>JAUTXW010005367.1:600000-865000 GCA_030620095.1 Kuschelorhynchus macadamiae | reverse complement strand
TTTTGTGGGGGTCCAGATCATATGAATCCCCCTGGCTACGTGCCTCGATACAATGCAGTGATTAAAAGTAATGTTTAGCAAAAACAGGCCTACCACCGCTCAAAATGCTCTACAAAGTTAGGCAAAAAATTATCGAGGCAGCGAATGTCAATTCAATGAGTGAAAATTTTCCCCCTGGCTACGTGCCTCGATACAATGCAGTGATTAAAAGTAATGTTTAGCAAAAACAGGCCTACCACCGCTCAAAATGCTCTACAAAGTTAGGCAAAAAATTATCGAGGCAGCGAATGTCAATTCAAATGAAAATTTTTCAAACACTCTGTAGAGCATTCTGAAATACTCCAGCAAGTTAGCAAGCAGAAGCCCTATTTTTGTTGGCATTTTGTTTTTAAATCACTTCGCTGAGTTAGTTATTATTGGAGATATATATGAGGCTTGAAGCAGATTATAGTATGAACTGTCTTTTATGAAGGAGTCCAAGACTTTGCATGTCGCGTTTATTTAGATGCTTGAAAAAAAAATCGAACGAACATGTGTACGCATATACTGTTCGTTCGCGCAAATATGCTCAATAAATGCCACCTTTAAATATTGCTAATAATAAAGAACACTTTAATTTGCTTATTTGAATATCAGCAAGTACAAGTCAGTGGTGATGTAGGGATATTACCAACCAGTACTGATGTCACCAATTATGGCAAATAGTATACAACTGACACAAAAACGTAATAAAAACACTTAAAGACTAAGGCGATTATAAAAGAAATACAAACTACACATAGATTAGTTAAATACTTGCCCAATTTAAACAGAGGCGGGTGGAAAAACTGTAAACCAAAAAAGACAGTGTATGTCGCATTTAATTTATATCCTAGGTATAGGGAAATAGCGTTTGATAAAAAAAAATTGACGCGATCTAAAATGGGTATTCTTTTGTACCCCTCTGGAATTTTTAAATTTTTTGAAATATTTCAATTTAAAAAGAGGAACTCGTACCCCAAAAGGAGTACATGTAGCAAGCCTAGATATCACTCAGTATGATTATCAAATCAGAGTCGGAAATATAAATAAGTTGATATTTGTTAGTACCCCTTTGGAATTCCTAAAAATTGGGTATTTTTAAACATTTTAATTTAAAAAGAAGTACTTGTACCCCCAAAAGGAGTAGTCTAGCAAGCCTAGATATCACTCAGTATATTACCAAAACAGAGTCAGAAATATAAATAAAATACAATATTAAAAATACAACTTAGCAGTTGTAGTTTTAAAAAACAGCTAACGTTTTCACTGGTTTAATTCCTAATTTTTTTAGTGAATCTGGAAGTTAATGACTCAAATCTGTCTAATAATTTAAGCTATCATTAGAATGTAGACTTTGTTTTGGATTTTTTAGTAGATTCATATAAATATAAACGATGACGTGTAAGTAAAGATACAGCGCCACAACATAAGCTCCTTGAATTTGTAACTTCAGTCCTACCTTCTAAGTTTGCTTAATGTCAGTTGTATATGCGGAAACTTCGCTTTAAATTTGTCATTTATTTCTTTCTTTAAGTCGGAAGGTTTAACATAGTCAATGACCGATGTCATATATGAGGCAAAAGTCAACAAAGTACGGTGTTTGCCTGCAATCAGTTCAGGATCATCCAAGAGATGTGGATGATACACAAGATTGCCGCTGTTTGAAGGTTCTTCTTTTGGGTCTGGAGGAGAGTGAGATATTACATGAGCAGTGGGTCTCTGTGATCCTTGGTCATATGAGAAACACCTAAAACGGACAATTTCAGTCGATTTTTTACGATAAATATACCTGATGTAAAAATATTACTTCCACCCAAATGGTTCCAAATTGCACATTAAATACCACAACCTCAAAGATCATTCAAATGTCATTTCTGTTATGTTGCTATATACACATGCATATCGGTAAGAACCTCATAATATATGCGTCTTAAGAAAAAATAAATATGTTGCCATTTGGTTCTACTGACTGATGTTGGCCTGATAAGTTTTTTTTTAATTATATTATTATAAACAAAAATGGTCCCTGCAACCAATAAATCATCCTAACGACGTAATGGAGAATGGGTTAAAAAAAAAGCGATACATCCCTAGGCCCCTTGTTTATATTAATTACATATATATGAAATTACTAGCTATAAATAATGCAATCAAATTAGTTGGTTGCTTATATCTAAAATACGTCACTAAATCAACTACGCTAGCGACTTACATACTGGGTGTCGAAGTTCCACGTATTAGGTGGAATATATAAAGCCCTTCGTTTCTTCAGGTCACACAAAATAATTTGAAACCAGTTTCATTTAAACTCTCTTGTTTTACCACTTTTACAGAAAATATTAAATACACATTACAAAAACAGTTTTTTTTTCACATTTTCTTTACGTGACCAATCTGACTAGATCTTTGCATGTCAAAAAATAGCGGAAAGTCGCCCAGGAACTGAGTTCATCCAACTCGCGAGGTAGTAGTGCTAACAAAAACATTAAAGGGATCACCGCCAATGCAAAAGAACTTTCTATAAATCGAACCGTGGAGATTTATATACTTAAATGGATGACTGCTTAGCACAACATTTATTATGATAGGAAAATACTGATGGTTTATGAAAATTATGTATTTAGAATAATTGTGGAGAGTTAATTCTGGAAAATATGTAGTTTTTGGGATCCGAGCCCTTTTAAATTCCATGCTCATGGACCCAGCACACGCTCTGATATTTATGCCACTACTCCGGCGCGTTCCGCTACACGGATTATAAGTATTGCACAAAATTTGTACATCAGTACACATTTTAACGTTATTATTCTCAAAATGCATAATATATGTTATATGATAAAATTCACACTTGAAAAAGGCAAACAAACTTAAAAAAAAATAAACAAAATAAAAGATGAAGTTAAAGAATAAATATAAATTTAGCAAACGTGTTGTTGAAGTTTCCCTCAGTTATCTAGAGTCTTAACCCATTTGACAATACATAGTGGCAGTTCAGTTATAAGACTAAAAATTGATACATGTAAAAAGTAGTTAAAATGTTTAATGCGTATAAATATGAAACAAACAAAAATATACAGGATGAAAGGGAAATGCAAATATTTTAACAGGTGGTCAACACTCAAGGGCTTTGGCGTTATGACCATTTTAAAATTTATGATTTTTTGGCAAGGCGACAATCTTACAAATATACTCCCCGAGTTCAAAAAGTGATTTTGAACGCTAGTTAGATTAGATAGTTTGGCATATAGTTATTATATTTGGAAATTAGATTTTGATCCTATCAGTATTCTAAAAAAAAATGGAAGTTAATATTTTTCACAGGGCTATTATGGCATGTTCTAAAATTAAAAAAAGGATACTCTTGAAATAAAAATTAATAAAAACATATAATTTTGTACTTCTGCACTACCAACAGCACACTAATGGAAATATTTGTAAAGTATCTAAGTGCTGACGTGAACACAAGGCTACAACACCCACCTTTCGGCTTTGGTAATTTTTTCCCATCAAGTATCCCGCGAAACCAAATGCTCCTGCTCCATAGCATCCGCAATTCCGTCCTGTTTTATGGTTGGAGACCGCGGATGAAGTTGATCAGCAAGGAAAGAAGACTGTTCTCATGTATTTATTTTTTGTTAGCTTTACATTTCATATTCTTGTTTTTATTCATTTATTCCATTAGTCAATCCACCACGTTCATGCCCACGTTTATATATCAGCCCACTCTTTAAAAATTTGTATGTCCCTCTTATTCTCTCTTCCATTCTTTCTCAATTGAATAATTTCACCACGCATTCTTTCACTTGTCCTCATTGCATTCACTCTCTCTTCTTTCTCACAATCTTCCATGACCTGTCTTGCACACTCTACCCCTGTCCACACACATCCCATACCAATGTCTTCTTTAAAATTTTACTAAGTATCCCAGTATATTCCGATACCCCGTAGCCTCTGCGTTCCCTTAAAATTTAAGTTTAATCTGTTTCTACCTACACAATCCATACATCTCTCTCCCTTTCCTACTAGCAATCCATCTTTCATGCCAGATTTCTATCATTCTTTCCTTGCTCTCCCTCCAAATACCCTTCCTAGTCAACAACCTGTCATTCCTTCTCTTTGTTCTCCCTGTGTCTGCTTCTCTATGTGCCATTTCCTCATTCTTTCTTACTTTCCATGCCACTGTTACACTTTTGTGAAGTTTATTTAACATCCGAAGTCTTATCTGAATGTTATTTATCCATCTGTATATCGTTTTCCTGCGCCTTAATATTATATGTAATTGCCATTTTCGAGACAATCTATATTATACATGTCCTCCCTTTCGCTTCTTGTTCTTTGTCATAAGCCTAGTGCTACCTCAAAAGATTCACCGCCAAGGGCTCCTCCGACTTTCGACGTCCCTAGCCTTCCCTTACTCCAATCTCCATATGCACCAACTCACTCCTCTTTCATTCATGTCTACATAAATGTCTGTGCCATGCTCCACTAGTCGCAACCTATCAATTCCCACATTATAGCCTTCTCGCTCTTCTTTACTCCTCATATTTTTCTTCTCATTCATTCTCTCTCTCATTGCCTATTTTTACCCACCTATATGTCTAATGGTATAGTCCCATTCAACACTTCTAGCACCTCAGTTGCAGTCGTTCTGTATGTTCTTTCCTTCATTATCAGAAATATTCTGTCAAGCGCACTCACCTGTTTCTGCTGGAACGTCGGTTATTCATGAATATTATTTTATTTTTCTTTCTCTTCCCTCAGTTTCATCTTGATAATTCTTCATCCCACCACTCATTCCTATGCCATCCACTCTCCTTTTGTCCTTTAAATAACTCTCTTACATACCTGCGAACAGTTATTTTGAAACAGCTGTACTGCTTTCTCTGGTGCCTCTAATGTTGTGGTTTTCGGTCCTCTAAAGTTTGCTATTTCTCTTTCAAACAACATTTAATCAGTTCTCACAAAATCGTACACCCTTCACCCTGACTTACATCCTTCCATATGACCTCAAACGCACTCTAAGGCGTTACATCGACTCAACTTGCCTCCGCTTGTCCTACTGTATGTGGCTAGGTCTTCATGGTTATTTGCCTCGTCCATTCCGTTTTCTATAGCCTACAAAAATAACTCAGCTCACTTCCATAGTCCTATATTTGTATTCCCTCATCATACACGCTAATTACTAGCCGCTCCCTACCACCTTCCCTTACTCCCACCCCCGATACCGTGTTTGTTTCCAAACTCTAGAATTCCTTTTGTTCTTAGTCCATCCGTAACCTATACCTGAGCCTTAGCATACTCTTTCCCATACCTCTCAAAATCTTCCCATTCTCTCACCTTGACTTTCATTAGTCCTATCTCGCTTCATTTTCACGCTCGGCATTCCATCGCAAAAATTTGAAAGGCTTTACTCATTGTTTGTTCTTCTTCTATTTCTGCAATTCTCAGGCGATACTAAGTGCTGACAATGGGCACCAGCACTATTTATACAAGCACGGCAACGACGAATCTAGATTTTTACAAACTACTCGAAGTGTTCTTTTTATCTGCTCCGGCGCGACAAAAATTCGATTTTGAAGATTCTTTACTACAAATGGTAGCAGCTACCTAAGGGTATTTTGCCATGCTTCACCATAAAAAACTATATTCAGCTTTTGACTAAATTTTCAATATCACGAATATCACTGTAGCAGAAAATATCCGTGCCGAATAATTAGCTAAAATAAAATTGTGCGGCAAGTGAGATTTATTCCGTGTTGCCGGATTATGATTAAATATATACAGGGTACTCCTTAATGATATGCGAATATTTAGGGGGGGGATTCTACATGGAAAATTACTGATAAATTTGCTTTATAAACTATGGTTAAAAAATGTTCCGTTACAAAAATATGGGGTGTTAAAATTTTTGAAAAAAAAATTAATATTTTCTAAACCGCTTGAGATATTTCAGTGATATTTACTACATGGTACACTCAATAAAGGCGCATGCTTTCCGATACAAACAGAATTTTCCATTTTTACAGTGGCGTGCGTATAAGCACTGACTTTAATATTTTTAAAGACAAAAATAGTAAGCCAATATCTTTTCCCAAATAAAAATTATTTTTGAATTCGCCCCTTCAATTTAAAACATAAGATCTCTTGAGTTCTTCTGCCTGCAAAAAAACTGCCAAAATTATTAATAATTTAATAGGAAAAATTACAACGGATTAGGCATCTGTGTGTAATGAAAACAAAAACATACAACATTAACATAACATTTTCTTTTCAATTTTCTCGAACAATACAAAGGTTTCTACTTTTTTACTTCAAAGTAATGTATCGTAGGAAAAAAACTCAAGAGACCCTTATCTTTCAAATTGAACGAGAAATTAAAAAATTATTTTTAAAATATAGAAGTAAATGCACGTACGCCGCCACTGTTAAAGCTGACGATATGTTTGGATACTAAATATCACTTAAATTAAAGTTTAATGTATGTTCGTAACAGAATATTTTTGGAGCATAGTTTATAAAGCAAACTATAATTTTTCATGTAGAATCGCATATCATTAAAGAACACCTTGTAGATTATAAATTTTGCGATATTTTAAATGAAAACTTTAATTATTTATTGAATTAATAATGATGTAAATAACAGTTTTGGACAATAAAATATTTAGTAATTTGCTTAAACATAACAAAAGATTATACCCCGGCTATAAAAGAATTTATTGCTTAAAATGACCCGTACTTTCCCGTGTTAAAAGTGCAGTAATTTCCCTTTCATCCTGTATCGATATAAACTTCACAATAAAATTCTAAAATTTCATATACATTTTAAGACCTATTTTAGATATTCTTGTTTTCTAGGACGAACTAAAGGTACGCTCCCAATTACAAATACGTAGACTATTTTTACACATTTTTACGGCTTCTGGTTAATTAGGAGAAAACAAGTGGGTAGCTATTGTATACAAGATTAGGGTATAACTTTCTTAGACTGGTTTTTAACATCTGCAATTTAGCCAATGTATGTTCCACATCACAGTCCCTTATCCTTTGAATTTCTGAGTGCCTTCAATTTTATCTGATTTATGGTCTGTTATTGACTAAGAACCTCAAGTTCTCCAGCAGGCTCTGGGTTAAAATTATTTGATAAATTCTACCTCCTTTGTAAAGTAGCTTTCAACACACGTCTTGTTGACTGCTTTGTCGCCATTTACATACACAGTTTTATGGCACACAAATGTTTTTTCTAAGTAGTGAAATGGCTCCACTTCATTCGAGACCATGTTTTTAATTAGTTACGTTCTGAAAAAAATTAGCAACTATAATAATACATATGCCAATCAAAATAAGCAATCTATAAATAACTAGCAAGTTTTATCTTATGCTGATTCCAGTTCATGCTAGTAAACTCGAGAGCTGTTTATTTTCTTTTCATTATATCTATTGTATTGGCACTGACTTCGAGCACTCTGAATTACCATAAGTCTCAACAAAATTATTGTGATCATGCTAACTAGATTTACATTCTCATAATAAATACTGACAATTTGTAGGTGAGGTTGCATATTGTTCTGTAATTTAAAAACTAATTATAAGTCGATACACTTTTTTTCCATATTGATATAATTGAAAATACATGTTTCCTTTTATTACAACAGTAAATTATTAAACAGGACTGATTCCGTACTTTGTTTCCACTTAAAATGGTACAACCTTTTTTTAAAATTGTTCAATTTTTTTATTTTACAAAATTATGATTAATTATTAATTTATAATGAATTCAATTTGATAAAAAAAAATAAAAACAAAACTGAAATGACATTGTTGGGTTTAAAAATAACAAATTTAGCTTGGATTTTTTAATTCACCTTTAATTCTAAATAGTTAGTTTTTGCCTCAACCTCTACAATTCTTAAACATTAAATATCTTTAATCAAGGTTAGTGTTAGTATAAAGTATATTTCTACTATATACATTTCATCATCCACATTTTCTCTAACAACCTAAAAGCGTTAGTGTTCTATATTTTTAAAATTAAATTAAATTTACTTCGAAGCTCTATATTATTTGACAGACTAGTACTATGCTATCAACAAGCACACAAGGCCTCAAGCATTAAAGAGTTTATTTACCATTTATTTTCTGGCTGCCAAGTTATAACTTTTGTCCTGGAAATTAAAGATGTTCTCAATAATACAAAAAAAACTGTACTTATGACTGTGTAAATCGATTTCATTTGAAAATATCACGTATTCATTCTTTTATATGTAAATATTGTACAAAACAGCTGCTTAGCAATGTGATAAATTAAATGTAAAAAGTTTTACCTGGCAACAACATGTCTGGGTCTTCTAGCAGATAGTGTAGGATCAGTTGGATCGTCAATAGTATTTCTCTTTGTTTGTCCATCCCTTTGGCTAGGGGTCAATAAATAACCATATGAGACTTCCTAAAAATTGATTAAAACATTATAAATAATTATTAATACTTCTGAGGCGGATAATTATACTAAAACTACGACAGCTATAAGATTCAAGTTTTTTCAACATTTTATTATAAATAAAAGTAATAGGCATTTCCAAGGATTCTTAAATTAAAGTTGTGCAATAGTAACCTACATGAGGGTATGCTGGGTCATGTACTGGATGGTCAACATAAGACTATCTCGTTTCTTATTTAAAAATTTTCATGAGTTACAAAATAAAAATACGAATCTTCTTAATATCTTAAATACCGGCTTCAATATAATTGTGTTGTATACCACCTCTATATAGATAATGAATTAAAATGAACGCTGCGAATGTCAAATTATTAATTGGAGACATTTCTGATCAACCATATTCAACTCAATTTCACACTAACGAACGGAGCAAAAATTTTCTACCGAAAATAAATGTTTAGATGCTAAAAGAAATATCGCGAACGAACGTATGTTCACACAAACCATAGAATTGGTGGCCAAATTTCTATAAACGGATCTCTGTTGAATAAAAGGCAACAAGTGGCAAATAAAGGGACTTAAAATTACCGTTACCAATTCTCCGAACCACTCTTACTAAGAACTTCCTAATTTATGAAAGTATAACAATGTCAACAATAAGAATATTTAAAAAGTTAGTTTCGTATCGCCTTAGGCAAAAAGTCTATTAGTTTTTTGTTGTTACATTTTATTTTTTTGACCAGTTGATATATCATTTGTATTTTATTGTAAGTTTTATTTAATTGGAAATGAAGTCTAATTTATAATTATAGTTTTAAGAGTTTTATCAACAAATACATTGTATTTAAGACAATAAAGCATACTTTGAATTTGAATTCGGATTTTACTTCTAATTTATGTTTTTGGTTAAATCTATAGGAATATCCAAATAAAAGTGAATATTCCTAACTTATTATTTACAAAGATGGAAGAAAATAGTAAACATTTTTGTTTAAGTTTTGTGGATTTTTATGGACCATTCATAAATATTATCTGCGAAACCACTGTGCATGGAACAAAAAAGATATAGTATAAAAGATGGATTTTCTCGCTTATTTTAAATCAGATGAACTGGTTTTTACTATATTTTTGGATTCTATAAAAAGTTTTTAAGTCAAAGGTAAAATCAAGACTGACATTAAAACTTTAATTACGTTGAAGTCATAATTTTATTGTAATTGTTTAATGGAATAACTTATTTTACATAAAAATAAAATTATAAATGATGATAATTATGAATGTTTCATAAAAATCCTCAATACTTTCATATTCAACATTTTCTTCCATCCTGCTGACAATAATCAGATGAAAATTCCAGGGAATGTCGTAAGGCTCATAGTTCATACCAAATATCCTGAAATGATAATTCTGTGAGTCGGAATATTTGGTGACTATTTCGCTGACCCCTTTCTATATACAAGGGAATTTGAGTGACATATAATTAAATCTCTTGGAAAACCCAATTAAATATTGCCAAATATGAATATTATAAAGAAAATAAGCCTACTGAGTGGCCCACTCTATCACCACATTCATTGGAAGTATTACAATAACGAATTTTAAAAAGGTGCCACCAAATAACTCCAGAAATGCTTCATTATATCTGAGGATAATTCCAATATTTATCATTATAGTATGGTAGCTGACCGAAAATTTTGCCTTTACTACTGAAAATCACACAAAAGGTAGTTTGTTACTGTTATTGGCATTATTCTTATGTTTTTGATTTATAAATCTAAAAACGATTTTAGTTAATCAAAACTTTTATTAAGATAATAATCAATAAATTCAAGTATTATATGCTATAAGTATTATTATATATTACTATATTACCATTAAATATTTATTTTTTTTACACTACACCATTTGAAAGACTTATGAAAAAAACCTGATGAAGATGATTATCAATAAGAATGAAACAGTGAGTCGTAGGCCTATATTTTTATATATCGTTGAAATTGCTTAATGCTCAATTTAATTTTATTATATTATACAGGGGGGTTGCATAAAAAAATACGATACGCGAAACAAGTCAACATTGTAACTTTCTTTAAGTTTTAAAACTTGAGTATAGGCTATAAATTATATGATATTTTCTCTTTTTTTTTTGCTATAGCAAAATTTAAAAAGAACTGCTGTCAACAGACCTCCAGGCATTAAAGATCTGGTTTGACTCAAATTTACTGTCATTGAATCCCAATAAGACTAAAGTATTATGCTTTAGGGATGACCTGGTGGACATTTCAATCGAGGGCGTTCTAGTTACACAGTGCACACACAACCAATTTCTTGGCTTGATCATGGACAATGAACTCAAGTGTGAACAGCACATCATCAGTCTTTATCAGTAAGGGTCACAACTCAGGAGTTTGGTGCAGCAGTTGGTAGATCTGTGTACTTTGCTCTAATTGAATCACGACTCCGGTATGGAATCTGTTTCTGTTCTGTTGTGGGGATCAGCTAGCAATTACCTCATCCAATCCCTCTTCGTATTACAAAAGCGTGCTCTTCGGTACATATGCAAAGCAAAGCCTAGGGATTCATGTAGACCATTGTTGATTCGAGAGAGCATTCTCACAGTCACGTGTATCTATATATTGGAGGTCGCTTTCATTCAAAAATCGTCATAAATTTACAATAGAAAACCCCAAGTATGTTACGCGGCAGATAAACAATTTATACCTAACTATTCCCACATCAGCATTGCAGCGGAAATCTATTTTCTATGAGGGCATAAAAATATTCAATCACCTCCCACGCGACATTAAGGAGGCCGCATCGCTGATTATTTTCAGGCGTCACCTGAAATTGTTCTTGGTAGGAAACGCATATTAGTATTTTAGAATTTTTTAATGACATATTTTAGCTGTGTCAGTCTCCTGCTTTAGTTGTACACGTGGTTTTTAACTACTTGTTAACAGTGTAAATTTTAAATTTTAATTCTATGTTACTTTTTTATGTTTTAGACTGTAATATTTTTGATTTAGATTTAGGGGAGTGTTTTAGTCGTACAGCTTTGTTAATTAACTTGTATTGTTATAACAATAAAGCATATTTTGACACACAAATGATACAATCTACCAATTGTGTGAGTCTCATTTGTAATCACTGTAAGGGAAACTTGTCAGTCAGCGCCCATACTATTATTATTAATTTTAATGGAACTGTCCACCTTCTGCACAAAGCACCTGCTTACCCTGAGGCTGCTGTGCTTAATAATTGTGAGTTAAAGCAATTTCTCCACCTACCCTACAGTCCAAACTTAGGCCCTAGCGACAACTTCCTGTTTTTGACAAGAAAAAAATCTCCGAGGTAGACGGACTTGGGATAATTTAGCTTATTAAACTAACTATTATTCTGAGGTACTGAAATAATAATTACAAGATGCAATATGTGTAATGAAGTACAAGGGGACTATGTTAAAAATAATCAAATAAAAGGCTAATCAAATTACAAATTTGGGGAAAGCTGGAAGTTTTTTAATTCACTAGATATCCGATAGCTTCAGACACAAAAAACTGCGATATTCAGAAAAGAAAAAATAAAGTCTCATACTTACCTGACCCTCTAATGCCCTCTCTATTCCTAAGGAATCAAATGGGTCTAATGCATCACCAATTGCAGAAACTGGTCTGGTCCCAGAGGTAGTTCGCTTTCGTTTCTCTTCTCTTTTAACTTCTGATCTATAAATAATTACATAATTGACACTTAAACAATAACTGTTGCACTGCATTACAGTACCATATAAAATCAGACACTCTTAAAAAGATATCATAATATTTGTGTTGCAACTATACTAAAAGGACATTTAAGAAGGTATATAAATTACCAAGAAAATTAAAGAAGCTAACATATGGAATCACATTATGATGTGTTTTTAATTGACTTTTGGCCGGTGGCAGAAAGCTCAATTAAAGTTTAGAATGTTTAACGAAACGTCAAATTTGACAGCGAGTTTCTGGATTTCTGTAAGTAGCCTGTCAAATCTGAAAACTCAGTTAAATATTCTAAACAGCAATTAAGTTTTGTGCAAGCGGTAGTTTGTATTTTCTCATTTGACATTTTGACATTAACTTGCAATTTTAACACAAATAACAAAAATTAATCCAAACTGCTTTTTTAAACAATCCAATTTCAAACAAAAATTTTAATTATGAAAACCACATCATTTCAGTAATACATTTTGCAATAGCTTACCTAGATTTTGTGTAGGGTATAAAGGAGCACACCATAAATGGTACATGTTTTGCAGTGACCATCAAAATTCTCTCATCTCCAAACTTGGTATGCTTTGTCGGTTTCAATATTCTGACTTTTCTTTTTGGTGGTTCCTGTAATAATGCAGGAGATGGACTTCCACGAAATTTCACTGGTTCCAAACTTTCTGAACTACTTCCATGAATTTGTTTATCCAAGTCACTACATCCCAATACGTGATGTGGCCGCCTCTTTTGGAATTTCGAAAGTCCTTTTCTTTCGGAATCACTGCCACTAGCTAACCTATAAACACCAATTAGATTCCAAATTTACAAAAATCTTTATATTTAATAATTCATGTCTATATGATTTGTGAAAACTTCATCCTAAGAGATCAACACTATATTTTAAAAATTGTTTTTTTTAATGCAATGATCTTTTCGCATAGCTATATCCATTGATATTTTTATGTCTGAGATAATTTGCGTCCTGATTTTTTAAAAAAATTTCCATGAGCTTTATGCCCAATTACAAAGTACAGAAGTCTTAAGTAATAAAATAAAATAGGGGTGAACTATCATGTAAACCTAGAACCCTATGATATCCAGGAGTTTCTAGATTCTTAAATTTAAAGTATTTCCATGGGTGATCGATGCAATGCTTGAGCCGTGTAGTTGGTTCATCTTTGTTACTAATGGTGGTGCTCTTTATACCAATAATTTGTATTGTAAATCTAACACAAACCTCATAAATTGTATGCTTTATTAATTTAACTAAATATACACAAATGATCTTACTGTAAACAAAATACCAATCTTTATTAATTACATGTATATTAATTTGAAAATCAATATTGTAAACCAAATAATGTAAATGTTTCTGTGACCTCAACCCTTTACTGTTTTAGCATTTTTATATAAACATTTTAGGTAGTATAGAAAGCTTTGATTTGATTTGATCTAATTTGTTTTATAAGCTAAGTTTTAATAGTCATTTCCCTGTTATTTTAACACTTTTTTTCTCAGTATCAAAATTGGGTAAAATCCATATAACAGCAAAGATAATTTTTTGGAAATATAAATTTTTTCAAATCACAACTTGAGACCCCAAGCACAAATCAAACCAAATTCAGAATAAAAATTGTATAGGTAAATGATTACGGATCATTGAGGTCATTGGTTTAGATTATTTATTTCACTAAACATATGTAGTTAAAATTAAGTCAATATAAAATATTGTATCTTGTGAGGGAAGTCAAAAAATACAGGTAATCATTTTGAAGACCACAAAACTGAAGAAAACGAAAAAATAAAATTATAAGTTGAGAATATACACACTGATCCTAACAAAACCAAAAAGAAAATAATGTTTTAAATGCATAACAAAAACCTTATTTTCAAAATTGGGATAACAATATGAAGTTATCCAGGGTATGAAATCCATTATTATTTTGTAAAATATCTTATCTTAGTTGTTTACATGTCAAATTCTAAATATAATGCTGTATACTCTTGGATCTTTTGAGTCTGAGTATTCTTTTTTATGTAGCATATATAGCATAGCATCGGCTTTAAACTGTTTTGGAGAAAATGGAATAATTTTGATCCTTAGTTTTTTAAGACTTTCCTCATGACACCAACTTCCGGTTTAACAGAAAGTTTCGTTTTTGACACCTCTGGTTAAACAGCAAGTTGGTATAGTGTATCTAAAGTTAATTGAGACAACATAAAAACTAAATATCCGTCAACAGTCGGCGATTTCTCTGTGAAGCATGGACGGCATGATGAAATTTAAACTTACTTTTGTAAACGGATTAACTGAATATAAAAATAAATTGATATACCATCAAATATTTGATATACCACGTGTAGTAAATTGAGCGTACCACAAATATTCCACTGTCTCAATTTACTTTAGATACACTTTATCAGGAGAAAGGTCTTGAAAAATCAAGTAAGTGGGGTCTCATATTGGGAACGTAAGGGGGGCAAGGAATCGGCGATATAGTTTGAATGATGCCCAGGCTCCCGTTGACGTGTTCACAATGGTAAGCAAAGATAATCGTCTGATCAGTTATTTTGCAACTTTAAAGGCAATGATGACTAGGCAGAAGTATCTGTGGTTAGAAAATTGGCGTGTTCTATTGCTCACCCTAAAAAAATGAGAACAAATGTCATAATTTCATATAATATTTGTTTCAAATTTAACTAAGGATCGAAACTCTAAATTTTTCAGTGGCAGCTGTTCTTTGGGGCTGCGTGGAGCGCGCTTACATAAGTCGAACTTTTTGGGATCTTATCACAATCCAGATGTCGTCCTAGGCTGGATTTATATTAGTGGGAATCGACGATAGGCAAGCGCTTTATACATTCTACCATTCGATAAATGGCATAAGTAACCAGAAAATATTCTGAAGATGTGATGGCCTGATTTAACCATATCTCAGTCATAGCTAAAATATTTTAGGCTTTAATCTCTCAGAAGTCTTTGACATTATAAATCATAACGTGCTTATTCAGAAGCTTCAGGGTTATGGCATTCAAAGTACATAATCATCCCATATAAAATTTTATTTATCTAACAGAATGCAGATTGTCTGTACAAAGAAAAATGGCTTGCAGTATTTTTTTCAACCAACAGAACTTCACTAGCATGTTTGACAGTATTTTTGCTGTTAGTGAATCATCTTGGGGATAGGGTGCTCTCTGGGATCACTTGCCAGTATGCAGATGAAATATCTGTGATACCCTCAAGTGGTCGACTTAGGAGCTCCTCTCAGGACTGTTCATGCACAACTGAACAGGTACGTGCTTGGTGCACAACCTTAACTTAAAATGTAAAAACAAAGTAATTTTTATTCATCTCTCAAACTCTGACGTAATAAAAACTTTGACGAACTGGTCAACAAAACAAAAGCAAACACTTTAGTAATCATACAGACCTGAACATTATTAATATTTGAATTAACTTACAAAGCAGGAGATAAAGAGAATTTTAAGTCTTGTAACATTCACACTACATTATCATAATTTATGACAAATATGCATTCACATCATAACAGGCTTACTATTTGATAAATGGTTTACTTGAATAAGGTAGCACTGATTGATTGCTGTATTTTTAGGAATAAAATTCATAAAGAAGGTTTTTTTGACATTTAGAACCAATCCATTATCCACGAACCAATCACCAAACTCAGTCACTGCTTGCAATAGCTATCTTATAATATATTAGAAGATCAAAAAGTTTGTATCTTCAGTGTAAACAATTATTAAATCTGAAAGAATAACAGCCTGAGAACAGAGCCTTGAGAGAAACCCATCTGCACTTTCTTAAGATCTGATCTAGTTTGGTCTATTACAACTGTCTGCTTGCTATTATCCAAGTACGATGACACACACTGATGTGCAACACTCCCGATTTCCAATATATAAAGTTTCTCCAGTAAGAGTTTGTGACCTACCAAGAAAAAAAAATAATGCCACCGGGTAAGACTTACAGAGTTCACTAATTAATTATTGAAAATGTTACACTTTTTTTAGTGGATCCCCTAAGCTCTCATTATTATATTCGAGAACTTTCATTTTTTTTGTGACTTTAAGTATTATCGCAGGATTCATTAATTATCTCCCAGCTTGTTTTCATGATATTGAAAGAGTTAGAGATATGCTTATCATTAAATTTATTTTTAATTTTTTTTTGTTCATATAATAGCTTTAAGGTAATATATCTATCTCTCAGAACATCATTATCAAGGTAAATTCTGCTGATCTTATAATGCATTTTACATAACATTTCATGTAGGTCCATTAACCTTTTTGTGCATCATTTTGACCTTTGACGCTCAACTTTAAATTTCCTAAATGTTGTTTTGTCAAAATGAAACAGAAATGTTGAATAAAACCATGAAAACCCTTCTCAATAATTGGTAGCTGAAAATACATCTTGCCAAGTTTTGTTCCTTTGAACATTCCTCAACACCAATAAATTTGCCTCAGATGAGTCACACTCATAAACATCACAATCCTTTGCATTTAGTTTGAAAATGATACCTCGAATGTACAGCTGTCATATGAAAACATAAGGTCTATGTATAAGCATTTGTGAACTGTTGACTATATGCTTCGGTGTATTGATATTACTATGCAAATCAAACTAAGCCAATGTATTGTACATCGCAAGACATTCCTGATTATATCTATGTGTTTACACTTATTTATATATATATATATATATATATATATATATATATATATATATGAAATAGTGATTATTTATATATAAAGCAGACAAAAGAGAGAAAACACCATCGAAACAGAAGCCAAAATCACTATTAGGTGTTTGGTTAAGGAATACAATAAACATTTTACAATTAGAGTTAGGTGCCTCAAATTGTGTCACTGCTGTTTCAAAATGCCTTTCTACAGTTGCATAAATGGGGACATGTTTTAGATTTAAATTATTTAATGTATATGATATATACATATGATGACAAAAGTTAATGATTAGTGCATAATTTTCCAAATTTACAGTTTTAAGGTTATCTTCACTATGCAAAAACAGAAAATATGGAGTTTTTGAAAATCTAATAAAACATTGTTTTTATTGATCTTATTACTGGATGAACCTTTTTATGTTAAAATTTAGTATGTTTATTAAATTATCTGGTTCTCCAGTTGTGTCATTTTTAGTGAGCATGGTGAACTAAACCATTTTCAAATGTTAGAAACTTTATTATTCAATACATTTTGCAAGTTGCATCTCAGAAATTCTTGTAGATCTTTTTCTACCAGACTTACAGTATTGGCGTTGCCCTCTCTATATTTCTTATCATTGGTAAGTTTTGTTTTTTTCCACAACGCTGAGTCTGTTGTAACCAGAAACAGGTCCATCTCACTATTCTACTTCTTTTTGAGTGTGGCCTGCTATACAGGGCTGTCAAAGCATTCAGGTTGTTACCATACAACAAATTAATAACATTACACAATTCTGTAAATCTGTGACCAACTTAGTAAAATCTAAAGATTTAAAATTGTTGTTTTTAAAGTTTTATATTTTATATATACCATTTACTGATTTTCAAGTTCTGTTATGTAAGCTATACTGTAGAACCTAACCCTTGCTTGATGCTGCTTTGTTATCGTTTATTTATCGTGTGGCAATAAAGAATATGACTATGAGTAATAAAAGCTATGTGAGGATGGAATGGTAACATTTTGGTGAAAATGCAATAGGGTGAAAAAAAAAATGACAGCCCCACAAAATGTTTAAAAATTATTATTAAGAACCTACTTATGGTATGGACTTCAAATTTTGTACAAAAATGAAGGGTGATATAGACTATAAATTTTAGAGCGAAGCCATTATGGAGGAACAAAATGGATGCCTAATGAAGTGTTAAAGAAATGAAATGAAATGGTAAATTTTTAGTGTGAATCCTATATGGCAAATCAAAATGGTGACCTAATAAAATGTTAAAACATTCAGTAAAAATCCATTTCCTGGAGGAAAATAATAAATGAAGTAAATTACTTTTTATATTATTAATTTTCCTAGTTATTTTTCTTAAATAAAAAAAATTGGTAATTTCACCTTTACCCATACAGAGTTCCACTATACAGAACACATTTTATGAATCCATATAGTTGTTTGTCAATACCTAAAAAAAAACTGAAATAAATTACAGTTTATAGCAGGAATGGGCAACCTTTGCTTGCATGAGGTTGTAATTTCGGAACTTAAGATTCACACATTTTATATTTATTACTTATAATAGCATAATCAAACAAATAAAAAATGAGGGACTTGAGTTTGAAGCTGAGAAACAAGATGATCAATATTGGGGTCAATATCACTAGTACATAGGCACAAAGTGTTTTCTAAATTAACATCTGAAAGCCGAATACAATAGTTCTTTTTATCAATTTTCATGATCGAAAAAAGCTGCTCAGATTTCTATGTACTACTGAATGTACAAATTATTTTTCATGCGAAAACTCTCAGCTGTGGATACTTTTCTTCGGAAAAGAATGTTCTGTAAAATTCGCTTAGTTTCACATCATCAAATTTAGACTTCAAATATGAGTCTTTTTGAAGCTCGCTCAACTCCATTTGTAGGTGCAGCGTAGAATCTTCCACATTACACTTACAAGGATTTGCAAAAATATTGAAACTGCTATTCATATTCTTAAAATCGGAAAACCAATCAGTAATTTCTCTGACAGTAGTTTCAGTTCTTCAGCATAGTCACCATATAATGTTAAATAAATGAAAAGTGTTCTGTGATATCAAGTCACAAAGCCATGTTGGATCACAAATTTGGGGCAATGTTTTCTCTTTCATTTCCACAAAATCAGCTATTTCTTTTCTAAGGATATATAATCTTTTTAGCATTTTACCTTTGCTTAGCCACCTTACTTCGCAATAGTATGTCATATCATCATGTTCTGAAGAGAGTTCATCCAAAAATGCTTTAAACTGGTGATGGTTAAGACCGCGGGATCTAATGAAATTGATGGTACTTACTACCACATCCTTATCATTATTCAATCGAATGGACTTACAGCACAAGTCACACCATTGAAGGCGCACCATCTGTGCACACTCTAACTAATATACATCACTGCAAACCATATTGCTCAAAAGTACTTTGCACCTCGGAAAAATATCTTTCCAGTAGTGGTCCCTTGTAGATATTACTGAGAATGACCTCATAGAATTTATAGAAAATTGTGAAGGGCAAGACGAAATAGTTATTAAGAAACTAAACAGTAACGGCAGTAACACTGCACGTAGCGTAGGTATTCCCGAAGCGTTAGGTACAACAATCTATAACCCTGCCTTCTGGCCCAAAAGAGTTATTATAGGGAGTTCAACTTGAGGGATATTTTTTTAGGGAAATATCATCAGCAAACAAAAAGCAGCAATCTTAGAATGGACAAGAGTGCAAGTTTATAAATATTCTCTTTTGTCAAAATGTGAGGTCTCTGGGAAATTGCTTAGCCCAGGTTCAATCATGGCTTGAGGAGGTAAGCTGTCCGTTCATATGTCTTACGGAGCACTGGCTTAAAGAAGATCAAATAGTAAATTTTATTTTATATTTATTATATAAAAGCCAGTAATTCCTCTGTCACTATAAATTCTTCATTAACACCTCGTATAAAAATGGCTAACTGGGCTGTGTTAGATAAATCGGTACTCTCATCTAAAGCAATCGAAAATGCTTAAAAACCATGCTTGTTTTTTTGATATCGCTAGCCATCATATAAGCTCACTTTCGCAAACTCTTTCTTCTTTTCTGGGCACAAAAGTTCTGCAACATCTACTAGGCACTCTTTAACAAACTCTCCCTCAGAAAATGACTTCGATGTTTTCGGTATTTTGGAACTACCTATAAAACTAGCTTGAACAACACTGTCTAGATTTGATCTTTGTGAATTGAACATTTGGTGCTGTTTCCCCAAATTGGTAATGTTTAATTTTATCCTTTTTTAACTGGCCTGATTTGTGTAAAGTTATTATATCTATTAAGTATTACAGGGCTCACTGCTAGGTCCAGCATTATTTCTTATTAACATTAACAATCTGGTTTCTTCCCAAAAAAGCAAAAACAATATTATTTGCACATTACTATTGCTGACACAGAGGCAAATTTGCATCAGCGGTTTCTAGCCAATAGCTTACCCCTCAACAAGTAGAATAAGAAAGAATAGAATAAGAAAGCCTTATCAAGCTATTTTCTCGCACTGACATTGGTTGATTCAGGTTCAAACAATTTTGAAAACGGTAAATTCTTGCGTTAAAGTGCCAAATTAAAAACTAAAAGTAGGGTTAGCCCGTAAGGTTTATTTGGTTTTTATGGTTTCTCACTCATCAGAAATATTTAGAGTTTGCGTGTAACCATATATAATAGTTTTGCTGTTGCAGGTGTTCTATAGATCACAAATGAACAATAAACATTGTTATCTTTATTGGGCAGCCATCCAGCAAACAAGGTCTTATTACAAAAAATCTGGTAATGAGCAAAGGAAATTACAGAAAAACTATAAAAAAAGATCTATGAACAACAATATAGGAGTGATAAAACAGGGGATAACTTTGACATCAAAACTCAAAACAATTCTATAAGATAGGTTAGCATTTCTGAATGAAACCTGACATAAGACTTTTTTGCAATTTGACGTCACTGTAAACCTGTTCCAAATCAGGTTTAAAATATTAGCATCGCAAGAAAGCAGCTCTAGCTAGTTGTGTCAAAGAGATTAAATTCCTCAGGGTTTACCTCAACCTAGGCCTGACCTGGAAAAAGCACAATGTCCTTTTGACCAAGAAATTGGGAAAAATTAGTTTTTAATTAGAAATCTTGCCCTAATTTATTCCCTGCAAACTGTATTAATGGAATGTCATGGATACTTCTATCCTAATCTATTGTAGGCTATTTTATTCCGCAGTCCTTCTACAGACAGGGATAAGGTTTTTGGACAACAATGCAAGTGTATCCCTATAATCAGCAGTTCGGAATATACTGCAAATTTTTCTACATGCTAAAAAACACTCACATCTTTTTAAACTGCATGAAGATGACCTGAACTATCCTAGTAGAAATAATGACAAGCTCATTCAAGAATTTTGCCAACTTGCGAGAAAGAAGAATGGCATCAAGTATTTATTTATTATTTATACTCCCAAAAATTAATGGTGGGTCATGTAAAATTTTGTATCTTTTTCTCTAACTTTATCTGCAAATTTAGTAATAACTTTTTCCACAATAATATTTAAGATGACGAATGACAAACAACCATCGATAAAAATGCTCTGGGAAATTCTACAGTCATTGCAACACTAAAGCAATGACAAAATGTTGTGAAAACAAGAGTTTGCGAAGAATGATGAAGAATTACAATTGAACACCATGGCAAACAATGGCAACGGCATCCCAAATATTCATGTTTTCTTACCTTATCTTTTTTATTATATCTCCTGATGAAGCTATTTTGAGAAGTGGAAGGTAGAAACTAAATATTGGAAGATTATTGCCAGCTTCTAAAAGAGAAAATCTTAAAGATTTGCTCACAAATCAAACAAAAGATAATGACATGCAGTAGTAAATAAGGAGAATAAAAAAAAACAAAAATTTCCAAAACATGGTTTAGTAACACAACTTAGCCAACTGTCCATTACCAATGAAAAAAAAACATGAAAACAAGTGTTAAATTTTCTATAAAGAGGAGGTCGGGAATTAAAATGCAACCTTGAAAATGATGGTGAAAATTTACATTCCATACTTACTCAAATTCATTACAAAAAGCCACAAAATCAGCTAAGAAAAAACAAAATAACTATGGCTATTTTTGTGGAAAGTTAAAAAATACAGTAAATGAAGATATAATCAGAAAAGTAGAAGATATTGAGGATAAAGAAGGTCAGACAAAGAAACTAAATCACCAAAGAAATGTTTTTGAAGGAGTAAACATTGACTTAAAAGAGGTAATATATGGAGCAAATTTCTGGCCATCAGGTTTTCAGCGTTTGGATTTCTAAATAGAGCAAATTTATTTAGGTCAAAGTCAAGAAGAGCAGATCTCCAGAGCTCCAACATCAACAAAGGTGAAAAGGCAGCATCAAAACACAAACATGGTGCCAGAAACATCAATATTTTATTATCACTTCATATCAATATTAGAAGCATCAACAATAAAATTTTATCTCTTTCTGTATTCCTTTCCCACACTGTTTCTGATATCAGAGTATTGTATGCAAAAGACATTATGCACAATATTACAAATCTGTCTTATCAAGAACAAATCTAAGAGGCAGATGCACAGCCATATTTGCTCAAAAGAGCATGAGCATAAACTTCTTTTTCAAGTAAAACTAAGTCAATGGATGGACAATATGAATTTTCTGGCTTACTTGAGGTAATTAGCTGTGAATGTTTTGTACTTTTAATGCAAATAAATTTGTTTTATATGTATTTTAAATTTTTATGTATTTTGACTCCCTAAATTTTGTATTACGTACACATCTTGATTGTATTATTATTTCTTTATTTTTTGGTATAATCAGTGTATGAATTATATAAGAGTCATATTACAGGATAAGTTTTATATATATATATATATATATATATATATATATATTATCAACAATTTTCTTTTTAATTGACAATTACTATTGTTTATTGTATATTAGCCAAACTGCTAAATAAAGGATTTATTATTATTATTATTAATGTCTTGTTATGGTCATGAAGCTCATTGTTTGTATGGAAGATGTTTTTGTTATTGTCATTGAATGTAAGGCATATATACGTGAAGATATGATTAATGTATTTAAGTTTTTAAATTCTCGTTTTACATCATCATGAAAGTCCAAGCCTGATATAATCAGGTTCTTATAAACCTCCTCTGCAATTTAAAAACTCTCTCTGAGTGGCACAATAGTTGTGTAAGGAGCTACAGACTGGAAATGTCCATGATAATTTTGTGAAGGTTGGACAATTTACTAGATTTTTGAGATTTCTTAACAGAAATATTTTCTTGGATAATCTTTCGGCTAGATGATCTTCCTGTGGTTGAAAACTTAGGGTAGGATTGAGATAAATTCCTAGATATTTCTTTCTGATATTTTTTTGCAGTTCTGTGGTTTGTTTCAGTGCTAAAACCATTTGAGCAATCCCGTTTGCATTGAAGGAGTTTATTTGGAGCAAACCAGTTCTCCAGGCATCTCAGACTGTCCTCTATTCTCGATATCAGATATTTATAGTCCTCATCGTTAACAAGAAGTGCAGGGTCATCCACAAACAGACCCAAATCTAGTTCTGGGATGATAGCCTCTATGTCCTTAATATAAATAAGAAATAGTAAGGGTGTAAGTAATCCCTAAGGAACTCCATGTTTGGTGCAAGCACAGTCTAAAAAATTGTGAAGAAAGGTAGTCTGTACTCGATCTGTAAGATAACTTTTTAGTAGGTTTATACTTCGATGATCAATCCTGTAGTGTGTTAATTTTTCCAGCAGAATGTCATGTGAATCACAATCGAAAGCCTTTATGAGATCACACAAAAATGATGTGCTGTCTCTCTAAAAAGGGAGATAGACAATATAGTGGTAATTATCACCCCATACAACTTCTACCCTCGGTGTCAAAGGTCTTTGAGAGGGTCAATTATAATAGATTACTTCATTTTCTTAATCATCACTGCTAGAAAATCAAGTGATGATGATTATCTTAGCTCTGGATTTGGAGAGAGGAAAATGGACTGTATTTTTAATGTGTAAAATATTTTATTTTATTTATTAATCAATCAATCAATTAATCAAAATATGCTTTATTGTCATTAAATATAAGAAACATTTGTTGACAAAGCTAAATTTCTAAAACTATATGCTAAGTAAGTCCGTCAAAAATAAAGTAAAATAATAATCATAAATTGACAAACGATTACCTTAGAGAACCCAAGACAGGATAAAACAATGAATATAAAGATCTTAAAAAATAACAATAAAGAATTCAAAATACAGTAAAAAAAATAGGTAAATGAACATTATATTAAGAACTATAAACAACATACACTTATCATAAATATAAAACACGTTGTAAAAAGACAATAGCGACAATTTAAAATAAGTAAAAAACTAAAAACAACGCAGAGTGGAGAGAGTTCCTAAAAAGTATCATTATAGAATTCCCCCAACTTATAATATCCCTTCTCAGCGAGCAAAATTCTTACAGAATTCTGAAAGGTGTTTGTGCCCAGCGACTTGATAGAAATCAGGAGGTGGTTATAGATTTTTTACTTTCATAAAGAATGGAGCTACGAGTTAGAGCTGAAGTAGGGATTGGCAAATGCAAATCTTGAGCACCTCGGGTGTTGTGCCCATGCTGATGCACAGGAAAACTTCCCCTGTACTTGTGAACTATGCAGATCGTCTCAAGAATAAAAAGAGATGTTAATGTTAAAATTCTATTGCTGATAAAGAGCAGCCTGCAAGATTCTCTGTTTTTGGCTTTGCACAAGCATCTGATAGCTCATTTCTGCAGCACAAATAGTGTGGTCAAAAGGTAATTGCTGGAGTTTCCCCAGAATGCAATGCCATACCGTAAGTGCGACTCCACTAGAGAGTGATAAACCATCCTGGCAGCACTGAATCCGACCTCAGAAGCAACCCTACGGACAGCGAAGCACCCGGCAGCGACTATCTTACTAATAGACGTAATGTGCTGAATAAATTTTATGTCACCGTCTATGTTTACGCCGAGAAACTTTGACACTGACAGGTAGCTCAGTGGCTCCGAATCCACAACATCAGCCACCACGCATCTAAATCCCACACATTATTTTTATTATGCCAGTACATATATATGTAAACAGTCGTCAAAAGAAAAATACTAATGTTATACAAATAAAAACAATACAACAAATTAAATTAAAAAGACATTCCAAATTCTGTATATGAAAAACTACTAGAACTATCTGCAAATAAACAAATCATTAATTATGTAGAATCAAATAACCTGCTAACACCATATCAATCAGGATTTCGTGAAAAAAATTCATGCGAAAGTGCACTACAGACAGTACTGGCTATGTGGAAAAGTGCAATAGGCAAGAGGAAATATATTGGAGTGGTGTTTTTAGACTTAAAGCGCGCTTTTGAGACTATAAATAGACAATTATTGCTAACGAAGTTAAAACATTTTAGTTTTGGTCAAAAAATTATGAAATGGCTTAGTGAATATTTACAAAATAGATTTCAAGTTACTAAATATAATAATAGTGTCTCTACAATTCAAACCACAAAATTTGGTGTACCACAAGGGACTGTAATGGGACCAAATCTCTTTATTATGTATATTAACGACATTGTAAACCAGGTTAAGAAGTGTAGCATACAAATGTTTGCAGACCATACTTTAATTTATTTTGTGAGTGACAATATACCAGACATTATAACAACAATTAATGCTGAACTAAAATGTTTGACAGAGTGGGTAAATAAAAATAGCCTGAAAGTTAATGTAAACAAAACTAAATTTATTATTCTTAAAAGTAAATATAATACAATTGACACACATATTAATAATGGTATATATGTAGAAAATGAAAGAGTAGAACAAGTTAATGAATGTAAATACTTAGGTGTCATAATAGATGAAAATTTAAGTTTCTCTAGCCATGCTGTGTACATTTCAAATAAAATAGCAAAAAAAATTAATTTTTTGAGTAGAATAGGTAATAATTTAAGTAGTTGGACCAAATTACTTGTATATAAGACCATTATTCAACCACACCTAAAATTTTGTTCCTCTATATTGTACCTTTTGAACAACACAGAGCTTAACATTTTGCAGAAAAAACAGAACAAAGCACTAAGGGTTATTCTGGGCTGTAACAGATACACTGGTATTAAGTACATGCTAGAAGGTACTAACTTGATGAGTGTCAGGCAATGCATATTTGTAGATGTAATGACAACAATATTTAAAGTTAAAAATGGTTTATATCCAAAACATTTATTGGACCAACTTATGTTGGTAGAGAACATCCATAACTATGACACCTGTTCAAGAGGTAACTTTTATGTACCATCAGTTGCAACAAGTTTTTGTCAAAATAGCTTGTTTCATAAAGGCTTAATAGATTTTAATAAACTTCCAAACGAGTTAAAAAATTGTAAATCTATAGATATTTTTAAAAGCAAATGTGTTCAAATATCCAGAGATACCATACATATTTAGTATAAGATATAAAAAATACCATAAATATTTAGTTATAAGGACATGTTTAAATGTAATTCTTGTAGCGTATGCTAATAAACGTTTCATTCATTCATTCATTAAAATTCCTAAAATCGTAGTTAATACTGCTCTGTACTGTAAAAGGAGTTTCTTAATAAAACGTTTTTTACACAGTTTTTAAAGTGACTAAGTGGAATTTCTTTTATGGCATGTGGTAACTTTTTGAAAAGCCTAACTGCCACAAACTCAGGCATACGCTGACATTTTTCAAATCAGCAGTGGACAGGAACATAATTTGCATTTTTTCTAAGGTTATAGCTGTGTACATCGTGATGAGCCTACCACCCATCCTTCTGTTTGATGTAGAGCAAGCTCTCCAGTATGTACACTGAGCGAAAAGTAAATATTCGCAAGACAACAAAAGCCCTCTTTCAATTGTCAGTGTACCCGAATCCTGTCATGACTCTTACCACCTTTTGTTGTATTCCAAGGACCCTGGGAGTATGGGTTGAATCAACCCAGGCAATCACACCATATACCATCACAGGATGAAGTAGTGCATAGTAGACCATCTTCATAGTTTTATCTGACACACACCCATGCAAGTTCTGCATCACCAACACACTACTACCACGTCCCTTGCACACATTATCCACATACACATCCTACTTTAATAAAATAGACTGTCTAGATATTCTCTCGCAGCTGCCATTTTTAATAAACAGATCTAGCACAAGACAGACAAAAAAGGCATTTTAGGTGGACTTTCCTAGAATAAATGTTTATAAAAATTCACCAGTATATAGAATGTGCAACTATTTTAATATTTATGCTAATAATATAAATATAGACAACATTGGAGTTAGTAAATTTATTGACCTTATTAATAAAGTATTGTTTGCTTCTCAGGCTTAGGATTGAACTTTTTGGTATAGTTAGGGCACTGTTTAGTTTAGTATATTATAACCGAGGTATCTGTAACTGGCTTAAATGCTGTAGATGCTTTATTCAATAAATAAATAAATAATTTGCTGTTCAAGTACATTGCCAGAAACTTTACAAGCTGAATATTGTTGTTAGTAATGTTTTTTCATAGGATAAAAGTCATGCTCTAGGTTTTATCTGGGTTAAGCAAAAGTCAATTTGTCAAGAACTACTCCTCCACATTTTCCTTTGCAACACCTAGATACTGCTCTGCCACATACCCCAATATGTCTCTAGTGAAAGCAGTGGTATCATCAGCAAAAAGCACATAGCAGCTCAGCTGTTGTCCAAAAGGCAGGTTGTTAATAAAAATGAGAAAAAGGACTGGACCCAAAATCAAACCTTGAACGACAGCAATATTCATTTTTGTTGAAGCTGACATACCACCACTTGTTCTCACAGATTGACTTCAGTCCTTCATGTATTATTAAACTAGTTTGATACTATTTTTGTTAAAGTTATAGCATTTTAATTTTTTAAAAAGAATATTGAGAATATTGTGGAATTCACAATTAAATACTTTCTTAAGGTCACAAAACAAAGCTGAGATGTACAATCGATCTTCATAACAATCTATTACTGCCTCATAGTGTAAGATCGTAATAAGACAATTTTTAGTATTAGGGACATTCTATAGCATCAGTGAATTTATCAATTCAAACTTTAGTGCAAGGGAATTCCAGTTTTGATCTAGCATGTCGTACTTAGATTTATTTTACGAGAATTATTTTAACTGTATTGTTTAAGAACTCATACCTAATTGCTGTATGTGTCAATATTGTTTTTCTTTTAATTTGTAATGCTCATTGGCTTTTAAGCCTGTTTATGAGTTGTGTAAAAAATGTTATATATTTTTTTGACCCCAAATAAACTATTCTATTCTATATAGTTTGGTCTCATTTTTGGACTCAGAATTGCCTTTTTTCTACTTCTATGTTGTAGAGTTTTCCAACCATCATTTTCGAGATCTATCTAAATCTGAAATTTTATTTAGAAATTGCTCTTGGGTTTTTAATTGAGGTACTGCTTGTATGCTGCTGGCATATAGGTATTATGCTGAAGTGCTACTGAATCTTGCTACATGAAAATTATTTACTTTTCTTGTGAGATATGAATCTAACACTGCAAAATTAAAAATTCATCAATATACGAGTCGATATATTACAAAGGAAACATGCTACAACTTAGATACATAAAAAAACAAAAATATTAAGTAATATATATTATCAAGGAATTGTACAATTAATTCATAATTATTTCAAGTAAAATATGGTTGAACTGAGCATATAAAACATATTCTTAAATTGTTAACACACAATGATCCAAATCTTGAATTTCTATACTTACCTATCCCTAGAAAATCTTTTTGAAATATTTTCATCTAAATTCACTTTTAAAGGTGTAATAACACTGTCAGAGTCTGAGTTGGCAGACTCATCATCATTACTATTTTTGTGTGTTTTCTTCCTAATAGTGCCTTTATTTTTCAATGGGACATTTTCAGTTTCACTGAAACACTCATCATTTCCATCAGACTCTTCAAGAATATAATCAGTGCAAGGAAATGGAGGTTTTGTAATAGCTCCATTCCTTGGCAAGAGTGCTAATCTTGTGTCCTTGTAACTACCATCTAAAGAAATATTAGATAAGAAGGTAACCGCAGCTATGCGACGTCTAGAACGACTGCGTTTTAAGGATGCTGCCATTAGATGTATTTACGACTCGGTGTTTGTTTTTGTTTTTGCAGGTACTGATAACAGAACAGTGATAATATGATATCACTGAAGATACATAGTTCTTTTGTTACACATTTTTTTAAAGTACTTGGCACTTATGTAAAAGTCTATTGAGTTGAGCAAGGCGTAAATTAACGCGTTGCACATTTTACCCGATATATAAGAGATTAATAAGTTATTTTGTTTTTATATAGATAGATATGTATTCCGTTTTAACACTATAAAATATAAACTTAACACTACACTTATCTTTGTTGACTTCTGCCCGTTTTCAGACTTATGTGACACATGTTACTGTCAAATATTGTTTTCTTTCATTCTTTTATGGTAATTGGATTTTATTCTATAATAGTATGATATGCCAGATAGCTCTCTTCCCGGGGTTTAGTCGGAGCTGGGGCGAATTTCCCAGATGATTCACAGCTTCTTCAAGTTTGGAGACGTTTGAATGTCCGGATGGCGAGTTCTAAACTCCCAGTACACCCTGAGTCTTCCAAATAATAAATATTTACTTACACATCGCCGATTTTGATGTTTTTTGGTACATCGGTAGATTTTCAGGCACTGAAAACGAATCTGAAGTTATATTTTTTAGCGACGTTTCGGTTCCGAGATATACGCCATCAAAATTTACAATTTTATACAAACAGTTTTTCCTTCAGTAATTTTATAAGAGATTGAAAACCCAAACAAAATCTCACATATTTTCCAATTTATGGCATTATAGGCTCAAGTTTCGTTTACCTGAAATTGGTTATAAGGAAAGTATCTAGTTTTACATATTCTAGGAGCTTTTCTAAATAACGGAAAATAAGAATTTTGCTGCGGAAATGCGTCATTTCCGTTCTGCACAGTTTAGTATACCTGAAATCAGTTACATGAAAACTTTGCATTGCATCTCATCCCAAACTCTTTCCCAAGCACGAAAATGTTAAAATGTGTCTGCGGAAATTTGTCATTTTCATTTTCTGCGGAAATTTTGTATAGTTTAGAATATCTAAAATCAGTTACACAAAAAAAAAACTTTGATTTACATTCTAAATTCTTCTACATTTTTTAAGTAACGAAAACGAAGGCATGATTGCGGATGTAGGCAAAATAATCGATGGCATTATTGCGGAATGCCCGTATATATTTGTTCGATTGCCTGACTCAAGAAAGGATCATCCTTCTTTGTTTATATTCCTTGAAGTTCTCAAAGATATGCAGACAGATACTTATATGAAACTTCGTGACTCAGACAAATTATTGAGATTATCTAAAAAAAATTTCGGGCTGTCACGTATACGGGTATAAAATGTCGCTGACAATACGATGCGTTCAGCCGTTATTTTTACATTCCGCAATCGTGCCCTCACTTCATTTTGTGAAAAACTGAATACTAATGTTTCGTCCGCAATCGTGCCGCGCCCTGGAAAAGCGCTCAAAATTTCCGTGAAAAATGTAAATGACAGATTTCCGCAGACAAATTTTTACATTTTTATCTTGAGGAAAAAGTTTAGAATATAAATCAAAGCTTCTTTTTTATGTAACTGATTTCAGGTAAACTAAACTATACAAAATTTTGTCGGAAAATTAAAACGACAAATTTCCGCAGTAACATTTTGGCATTTTGGTGCTTGGGAAAGCATTTGGGATGAGATGCCAAGCAAAGTTTTCATGTAACTGATTTCAGGTATACTAAACTGTGTATGAAAATGAAAATAACGCGTTTCTGCAATAAATTTTTTCATTTCCGTTGTTAAGAAACACTTCTAGAAAAGATTTCTTTTCCCTTTAAAATATTTTTACCCCACCCAGCACCCCTATTCGCTCCAAGATCCCGCAAGCTTCTAAATTAAAAAAAAAAAAAAAAGGGGTGTACAATGGAAATGACGCATTTCCGCAGGAAAATTTTTCATTTCCGTTGTTAAGAAGGGCTTCTAGAAGGCAATCAAATATTTTTTTTCCAAATAACCCATTTCAGGTAAACAAAACTTGCCCCGCATTATATTACTTACAAATCACGTATATAAAATTATAGGTGTCAACTGCTATTTTTGGAATTTTTCTGATTTTGTGTTTTATATTGGCAACCATTTTTATTTGGAAAAATTTTCAGTTTTTGGTACTGTTTATGATGGATATTTAGGTCGTATTCCGTTTCCAAACCTGGTTAACCAATCTAATTGACAGAAATCTGACAGTGATTTCTGAAAAACCCTTTGAAAAAGAAACACCCGTCAAATAATTGACAGTTCAGACAATGGTTACCCGACAACCAACAAAATTCATCGGTTGTTCTGGTGACACTGTTGACAGTTATTTTCAGGAACCGTGTTCCGTAAATAATCGACTTTTCAGATAACCGGTGGATACGGAACACGAAACCGTTTCGGCGCCTAACCTATTGCTAACCTGGTACCGAACTACTCCAGCGCCCGACCGTCTAGCGGGTATCAGTCCACCAATTTAACAAAACATCCATAATAAACTGTTTTGAAAACTATTAGTTTGATAAATATTTGGCGAATTTGAAATTTAAATATTTACTGCATTTTGTTCTTTAAATGACAATGGTTGCCAACATAAAATAATAAAATCAAGAAAAATTCCAATAAATAGCAATTGACAGATTCAATTTTATTCATGTGATTTTTGAGTAATATAAAATAAAAAATTTCTGTAGGAAACAGAAAAGAAGTGAAAAACTGTGTATATAAATAAGAATGTAAATTTTGATGACGTATATCTCGAAAACGAAACGTCGCTGAAAAATGTGACTTTAAATTCTTTATCAAGTTCTGAAAAATCTACTTATGAGATAAAAATCATTAAAATCGGCGATGGTAAGTGTAAGTAAACATTTACCTTCCAAATCTTTTCAATCTATCAAATTAACTTTTAAATTTTTCTATTGCATCCTCGCTTCAACTGGTACCCCTTGGGAGTACTCCTGGTATCACGAGATGGCCTTTTCTTTCAAGCAATGCCCCATATTCTCTTTTACGAGTGTCTGCCGACAGTATTTTATTGCTGACACGGTTGTAATAGCCTAAACGGGGATTCGAACATATGGCAAGCCGTTTTACTTTTTATTCTTCCTTACTCCCAGTATGTCACAAAAACTGAATTTAAATTATCAGATAATTGAAATCAAATTGATTTTTTTAAGGTGTCGTGACAATCAAGTGTCATTTTTAGTCAAAAATTCAAAGTCAAAAAACGCTTTATTTGTTATGAAGAGTAAACTCTTGTGAAAAGCTTTCATAAAATTCCATAGTATAGTAAACAATATTTAAATACCCAATTAACACTAAGAATACTTTGATAAAAACAGTTAAAATGACAATATACAATTAATTGGAAAGTCTATTTTCATTATCTGATAATGAAAATGCTATTTAAATTATCTGATAATTAAAATTGTATTTCCATTATCTGAAAATGAAAATACATTTTAGCCATAAAACTACGCACCGTTTTAATTTTAATTCATGTCTGAACTTAAAGTATTATAAAAATCAATTTTTAAAACTAAAACGGCTTGACATACGAACACATATTATGCGCCGTATTCAAAACCGAGTATCTTACTGCCTAGCCAAGAAACCAATGCTGACTATTGAATAAAACTTATTTATACTCTATTTACGTCAAACTTTTTTTGTGCTAGCTAAAACATGAAAAAGAAGAAAGAAAAAGTGAGAAATTAAGATTAGAATATCTATGAAATTTGAGGATGAATAACTCAAAAACGAAACGTGACCGGAAATAATTAACTTCGGATTCGTGATCGGGACCCCAAAATTCACCTATATGCAAAAAATAATCAAAATTGGCGATAGTGCAAAAAAGTAAATAATTACCAAAAATTAAATTTGCGGATGAAGCACTCTTAATACAGAAAAAAAACTGTCCTACAATTTTCAAAACATTGCAATGCAAAAACCCTTTAAAATGATATTAGAAAAAAAAAGACAATTACAGCGTTGCCAAATTGCCTTAAATTTCTTGACTTCTGTAACGTAAATATTTTAAATTGCCTTCGTCGCCTAACCTGGTGATAACCTGATATTGATTTATTTACTGCCTCTACGTCTCCAGTGATTGACTTGTACCGTTTTTTTATGTTATCGATTTACCTAGTGTATTAAATAATTACTAATAAGCAGTAATGAATTCTGCGCTGACAAAATGGAATTACACTTGGCAACACTGCTTCTTGAATATAAGGGAATGGCCTATTAATCATTTAAATGCCGGTTAATTTTCCGTTTGAGATTTTTTTGTTGGTTAATATAAATCAACATGTTTTGTTGATACATTTTTAATTTAAACCGTTCTTTAAAAACTTAATGTAACAAACAGTATATTATATAATAATTTACTCTAATTGTCTATTCTGTGTGCAATTTTAACATAATTAAAGTAAGTCTAACAATAGACGTTTATAACCATATAGTACCATAAAAAGTTATAGATATTTGTTATGTTTTTACAAAAAAGTCGTTCATGAGTTACGTCCTTGCCGAGATTACCTCACAGTATAAGGTCGATCGTAGGACGATGCCAAGCCTAGCCAGGAACTCCAATGTTTATACCAATTTATATTACGGTGAATATGTTTAAACATGATGCAATACAATTTTCATACAAAGAATAGTAATGTTTTTCCAGTATTAGTTTCTAAGCAGTGTAAAGAAATTACTATTATTGCAAAATAGTAAAATACGAGATAAAATACCCAAAGCCTCAGATCAGATTACACCAGTAACAAGAGTTTTAGTTAGATATGGCAACCCCGATCGACAACTCCACGTATTAGACCAACCCACTGTCGTATTAGACTATCCCACTTTCATTGACAAGGGATCCTTATAGTAAAAAAGTATAATAGACTACCTACAGTAAAGATTGTTACAGGGTCACGTGACCAGCGTGGCTTAAAAACCAATAGCAAATCTTCTAATTATATGTTGCCTTACTTCAAGAAGCAGCGTTCTAAAGGTGCGGTGACGTTAGAAGAACATTGATTTTTTAAATATGTAATAAATAAGTTTTATTTACTTTATCTTGGACATTGCGAAACTAGGAGCTTTAGTTAACCTAACAATGGTGCGGCAATGCGAGTTTGTAAAGAAATGGCTGTTTAAGTTTGGAATTGTCTTTTAATCACTAAGTAAACAGCTAGATTTCCTTTTCCAGGCGACTTGTTATGTCTAATGGGAGATACCGAATTCACTTATTTTGGGTCACATGACGTATTGACCAATCCAGTGAAGTATAATAGAACGTTTATTTCGTCGGGGGTCATGTGAAAATATTCAGAAGCAAAATAATACAAGAAAGACAGGTGATTTTTTTGACGATTACAACAGTTTTTCTATCAGATAATTAAAATAATTACAGAATATGTCTATACTATATTAAAATAGTTAAAGGGCGCCTCACGCTCAAAAAAACGTATTGCGATTTCGAAAATCACTAGATTATGGATGAAATCTGGGGAAATAATAAAGTTTCGGATGATTTCGGGCATTTTTTTGATTTTCACTTGAGTTGGGCTAATTTTGTATATAAGTTTTGTGAGGTAAAGTAAATTAAATGGTGATTCTTTGGGTAATTAAAAGTAAAAATGTGTTCGTAAACATGTTCTAAACTGGTTAGAATTTAAGACGCGAAAAATTTTTGGGCTGCCACGCCCAAATTGACTCATTTTTATGATTTGTTTTTGTATTTTACATACCAATACCAAGATATATGCCCAATTTTTCATTAAGTAATTTTTAAAATAAAAATTATTACATAGATATAAAAATAAAATAATAATCTTTAAGATATTCACTCAGTTTTCAAGTAGTTCGTTTTATCCTCAGATATATGCAGTGCTGCCAATGTGCGGGTAATTACCCGTTTTGCGGGTAATTGGCTCACCTCTGAGGGTAAGCATTTCCGTGCGAGTAAAAGCGGGTAATTCAGGAATCTAAGCCACAAGCAAAAATCCTAGGTTTTAATTTTGTAGAGCCAGATTCTCTTTTCAGATTCTCATGGCAACGTCGAAATGCACTGTTGTCGGTTGTACTCATCGACGTAAATCTCTAGACTGCTAGAAGAGGCCACTTTCTGCTTCTGTTACGTGTGTTAGTGTCTAATGCCTCTTCCATTTCCATCTCTTTCTACAGCCAAAACATGAGCTTGTGCGGTATAGGTAACTAGGTAAGACTCTAAGCATTCTAGAAATGTATGCTATTGTTGTACTTGAACTTCTATCTCGTCATTAGTCGTTCCCGGTCATTCTCCCGATTTTTATTAAACTAAGTTAAAAATATTAATTTGATTCGAAGGCTGATTTCTTTTCTTTATTAATACCTACTATTGTTGAAACAAAGTGTGTGTGGTGTAAGCATTTCGTGATATCGTGTATATAAGTCCTACTCATATTCCATTAATTTTATATAATGTATTCATCACGTTGTTTATATTGTAGTTTGTGATAATGTTAGTAATCATGGATAAATGGCTAATAAAAGTATTAAGTCCTTAATCATACTTAGGTATTTAGGTACTTATATGGTTTATTTTAATTCTTCATAAGCTATTTGTATTTGCTATATGTACCTACTTTAGCTACGTAAAAAAATATATTTTTAAGTATATAAAACAATGTTTTTTTATTAAAATAAAAGTTTCATTTTAAATGTACAATTAATGAGATACACAAAATAGGTTTATGCTATCATATTCATGTGCTTTGGTATGGTATCCCATTATCCCAATGAAAATGTTGGCAACGTTGATGTTGTCCATGCAAATTAACCTTTCGTTCGTCCTATGGGTTTATTATTGACAATGAATTAATAAAATTTTATAATTTCATCAATTCCATACTTTAAATCTAATTTCATTCGTGTGGGTAAAATTGAGAGTAATTAGAAATTAGGCTGCGGGTAAAAGCGGGTAATTCACAAACACACCACGTACAATCCGAAATTTGAGATTGGCAGCACTGGATATATGTACATATATACTCTTCTCAAAGATATCTAATATACACATTTTTCATCATTGGATATTTTTATAAAAAATATTTAAAATACTTAATCAAAATAGTCAGAATCGAGTTTAAAGTGTAATAAACCTGTAATAATGTAATATGGCGTGGACAGTAATTTTTTTATAAAAAACCAAAACTGTTTAGGCAAATAGGTATGTGGATGGTGCAGTTAAGTCACTTTTTGTAAATTAAATTAATGCGCCTGTCTTTTAAAGAAGCAAATTTCTCAATGATTTTGTCATAAATGTCACCATTACATTCAGAAAGTTTAACTAATAACTCTTTTTCTATTGCCATGATCGACAGGGCTGAGAGCCTATCTTGAGATATACTATTTCGTAAGTAGGTCTTTATTCGCTTTAAGCACGAAAAATCTTTTTCGGCCTGTACACTTGTTAAGGGGATTGTCAAAATTAATGTCGCAAGTCGATATACTTCACAAAATACTGAAATTAATTCTAAATTAATAATTTGTTTAAGGAGTTCTTGAATATTGACATTATAAAATTGTTCATCTCGGTAAATTATGCTTAGCTCATTTTTGAGGCGGTTTTTGTCAAACATTTTTGGATTTTTTTCTAACGAATTTAATAGACTAATAGGGAATTCTGTGGCAAAGCCTTTGTATTTTGATGTATTAAGAAGTTTCACAAATTCCAGTTTGTGTAAATCTTCAAACCTGATGTTAATTTGAAAAATTATACAGTCTAAAATTTCATAAAACAGATTTTTATATTTTTCCATTAAATCTGATTCGCTCATGCTACGGGTTTGTCTACTACATGGCAATCCGGTAAGTGATTTTGCTTTTTCAAAAATGGATTTAAGGAAATTTTCAGCGCGCAGCTCATTTAATCGTTTGACGGCAATGTTCAATTGTGAAATGCAGAAATCAATTTCTTGGTTACTTAACTGAAAAACTTGAAATAGGATATCAGTAACAAAAAAAATTTCTTTAAATGCAAAAGTTAAAAAAGCAAATTCAGAATCGGAAAGGTCTTTTAGATACTCCTTGGCCATGTGTATAGTATCTGAGTCTAATTCTGGATTTTCAATCATGTCCTGAAAAACTAAGGTTAGTCCTTCCCAATTATTTGCAACAAAAATTAGAATTTTTGATCGAGAATACCACCTTGTATCACTTGCTTGCGGAACTCGTTTTTTTATTATTTTGTCCAATATAGATGTGCGTTTGTACGATTTATGGAAAAAAGCAGGTAAACTTTTCAAAGTTGCGAAAAAGATTCTGCTTTCCTTAATATAATTTGAACCCTGTTGTAAAATTAAATGGAGACGATGAGCAGCACAATGAGTGTACATTGCTTGTGGGGCATCTGATCTTATTCGTGTTTGTAGACCGCTCAATTCTCCGGCCATAACCGCAGCTCCATCATAACATTGTGCTACTAATTTCCGTTTAAAATTTAAAGGTTCCGAGATTCTTACAATTAAGTTATAGAGTGCATTAGCTCTAGAATCCTCACTTATATCAAAAAAGCCTAAAAAAACGTTCTTTTATTTCGGCTAATTTATTTACATATCTAACAGTTACACAACATTGGGCTTTTGCAACTATACCCATCGTATCATCTACAATTAATGAGAAAAATGTAGCCTCCGATATTTCTTGTTTAATAAAGTCTCTCATATGTTCGTCAATACAAAATATTAATTCATTTTGAATAGTTTTCGATTGTCCCGTAAATACACTTTTCTCTTCTAAATCCTTTACAAGTTCGGTGTTACGTTTAATTAAACAATTAAAAACTTCCTTAAAATTCCCTCTGTTAAAAGAAGATTCGGATTCGTCGTGCCCCCTAAAAGCCAGTTCTTGTTTTCCCAGTAATATAGTCGTATCTATAAGGTATGTCAAAAGCAAGCGGTTTTTCCTAACATCTTCATTGTACAATAATTTAGATAAAAGAGCATTCTCGATTAGTGCATCTTTAATTGTAGTCATATTTTGAGACAAACGTACAAAACCTAAAGTATTTTGAATATGGTCTTTAGACCCTTCATGCATTTTAACCGCTCTAGAAAATTTTTTAAAATCATCGTATTCATCAGAAGTCCGTACTGTTTTTGTTTTTCCCAGTATTAAGCAAGGCCAACAATATAAACGCTGCTTAAAAACACTTCCACAAATCCAAGTGTGTGTTTGATACCATGACGTTTGAAATGATCATTTATATTGTCGACCGTCTTTTTTATCACTACTTAGGGTGCTTTTCTTCGGCATGGGTCTCTCTCCGTGAAGAATTTCTTTTTTCTCATCCTCGGGACGCCTGGAAAATGCCGTTGTCAATAGTGACATAACGATATCGTGGACTGGATTCATAGTTCACACGTTTCGTTTATTTTAAATTTTAATCACTAATTCATATAAACTACTCTATCAGTCTATCCACTCAATAATTAAACTAAAGCAACGTCAAAAATACTTTAGATAGAGTAACACTCGACACAGACTAAACGCGCGACATTCACGAGATAATACTATAAAAAAAACACCAAATTATTGCCGAATAATCTCAATATCCACCCACTTCCCGCTCAATCTCAAACCGTTACCGGTAACAGTCAAATACGAATACCCCACACGCCCACGCAAATATCAACAAAAACAAAAACAGCTTGCATTTGGCAGCCGGATGCGCGATTGTCATTTACCGATAAATAATAATTATTTCCATTTATATTCAATCTGTGCTAACATTAAATGGCAACGTCTCAATCATTAAGCGAAGTTTTCATCGCCTCAAATGCAATAAAAAGAGATGGAATGAATCTACATAGGCAACACGACCTTTTTCCCTCTTTCTCAGACTTATTAAAAATCCAAATACCATTCAAGTGTCCTAGGAGCAATTCGCATCGCCGCGTATAGGTAAAGTCGAATAAAAAAGAAATGATATTGCAGTTATTGGACATTGTACTGTTGGTTAGTAAAGTAAAGTGTTTATTTATGATTTACGCATATTTGATGAAATTTTCATTGTGTTTGAGACAATTTTCAGAGAATAATGTATCAACCTGGAAAGAATTAATTTTGAAAATAAAAATATATATTTATAGGAAAAGGAGTGAGGCGGCGCCTCAGTTGCCTCATCTGACGAGCCGCCGCTGTCGGTTAGTCTGTATGTCTATCCGCGACAAAGCTCAAGAACTGCTTGGCCTATTTACTTCAAGTTTTTCAGAAAACTACTGCATCGATTATGTCCAAATTTTGCTCAAAAATCAAATATTATATAGGGATGAATTGGTAAAAATGTTGAGATAAATTTAAAATGGGGGAACAAAACGGTGGCCTAATTAAATGTTTAAAAATATCTAAAAAAAGTACTTACCGGATTGTTTGATTGATAACATCCCCATTTTGAATATTTATTACTAAAAATGTATGAATTGCTCACTTAATATCGATTTTTAATCAAATCTATTCTATTCTCATTTTTTAAATATTTACTAAAAATGTATGATATGTATTCTCAAATATCCCCAGATGCCTACTTTCTTTCAGTCAAATCTATACAAATGTTAAAATTCCGCCGCCATGTTGGCAATACAATCTTGAATTTTTAAAATGTTGACAACAATTCGTGATGTGCAGTCTTAATTACCCCTAAATGCCGAATTTTAATCAAATCTGAAAAAATTTTAAAATTAGTCTGCTATGTTGGTGCCGCCATTTTTAATTCTCAAATATTGACTAAAATTTCATAACTTTCATTCTTAAATACTTCTAGATACTGAAAATTCTTCGCTATATTGGCGCCACCATTTTAATTTTTGTTGTGCATTCTTAAATAATCCCCACAAATGTTAAAATCAATAAAATCATCCGTCCGACCTGTTGACATTGTCATTTTTACACCGCTATTTTGAATTTTTAAATGCTGACACTCTTAAATTTTCCTAGGCACCAATTTTCAGTATAATCTACACAAGTAACAAAATTCGTCGGCCGTATTGGTGCCGCCATTTTGGATTTCTAAACGTTGACTAAAAAAATTCGAATTTTTTTTATCCGAAAGTGTATGCAAGATTTGAACCAGACATACAAACATACAATCAGACGAGTAGGAAGCCAATAAGAGCGCGTTAAAAGCATTGATTTTAGTTTAAAACTCTAACACCCGTATTCACTAAAGAGGTTTAAATTTAGATAAGGTCTCACTTGACAGTTACAGGTTTAAGATGACATTTTTAACAACTAAATAAATATTTTTTCTGAATGTCACAATTACAAAATGACAGTGACATAAGGCAAACATAACTAAAAACTAAAGTTTATAATATATAAATAAATAATTTCCTTTTAAACTTACCTAACTTAATGGTTTGATTTTAGATAGTAGTAGGGAACGATTATTTCTTTGAAATTTGTAAAAATGCCTATTTGCCTCATTAAGGAATAGGTCAGAATCCTTCCTTTTGTCAACAATAATGAAGTATGACCCATTTCTTCATTTTCGTACATCAAATATTCTAACAGGTCGTCATTTTGTTTCGCCATATTAAATTTATACCAATGTTTGACCAGTTTTTTTTTGTATCAGACGTAATTTTGTGGAAAATTGAATAAAAATAAAGTTAATCGAGTAAGTGCATTTTTTAGCTATACCGGAGCAGACCGAGCGACTGAAACGTAATGGAAAAACATAAAGATCTGTAAAAACCCGGAACGATGATTTTTTCACTATTAATGATATTTCCTTATGCGGGAAGTGAAAGCTCACGCCACCACTGGCATTCATCAACAAATAGTCACGGCTTGGACAGGGGCCATCCCCACTTCTTGTTTTATCTTAAACGTTGGTCGATAGAATGTGAAAAATTGGAGAACCATGTTAGCGCATACCCCTAACGTGATTTATGTATGAATTGTGATCTCTACTTTAATTCTTACTCTAAGGTTACGTCCCGTGAGAAATGCAATTCTGCATTTATACACTTCCAATTCTGAGATTTTTATCTTTTCATTCACATGCAACGTAAACATTACTGAACTTATAAATATAACTTAAATGCATTATGTAGTTAGTTCTCTTGGTACGCTCATGAAATAAAATTGCTTTTTTAAAAACGATTTCTCGTGTTTCGAGTTGTTAACTGGCGCAGTAGGATTTGCCAACAGTCGCGCATCGTGAGGAGTGTCTGATCTCGTTTTAACGATTTGTGGGAAAATCGGAAAATCAAAAAACTCAAAATTAACCAGGGATTTGGAACAGCATCGTCCAGCGTCCTATTTGTGCGAGTTTGGGAACAGACACCGTGCCACCCTCATACCAGCTAACCAGAGAAAGGACCACATCGCTTCTATTGCACCCTAGTTTAAGAATAAAAATTGGAATTATCTTCAGTACACTGTTATAAGTGCTTGCTTTCAACTTTCCTTATTTTATTTCATTTTATTTTTTACCCTATCTTAAATGTTGATATTTGTGTCTCTTGCAATTCCCCAAACTGGAAGATTTAATATCAAGTTTTGGAAACTTAAATTGTGAAGAAAATCTAACACCTTCTTTTAATTTAGTTCAAATAAGTAAAATAATGACTACTGAACCTAATTACAATTAGTCAGATATCAACCAGACAATATTCCCTTATTCGATGGGAATCCAAAACAAATAAATAGATTTATTAAAGCTTATGATAATTTTTATAATAATCATAGAAATAAAACTAACAATGCACCTATAAATGTATGTTTACACGATACTACTTAAGTAAACTTGTATGTAGGGCAGCCGATATTATTTGTTCTCGATTAGAATTAAATACATGGCCCGCAGTAAAAACCGTAATAATTTCGACCTTTTCAGATCAAAGACCGACTGATTGTATTATTCAAGATATAATAACATCTAAATCGGAAAAAAATGAAACACCGCAACTATTTGGCCGCGTTTGCAAGACGTTCGCAGTTTGTTGTTTTCCAAAGCAAAGTCACAGTCACGTTAAGTGTACTGGAATGAGTACCTTAAGTAAGATGAAAATGCCGTAATATACGGAAGAGGTAAAAAAAGTGTACCAATTTAAAAGATTTAATAAAAAAAACTGCATGAACGAAAAATCTCATAGTGTTAAGCTTATCTTTAAAATGTATCCGTGTATTATCAAAAAGAGAAATATAATAATTAACGTTCGATAATATATTGATGTTGATTTTATTTGTAATGGCAAACTTAACAAGCTGAATTAATTTTGCGAAAAAGATTTTTGATCGTGGGTAATCATGTACAAAATTTAAAAAAAAAAATGAAATATGTATAGTGTCACATCCCTAACAATGATACTTGGGATTATATTTAAACAAACGTATAAAAGCTGCTCAAGAAAGCATATTTTTCTGCCCGTTAATTAAAGTCATTTAGTTTTCACCTGTTTCAAACCCAAACAATGAACTCAAACAAAGTTCACTGACCAAACAAACGAAAAATTTAACCAAACTATTAAATTTAAGGGTTAGAAATTCGACAAGACCCTAATTTTCATATGCAACATTTTTAGTGAGCGCGTATTTCAAATCTGATTTTCGGTGATTTGAGGTGTGATTTTATGACTTTAATGATGGTTTTATCGACGAACTTTGGTAACCTAATGATAACGAGACAGATCAATCTAACAGTATAAATTATGTTAAAAAAATCGCGCGCTTTTTTTACAGTAAACATATCCAATTCCTAACCTAATCCGCATTTTTTTAATTATAAGTTTTGTTAAGTCATCCACCTGAACGGGGATTCGAACACACATGCGCCACATCCAAAGTCGAGTTTCTTACGACCGAACTAGGAAGCTGGAGCTGAATCATCTCTAGGGGAAGTTTTTCGAGGGCGACCAGAACCCACCTTCCGAGCAATGCTTCATGTTGTTCATATTTGAGGATCGCTCTACGAGCTGTTGCTTCAGGGACCCCCAGAGCACAAACGGCGTAGCGTTTACTACGCCCATCATTCACTAAAGCAACTAATCTTGCCGTTTGTTCGGGTACAATTTGGGGCATTGTATCAAAACTTTTTTTTCGTATAAAAAATGCAATCATGAAGTTAGTGAAATACATACATACATTGATTGCCATCGCGACGTCAATTGTCTTTTAAAAGTCGATTATGATCCGACATAGTCCATCCGTTAGCCAAGATTTTTAATACATAATATCCGGTTCCATTAAAAAAGACTTAAAGGGTTTTAAGTTCAGTTTTTGTCGCTGATTACTAATTTGCAAGTTTTTTTGCGGATTTTACGGATGGAAAGAATAAGAAACTTAATTTCGAGTATGCTACAAGATAAGAAGATCTTAGAGTTACTATAGAGAAGCCGATATTCGGTATTAAGCACATGGTATTAAGCACATTTTTCAAATTCTTGTCCAGTTATTGTTATTTTAAGTTTAAAAAAAAACATTTTCTAAGTTTTTCCAATAACAACTATGCAGCTTAGTAAAGTTTCAGCAAAAAAGGTGTAATTCGGTCAATTTTAGAGATAGTTGGTGAATAAAGGAACAAAATGTTCACAAAAAAAGGGTCCTTCACATAGGGTGTAAAGAGTCTCTATACGAATCCTCAACTAATACACATGGCAAGTCAAAAAATAGCAATAAGCATAGTTCTAGTTTTTACATTATTATCCAAGAATCTTTGAGACATTTTTCATTTGTTTCATTTTTGCTGAAAGACAGATATTACCTACCAAAGAAAAAAAATGTTCAAAATCGATCCACTGGTTTAGAAGATATAAGACATTGAACTTGGGTTAAAAACAAAGTGTGTCACTTTTTTTGGAACTGAGTGTACTTATTCGAACAACATCACCTACTTTAAGTTTTGTTTTCCCACTATTTCCATAAAAAGAGGTTAAAAGTTTTTTCTCACTAGATGTATTGATAGATTTAAGCTTCATACCGATAGTTCTATTTTTCGTATGATTATATACATCTGTAATTTGTTCTAACAAGTTAATCCACTTATGGTTTCCCTTTAACGTAAACAGTTTAAGATTTTCCTTTTCTGCGAAAAATGCTTCTAAGGCGCTAAATGTACTATAATAATGGATTCCACATTTTTTCATTCGATTTTGGAACTGTGAGCTATAATATTCTTTCTCATTATTAGAAATAAGCTTCTTTGGAACTCATTTTGAAGTTTTCAGTATACTTTCCATAACTTTAGTCACATCGTTAGCAGATATTGATTTTATAGCTCTAGTCAAAAGATATTTTGAAAAACAGTCAATCACTACCAGAATATAAATCATCGTGTCATCGAGTCCATATTGAATAAATCTTATCCGCTTAAATCTAAGTTGGCTGCTCTAGGAAGCCCTCTAACGATTTGTTCCCTAGCCTTCGTAACCGTAGAAATGCTCGATATCATCTAATAATAAATTAGTAATGCAACGGCTTATATAGCCATTGATTTTTGAAATTTCATCATTAATCTTGTTTAAATCAGACTATGTTCTCCCTGATTTGATTAACTGATGTTTTCAAGGAGCTGTGATACTGTACAATCAGCATAATTCTTCTACTTCTTAACTCTTCAAGTCTTTTCTCCATCTCCTGGCTGAGAGACATTTACTATTCATAATTTCCACAGTTTTCTGTAATTGCTCTAACAACCAATCAATCTGCTGCTTGTTTTCAGCACCATTTTTCTCTACAGTTGCTTTAATATTACACGATATATGATTTTGTATATTACAATCACCATCGCTTGTGATAGCTATAACCGACTGAGTTCGGATGACTTGAATAGGTTTACGAGTAGAAGACAAAGAATGACCGAACTTGTTTATGGTTATAGTAGTAATGAACAAAGATTTATCTAAGTAGTCTATTTATAAAAGCTCTATAACATCCATTTCCTCCAGTTCTTTGGTTTCCATTTCCAGTTTTCTGCGATGAGTCTACTTTATGAATCTATCAACTTATTAACATCATTATAATAGATATACCCTTAAGGTTTTTCGTTATATTTCATCTCTAAAGCAGATCCTGATTTGGGTTTATATTTTTACGACCTAGTAACTTTTATTTTTCCTTTTGGTTCATTTTTTCTATTAGCTGCATTAGTTTTTCTCAGGATATCTTGAAAATGTTTCCCATCATCAGCTTTAGGGCGAGCATCTTTTAAGAATAATAATTCATATAATTCTCGTATTTTAGAATATTTAACACCTTCTATCTTGATATAACGTGCTGGTGTAAAAGATATGGTTTTTAAACTTTTAGACCAAGCATCATTTGTTTCATTATGATTTACATATGAATTACCTATTTTATCTGACTTTTCGAGATACTGAATCGCAAATTCCCTCGTCCTTTCCAGATATTGATCTAGATATTCAGTCAAAGTCTCCTGAGTAATATTCTGAAGACGTCTTGTGGATCATGGAATCTTGATCGTCCGGTTACGAGGGAAATAATATGTATATAGCCATACACTCTTTTGATTCTAAAGAAAAATGTATGTAATTTCTAGCTTTTTCTAAATATCGTAGAAAATACTTATTTTCGAGGGCATTTTGAGACAATATATATTTTTATGTTAATTTTTAGTCTTTTTCAATTCATCTAAATATTGAATCTATAGTAAATTCAAAAATATCTTGAAATATAGGTAAGCAAATTCATCTTAAGCAGTCAAGTCCTTTAAAGTAATTATTTGCTATTTTGCAAATGCGATATATTAATTTACCACTATTTGGTTTTCTAAACATTAAAACGTGCACCTCACTTTTCAATATTGTCACCATCTCGTAGCTGGTTTTAATGCAGATATTTTTGTCTAGTTTTTCAAATGCTGTAACATTTTTTTTTTGACGATGGGGAATGCTTTTACGCACGAATTCCCTTCTGGTAGAAGGGAAGACAGTGTGGGACTCGTTGCTCTGTCAGGTTTTCACCTGTCGGAGTCAAGAATACCCACTAAACCCCAACGCGCCCCCATCAGATGGACCATCATTGGGCTAGCTAAGGATCCTTCGATGGGGTTGATGCCGTCCTTTCGGGAGAAACTCCTATGAAGGACATGGTCCTCACTGTCGTGGGGGGGAGGTCCTGGCTTGGCAGAGTGTTTTTGCCACCTCTCGATACTTGTAGTCATCTGAAATAAAAAATATTATTAACAGGGAAAGTGTCTCCTTACCAGGTGGGATATTTCTCTGCTGTCCTCCTTTCTTCTGTCCGGTTTGCCGCTGCCTACGTCCTACTGTCCCGTGGTCCAGTTTGCCGTTGCCAGTGTCCCTCCGTCAGTACACCTGGTGGTCTTCGAATTTTTGGTCCTCTTCTGTGCCCTCAGCGACACTGCTGTTCCGTGATCCGGCAGTGTTGAGGCTGAAGTGGGATGTTCTTTTACCTCAGGTTCTACTGCAGCTCACGCCGGAGCCAGTTGAGGTACCTGGGATCCTCTTCTTTTACCTCAGGTTCAGCTGCAACTCACGCCGGAGCCAGCTGAGGTACCTGGGAATCCTCTTCTTGGAGTTTGATGGTCACTTGTTGATACTCTTAGGGTTTCAGTGGACAAAATCTAGTTCCTGAGGAGCAAGGAGACTCAGAAATTTCGATTTTCCCACTTCCATCCTAGAGTATATTAGTGCAGGACCCGTGTCTAGGTCTCCTGTACCTTGTCCAGTTGTTGCGTCTCGGAGCTAGCGGATCATAGTCTATTAGGTCCCGTAGGTTTTCGTTGGGGTGATGTTCTGCTACCCTGTTTGCTCGGGTAGCCTTTTGCTGCATGAAATCTTTAATAGGTGTCCATTGAAGATCACGCTGCAGGTCCTCATTCCTGATAAAACATGGGGCGTCAGCTGCCATCCTAATGAGTTTGTTTTCTGTCCTCTTTAGCTTCATAGGGTGAGATTTAGAAGCATATCCGAAGGATGTGGAGCCATAGGTGAGTTGGCTCCTAGCTACTGTTTGGATCAGTAGCAGCTTGGTCCTCAGTCCCATTTCGCTTTTCCGACAGAGCAGTGGATAAAGTTTACCCATTGCTTGTCTGGTTTTTGTCCTCGCTGCGTTGATATGGTTATTCCATGTCAAACTTCTATCCATGGTCATCCCTAGGTACTTGGCCTCGTTTGACCAAGGGATCTCGACATCTCAAACTCGGATTCTAGCTCTTGGAGCCAGTCTCCTACGTTGGAATAGGATTGCTTGGGACTTCTGGGGGTTGATCTTAACCTTTCATTTGACACACCAGTCATGAAGGTTATCAATGTCCTCTTGCAGTCTTCTACCCATTTTCCGGGTGCTTCTGCTTTGGTGTAGGATGGTTGTATCATCAGCGTAAAGTGCCATTAAGCCCTCTTCTCCGATTGGGACATCGTGAGAGAAGATGGAGTATAAAATGGATCTCAGCACAGACCCTTGTGGTACTCCAGCTACTAGTCATCTTGGAGTTGAATGAGAGTCATTCACCTTGACTGTGAATGATCTGTCATTTCGGTAGCTCCTGATAAGCTTTATATTTCTTCTCTCGTATCCAGCCACCGACATTTTGTGGATCAGGCCTTGGTGCCACATTCTGTCGAAAGCTCTTTCGATGTCCAGGAAAATTGCTTCTATGGCCTCTCTCTTGTTGAATTCTTTGGTGATATACCTGCTGTTCAGATGAGTGGTTTAATTGCTCATCTGGGATGGCATCTAGCTCTTGGGACTGATCTTTCAGTCTTCTGGCTATAGCTCTTTCAGGTACTTTGCTTAAAGCAGGGAGTAGACTGATGGGCCTGTAGTTTTGCGGTAATATCCTGTCTTTTCCTGGTTTTTCAATGACGATGACCTCTGCCTTTTCCATGTGCTGGGGAAATGGCATGTTCTTATGATGAAGTTTATAATGTTAGCCATCGCACTGTATCCTTTCTTGGGAAGTATCTCAGCATCTTGTTGGTGATGCCGTCGGCTCCAGGGGCTTTCTTTCTTTCGTCCTCTTGCTAAATGCTCGATATTCTCATCCAACAGCTCCTGTGTTTGGGCGCGATACGCAGAGGTGATTTTGATCGGTCCTCTACGCATGTTGACCTCTAAGGAGATGGCGTCTAATTCCACATCCTAAACCCCCAGGAAGGAATGTGGAACGCCTTTTCTGACCAGGATCGCGACTCCTCTCATGGCTCGGTGACCAAGAGGGTCGTATCTGTAGATGTCATATCCTGGGAAGGTCATTCTTATTTCGGCTGTTAGTTTAGTCTCCTGTATTGCTAAAACATCGGGGCGATGTTCTTCCAGGAGTTCTAGGACGTCTGTTTTCCTGGCCCTTAGACCGCAGGTGTTCCAGGAAATGAGTTTTAAGGTTTCATTTTGGTGCTCTGGCGTTGCTTATTTTAGTCTACGGAGCTGTTCCCCCACAGCTTTTGTTATTGTGGGAATACGGTTTCCACAATAGAGGGCATCATTCCGGTGACGGCTTGCAGGATTGCAGCCTGGAGATCAAGAGGAGAGGAGCTCTCCTTCTTTTCCTTCGGGGGAGTAGAGACAGTTTTGGCCACTTCCGTGTAAGTGGTTTTAGCTGCATGTTTTGTGGCTGCAGGCTTAACGGAGTTTTTGAAGTTGGCCCATGGGGCTACAGGTGCCTTTTTAGGGGCAGGATATTTCGGGCAGCCTTTGTAACTGGCCGGGTGTCCTTTTTGGTTGCAGTTAGCACAAACTGCATTTTTGGTGCCATCTTCCTTCTTTTCAGGGAGTCGGCATGCGTCCGATCTGTGCAGTCCTGCACATTTTACGCACTTATCTGGGTAGGTGCATAGCGATTGTGTGTGCCCGAATCGCTGGCACTTGAAGCACTGTTTCACAGTGAGGTCCTCTTTCTTATTTTCCACTTTGACCACACGGTCAAAGAGGGTGCTTATTTCCATTATTTTGTTGTTCGTAGTCTTTACTAGGAACAACGGTTTCATGGTAACCCTTGCAGTCATTCTGACGACACTAGCATCAGTAATGCCGAGTTCATGTAGCTCTTGGGCTATCTCCTCTACCGGGATATCCATGTGTAAACCACGGATTACCGCGTGGGTCCTTTTTTCTTCCGGTAGTTGGTACGTGTGATAAGGACGATTGGCCTTTTTAAGGTGATGGGTCAGAGCCCTGTGATCGCTGGCTGTTTTCGGGAAAATTTGGAGCCTCGAGCCGGAGGCCTTTGTTTTGTTGAAGCCTATGTTTGCTCCTTTGATGTTACGACGGACTTCTGTCCAGGTCCCGTCGTCCTCAATTACTACAGGGAGGATTTTTGGGGTAGGCACTTGGGAGACTACACTTTTGGCGGCTTCACTTGTTTCCATGGGCACACTAATTTTTTCACTATTTTCGCTATTTTTGGTCTTTTCACTAGTTTCACCACTGGGGGGGGGGGGATTTAACCATTTTCCTCTTGGTTTTGGTTTTGGCGGCTGTAGTTGGTAGTTCGCTTTGCGGGGGTGGCTGTCTGGTAGTCTGTCGAACCTGTCTGTAAGGCTTCGATTTTCCTCACGGAGGGTTTTCAGGTTTTCGCTTAGGCGAATATTCTCCTCCTTGAGTCGCAGGACTTTTTCGGATTTCGTTTCCGAAGAAACTTTACTAACTTTGGATGATTTGCTGGGCTTCATCGTGTTTAGCACTTTCACTGTACTAAAAACCCCACAGGTGATATTTCCAATAAAGGAAAAATATCCAGTTTCACACTTCACTGTACGGAGCCGGGTGAACCGAATCAATCCGTACTGTATCGATGCAAAAAGCGAACTGCTGAAACATACCGACCCCCGGTCTATTTATCACACAGATAAGTCGGTAGCCAGACACGTGATCGTCTCCCCTTTACAAACCTATTTTGGACTATCCTCTCACGTGTTGTTTTTGTAGTTTCTTTTAGAGTTTGAAGTCACAAGATGTTACTCAAGTTATACTTATATTGTTTTTTAACCTTATTTTTACTTTTGTAAATTAGACACCAAATAACATTGAATACATATATTGATACTCTCAAAAAAATATATTTATAAAACATTTACAAGACATTGTTTTAATTTCATAATAAAATTACATATTTGTATTACACATTCCCTTTCCTTTTTATTTATTCTAAAACTCACTGCATAAATCTATTTTCCAGCAACCACCTGACATATTATGTAAAGAAATACACTTTTATCCTAAAATCAATGTTAACAGATAGTAGGACATTTGTATCCCTTAAATGCGTACTCAGTTTACTTAATTTCTTTAATAATAACATGTTAGTTCAGAGTAAATAAACGTGGCACCTGTCACTTACCACATTTACTACGCCTGTTATAAAAGGGGCCTAAAGTTATGGCACTTTATAATTTAAAACCACTTGGTTGGAAGACAACGGTCCAGCAGAAAGCACCAAGGCTAACACTTACTGCCAAACATCCTTGGTTATTAAATAGTTGTCCATATCTTGTCTCCTAATATAACTTTGATTAACGCCCCTAATGCTTCGCTATTATTCGCGGATACGTACATAATGTATACTCTCAGACCCACAAACATCGGACTCGACATACATACTCCCTCACACTTTCATACCTTTTGCACGAACCTTCTAGCATACATTTTGTAGGCAAATGACATTACGATTAAATATTTATCTCATTTTTTATTTTAAACTACCTACCATCTGATTTTGACCGACTTACAGAAAACATTTTATCTTATTCTTTAATTTTTTTTATATAATCGCCCCGCAAAACTAAAATGTTTGTCTTAGATTCCTTTGCCATTATCCCAACTTAGAAGTGAAATCTTGTACCGACGGGCACCGGACACTACAAAGTACAATGAAGTCGAGCCGGAAGTAACATGAGGTTGTGCCGGGACGCTGTCAGCTTTCTATAGCTATCACGTGCCCTAACACTGATCTCTCGGCGTCAACACCTATACATTATCACACTAAAAGTGTGTTGGATAAGACAAATCATTGGACTACCTTTCACTGTATCTAAACCACCGGGCACCGTTCTTATCGGCGTCACAGGATTGAGATACACTGACCATACCCAATAATTCGACAATTAAAACAATTCCCTGCAAAGTAACATACAGTCGGGCACCGCTATCATAGCTCTCGGCGTCATCAGCACTGTAATGTCACTCCCAGGAAATTATTTAGTTTAGCCGCAAGAATCACAGAGTTGAAATTTAATTTATATCTAGCCCTCCCTTTCGTTTTTTACTTTTTTTTTTATTTTTATCTTATTTTCCTCTTCAAAATCTATGAACAAATTGGCAGCGTAACAACCTTTACCTTTAAAAGAAAATATAGAGAATGCCAAGTTAGAAGTTCTAGATCCCTTTATAGGCTAATCCCCCTTTGCATCCTTTCACCCGTCGTGAGGTGCAACTTTCACCCTCATTGCCAAAGTCACGTAATCGTGGGAATGGAATTTAAAGAATTTTACCTACTCTGTCCTCCTTTTGAGACATTCATGCGTTCTTCTCTGCATTTTAAACTTTATAGAAAGCGAGTTTTCTACACAAACATTATTAAGTGAATTTGTTTACTTGAAATCTATGTCCATTTTATAACACACAGTAATTAGCCTAGTATATGCCTAGTTAATAAAAACTTTAAAATATTTTTAATACTAAATACAAAAAATATTACATAAAATATCGACCCCAGGTCGATTTACTTTAATGCTTACCAGTTTTATTACATTTTTAATGGAAAACATTTTTACATCCTTATAATAGTAACTTGAAATGTGTGTAATCATTAGTAACACCATTAAAATAACAGTATGTAGGATTTCGTAATGAAATACTTCTTTTCCTTAATAACATTTTGTTTTTTTCCATCCTTTGACGCTATCTTACATGTTTTTCAGAATATTTTTTTACAGACCTGTAGAGGGACTTAAGATATCTCTCACCCAAAGCATGGTCTGCTACGTCAATTCGTTTAGGATAAAAAAATAAAGTATATAGGACCCCGTTAGATGATTCCTTTCCTTAATCACATTTCGGTTTTTTTCCTACCCCCAGTGCTATCTTATTTGTTTTCGCAAATATGTTTTGACAGGTCTATGGAAGAACTTATAATGTATCTCTCAAATGTGCTATCTGCTACGCCGCTTCGTTTAGGCAAAATACCGGAGCATGTACGACACTATTAGAAAATTTCTTTCCTTCATCCGACTTTTTGTTTTTTTCGTTCCTCCAGCGCTATCTTACATGTTTTCGTAACTATTATCTTACAGCTCTGTGAGAGAAATTAGCATCTATTTCCTACCTAAAGCGCGGTCTGCTACGTCACTCTGTTTAGGTTCTACTAGCTGAAAGCTATTGGGTTCGTTTTCTACTCAAGCATTGATGTCTCCGAATTTTGTTTTTTTTCCTTCCTGCATCGTCATCTTGCATATTTTTGCAAATATTTTTTTCACAGACCGATAGACGGCATACAAATCTATCTGTCGCCTATAGCACGACCCACTACGGCATTTTATCAAGACCCTAATGACAAAAAACAATAGCTCAGGACCGGCTCGGCCGATCGCCAATCTTTTTTTAGAAATTCGTATGACGTCATTTTGCATCGGACCACGTCCAAAAAATATGAGCTCGACAAATGACAGTTGACATTGACAGATAACATTTGTCACGTGGTCGCTTAGCGCATGCCCAGACCTAAATAATGCCATAGCCCACGTGGCCTAAAAATATCTGACGTCAGAGATACCGAGGTAAGAGTTTCCTCCGGAGGAGGGAGGACTTCAAACTGTCATATTCCTTATATCTATTAGCTGATCAGAATTCCATGAGCATAAAAATATAATAAGAAACCCAGATTCCAGAAAGCCTTCCCAAAATTTCGACTACAAGCTTATTTCATTATTTGGAAAATAATCTATTTGAAAAAGGATTCATCGTCACAGTAAAAGTAGGGAGCGCATTTACCGGATAAGTCTGCATCCAGGCACGTAGCCAAGAATTGGGTTCGGGGGGGGGTCTAAACCAGAAATACATTTCGGGGTGGGGGGGGGCTCTAAACAGTCAATTCTCAGGAAAATTAAGAAGAAGCATTCCTATATCACAATAGTTTTAGAGTCTCGGGGGGTTCCAGACTCCCCTGGCTACGTGCTTGCCTGCGTCGCGCGCCGAAGAATTTACTACGCGACAGTGGCGGCTCGTGAGTATATTGAAGGGTGAGGCTACATGAGGTTAATTTTGTTTAAATGTGAATAAATTTCCACGTCACCCATGAGGTATTATTCTGCGACGCGTTGACCTTTTTTTTTAATGGACGTCATCGCCAATAGCCCTACTAAACCATTAAAAACTAAAAAAATAAACTCTAAAAAAAGTAAATAAAAAGTAAACAAAACAAGTAAAATATGTACACCTATCACTAAAATATAGCGGTGATTGCGATAATAAAAACATAATTTAGTTTATTAAAACTTAAATAAATAGTTGTATGAAATAAGATAAAAAAACTACTTTTTGTACATTAAATCTATACGTCTGTCTTTTAAGGTTGCAAATTTATCTATAATTTGGTCGTAAAAGTTTTGGTCTTCACTAAGTTCTGACAATAATTCCTGCTCTATTGACATCATTGCTAAACCCGAAAGCCGTTCTTGTGTCATTGTGTTTCTTAGGTAGGTTTTGATCCGTTTAAGACATGAAAAATTTCGTTCGGCCGATACACTTGTTGCGGGCATAGTTAAAACTAAATTAAAAAGCTTATATGCTTCCGCAAAAATTGCTTTAAAATCTTTAAATAACAAAGCTAGACTTTTTTCGACATCTAAATTTGAAAATTGTTCATCCGTATACAATACAGAAAGCTCATTCTTTAATCTATCTCTGTCAAAAATGTTTGGATAATTTTTTAATAAATTATTTAATAAGTCGTCGGGAAAGCATTTAACATATTCCGAATATTTTGTGCAATCGACTAAAGCAAAGAAATTTAAATTATTTAAATTTTCAAACCGCGTCCCTAATTGAAGAATTATACAATCTATTATTTCGAAATATAATATTTTATATTTAGTAAAAATATCAAAGTCGCTAGAACATTGCCCTCGACGTGTGTTAGTTGGCAGAATAGTGGCTTTTTTAGCAATATTGAAAAGTTCTTTGAAATGGTCCTCGTTTCTAAATTCAATAATTCGTTGCTTGGCAAGGTTTATTTGCGAAATGCAGTAATTTATATCTAAATGCTTTAACTGTAATATTTGAAACAGTACATCAGTGCAACTAAAAATTTGTTTATAAATATGCGTTAAAAGGCAAAATTCGAAATCATTAAAATGCTTTAGAAATCCTTTTGCACCATTAATAGATTCTGTTCCAGAACTTAAGTCATTAATAATAGTTTCAAATATTATAATTAAATTGTCCCATTCATTAGCCACTAAGTTTAAAATTTTAGACCGTGTATACCATCGCGTTTCTACAGCTCGCGGAATTCTTTTACCTACTATCTGATTAAGCATAAAAGACCGTTTTGGTGATTGGTGGAAATAATTTGGTATTCCTAATAAAGTGGCAAAAAATATACGACTTTGGGTAATCAGTTTTGTTCCCTGTTGTAAAAAGATTTAATCTGTGGGCGCAACAATGAGTAAACATAGCTAAAGGAGCAATAGATCTAACTTTTGTTTGAAGCCCATTTATTTCACCTGCCATAACACTAGCCCCATCGTAACACTGCGCGACCAATTTATTTTTAAAGTCATAAGGCTCTAAGCTGTTTTGTATTAAATGAAAAAGGCTCTCTGCTGTTCTATTATCGCTAACGTCAAAAAATCCTAAAAATCTTTCTTTTAAAGATCCGTTGGTCACATACCTAACTGTTATCGAACACTGTGATTTTTCTGTTATATCAGTACTATCATCCGCAATTACGCCAAAAAAACAACAATCGGTGTCATTGATTTCTTTTTTTATATATTCTTGAATATAGTCATGTATGCAACCAATTAGTTCATTTTGTATAGTCTTAGATTGTCCCGTAAAAATATTACTAAATTTAGCACAATGTTCAATAAGTTCGGCATTTCTTTTTATTAAGCATGCAAATATTTCCTTAAAATTGCCACGGTTAAAAGAATCTGTTGTTTCATTATGACCTCGAAATGCAAAGTCCTGTTTACCCAAAGTAATAGTAACATCAATTAAATAATTTAATAATAAACGGTTTTTTCGAACATTTTCATTATAAACAATTTTATTAAGACTTGCATTTTCTTGTAGTGCATCCGCAATAGTCGCCCTATTTTGCTCCAGTCTTGTAAGTGCTACCGAATTTTTAATATGCTCTCTTGAACTTTCATGCGATTTTACTGCTCGTGAAAAATTTTTTAAATCCGAATATCCGCCCCCTGAACTCCAATTATTTTTGACGCAACCTAATAAAATACAAGGCCAACAATATAAGCTTTCTTGATAAATACTTCCGCATAGCCACCTATAAGTTTCGTACCAAGATATTTGAAAAGTTCTTGAATATTTTTTACCTTGCCTCTTATCGTTAAATATTGCTAAAATTTTCGGCGTCGGACGGCTACCTAATATCTGTTTCTTTTCAGTTTCGCTTCTTCTTAAAAAAGGGGTTTCAATTAATGAAGCAATAATGTCTTGAATAGGATTCATTTCAAAAGCAAAAAGCAAATACAAAAAATGGAACGGTCCAACTTACCAAATCAAAACAAAACAAAAACTTACTCACGCGTATTTATTCACTTTAAAAGACAGAACGCCCTCAATCAACGATTATCGCAATCTATTTCCGATTTCTTTCTCAGCCGCACGCACCACGTAAAAAGAAGCCGTTGGAATATTTCGCTAGTCATGTGATTTAAATAACCAATAAAAGCATATCCAAGCTACAGATTTATCGCCTCAAGAATGCAATAGAAAACGCGTGCATCGGCAATCGCCATCCCGCTCTGTCGTAATTAGGTGAATCGCCGGCATCGGCACCGGCCGTTGATAAATAGGTCAGAAGTCGAAACTTTCCAAGCTAAAATTATTTCGCCTCATTCGAGAGCACTTTCTTTAGGAATGGGTTTGCACGGATTGCAAGGTCGGTTTTTTGATGTGGTCAGAATTTATTTCCAAAAATATTTAATATCGGATTATATTTTGTTTTTTTTTAATGTTATTATGTTGTAAAACTGTTAAAAAGTATATTTCTAATTGGTAATAGATAAAAAGTTATATAAAAAAATTCTCTTTTCCTTTATTTTGGGGGTGAGGCGCGGCCTCAGAGGCCTACTGCTACGCGATACCTATTACCAAAATGCAACGTTTTGTCGTATCGCGTCGCTTTGTAAGTATGAACAAACCAAAAAAAAAAACAACTATTGAACTATTTATTTTGGTACCTTGTCTCGCGTGGGGCAACTATTATAAATGGTTGACTAAAGAAAATATCATGCGTTTGTTTTACAATTAGTTAGTTTAGTAATCCTTTATCTACGACTCGATATAGCAGGTTTATATTCGAGAACGGTGCGGGTTGAACCGTGGGATCAGTTTTTTAAAGGTAAGGTTTAAAGAAATTTACAGGGAATTGATGTCAAATTCAGCCGATAACAAAATTATATTTTTTTGTAATACTATGTACACTGTGGAGTCAACGTATATAGCTATGGAATTCCAATTTCTTGAAATTTATTCACATCTGCCAGTTCAGAAACAGAACGCATTTTATTGCAAATTTGGGAATATTTTATTTAAAATATTTTACGCAATTACGCACACCTGTGGTTCAAAATTCCATTTTAAGAGCAGTATATATATAAAAAGATAAAAAAAAAACAAATACCTACCTAAATATGTTTTACGTGTTACGCATGTAATTGCGTTTTATAAATATATTTTTCTGTTATTAAAGAAAGTATAAGGCACCTTATATTCCAAGGTTTCAGCTATACTAATAATCAAATATTCATATCTAAGCAGTTAAAAAGCAATTAAAATATTTAGTCCATCGATCCTAAATACACCGCTTTAATACCCTTGACACGTTCAAAGAATTTCTGAAAGTATCATACGCATCTAAGTTTTTTTTTAAATTTTAATTTTTAAACAGTGTCGCGAAATATATCAGGATCGTACATTTTATTTCTCAATGTGTATAACTTTTTTGAGCGGTGGTTTCGGTTAGCTTGAAAATCAAGAATTTTTTTTGACTTTTATTGAAAGTGACTGTTTATTATAAATACAGAATGTCCAGCCATATTTTGACCCGAAATATCTGGCGAATGAAAAAAATATTGTCTATATTTTCATTCAGTATTTGTGGTAATGGACTGTTACAACGATCCTTCAGATATCACCAGAGAAAAAAAATCTGGAGCCATTAGGTCTGGCGACCGAGGAGTCCATGGAATAGGGTCCGGTCTTCCGCTCCATTTGTTTCAAAGAGATCCTCTGGTTAATGCAACTGGGAATAAATAATATTCTAACATATCGACGTAGCTTAGAGAATTGACTATTCGATTATTGAAGGAGAATGGTTTATATATCTTTCGCGCAGAGACACCTCAACAACCCGTAACTTTGAGTGAATCTCTCACGTATTCCTGGTAGGGTCAGGGATCCGAGACTAATATATGGAAATTATACTTGTTGACTTATCTATGTATCTATCTCTACCTATTAAGTATCGATTGATTTCACAAACTTGAACTCTTTATAAAAAGTCCGTTTGTTTTATTTCCTGAATCATTTGGATTTTATATAATTTTAATTCAAGATCATTTGTCATGGTATGGTGGTATGAACAGTAGAACGAGCTATATTGGTAGCATTGGCACTGGCGTTTTTCTAGTTGATAGAGTTTCGTCAACCTGTACGATTTCTAAAACTTGAATGGCGTTGTTTAAAGCATTTTGGTTACCCATTGTTGTTTTTTTCCTTTGAAACCTCGTTGACCACAATGTTCTATACCATTTTTTAATTGCATTGGTTGATGCATTATTTTGAAACATATTCCTAGACCTTCTCTGAGTTTCAATAATTCATTTTAATTCAGTAAATGTATCACACACTTGCCGTTTTCCCGTAAACTGAACATTTTAAAATTATGGTTGGACAATAATTAATAGAAAAACAGTGAGAGTGACAGTTATGTCTTAACAAATAAATGTATTTGATTCCATAGTCAACTTTTCGAATGGATTGCTTGGTATAGAAATATCCTTACATACACTCAAGAGTTAATGGGCCTTGAACATACACTCACATTTTTAAAATGTTAAAATCCGCCATTTTTAAAAATAAAGTGCTATATTTTTAAGAAGAGGAAGGAACAAGCTTTAAATATTTCGAAAGATATACAGGGGATTTCATTTAAAATAACAAAGTTGCCCTATACGTGAAAAATGGTTATACCGGTTGAGAGCTTATTAAGCGTATTCATTTTTTAAACATGTTATAAAAATAAATATATTTTATATCATATTATTAAGAATAGATAACGAATAAATTTACTAAACTTTCCATTTCTTACCGGATTCTTAAAATCGAATTTAGAGGTAGTGAAGAAAATAATTAGTTTCTTGCAAAAAATATATTTGATAATAAGATAACTAGAAGACATTAAATATTTTCTCAACTTTCGACCATCCTAACCACCAATTAAAGCAAATTAATTTTATTAATTATCAAGTTAATTAGATTTCTCCTATTTCGCCATAGATGAAAATGCCATGTTTTATCTATCTAATAATTTTTGTTGTGTGTTTTCGTGGTCATTAGCAATGACTTGAAAATGAGGAAAAAAAGTATAAATAAATATTTATATTACATATTTTGATTGACGCCTAATATACCAGAAAGAAAAACAATAATTTTACAAGATAATTGTTAATAGATAATAGAAGATATAAGTTCAATTAACCAAAGTGATTTTTATAGCATACTCATATAATAATTTCAGTTAAGTTGAATTAAATTGATGGCGCTCATTATATTATCTGAAGTAGGCTTATACCTTGAGGGGACTAAAAAATCTTGAAAAACATTCACTAGCTAATTTGAAAGTCCTCAAAATTACTTAATACCAAATGCAGACGCTGTACTATTGTACAGGAATGTAGATCTAGTTATTATCTGGTCTCACTGATAATTACTATATTATAATAAATAATAAAAAATATTATTGTCGTCTTAAATAATAACAATTACAATGATACACACCACCAGAGAAATACGAACGAGCTGTGGTAATTAGACTACTGGCCTGAAAATTGGTTAGCTGGAAGAAGGGCAATAATCTAGTTATAATATATGTAGATAGTTACAAATCTAAGCAACAGGCAGAAGGCCAGTTTATAAGGCAATCTCTCGTAAAATTAAAAAAACTGTACATATATTACTGATTTCTCGAAAATCGAAAAAAACTAGCCGTTTGAGACTTACATGGGGATAAAGAAACATACATACATACATACATACTAAATTGCAAAAACAAAATGTTCCAAAAAATACATATTGATCGATTACAGATGTACATAAATGAAAAGAATCATTCAAGAACTGGACTCAAACGTCTGTACAAAAAATTTGGAGTCTATCAACAAATTATATTATAAATTTATATACAAGTACAAAATGTCCTATAATGTCATATATTCAAAACTTAGGGATGAGACAAATATTTTCATGTGCTTTACTTTTTTCGGAAGTATTTCTCTCCAATTAGCGAAATTTTTTAAAAATATCAACATTTTATTCAAAACAGTAAATACTCTCAAGAGACATTTAGTAAGGACAAAGGACACAACCGATAAAATGTCCAGATCTGGGGTTTACGCGCTAAATTGTGCCGAATGTTCCACGACTTATGTCAGAAACAGGTAGAAAAATTTCCACAAGGGTGAGAGATCATTTGTGCCTTGTCAACAAATTCAGATGTGTGTAACTGAGACTGTTTTAGCTTTTGCCAATCATTTGTTAGAGTCAAGTCATGACTTTTCCATTTCCGACGTTGGTGTTTTAAATGATTGTCCGAAGGGGAAAAAGCTTGACCTTCTAGAAAAAATGGAAATAACCAAATCTATAAAAAGTCCTATTCTCACTTGCATTAACGATCTTTTTAATTCCGAACCAACCCTAATATTTAACAATTTAATGTAATAATAATTGTAGGCAACCTTCATTTCATTCACTAATTTATAGAGTGAGAGTTTTTAGTTCTTTTCTTTGACTAGTCCAGTAGTCTGTAGGTGCTTACTTTGACCTCCCACTCAGGCGGTCCGGGTTCGAAGTTGTGAGTGTGCTTATCTACTAAGGTTCTCTCTGGTGTTTGTAGGTTTGATGATGCTCAAAAAAGCGAAACACGTGTCATGTTAATAATTATAATTTACTGAGACTGAGATTTGGGCTCTTTTCCTATGTTTGTTATTAATGTCAAATCTATTCTCTTTTCTAAGTACAGGCAGCACCTTCGTAAAATATGAAAATCAGAACTTTCCGGCGCGAAGCATATTCATGGCAATTAATTTTTCATTTCAATATGCTTGCGGAAAACAGGACGAGTTATGAGAACTAGATGTAGACACATGAAACACGAACCATTCGAAAAGAAGCATACATCCATTTTTAGCATAACACTTTCACAATAGAACATTGCTGAGGATTTCCTTTAAAGTTCCCAACAGTAAAGCCCCAATGTTACAGCTAGCTCGGAGTCACGAGGTTGCCGGTATAGAGGCCTTTTTCTTTAACAACGGAAGCACAGCTGTGGATAATTTTGGTCCCAGATTTTCCACGATTGCTAACGATGCACAGTCTCTAACAAGACTGGAACTCCGAGCTGTGAAATATTACATTAAGAGAGCAGAGCAACAGTTACTTTTAAAAGATTATGTTAGCAAATGTCCAGGAAGGAGGTTTTCCTTCGTCTTCTTAAGATATGTTGGACTAAAGTCTAAGACCGAAAGATTTTTGTAAGCCTGCCAAGACGGCGTTATCAACACCTTGGTATATCGTAGTTACTTTTCAGATGTCCCTGACACAATATGGGTATGCTACCAACACCCGAGTAACACCTTCTATTACCTGTGATGGTAAACTGGGAACTGGGCGAGGAAAGCATTCCAATTACCAGAACTTATTGGCGAACTTCGCAGGATGTACTCAGAAAATCAGGTTCAAATGATGGTTCTTATTGTAGGCTTTTAAAAAAGTCCGAAGAAATCCAATCTTGCAGAGACTGACCTGAATAACTGGTGATGAGACAAGTGCGGATCTAGAGGAGTTGCTTGCGGGGGGGGGGGATGTGAGTCGACGCGCCGGGGGTTTGTACTTGGCATGTCAATTTTTTTTAATAGGTTTGATAGTCCTGTTTTTAGCTCCTCGAGCCTACTTTGGTAGGTTTAAATTAATCAACATATAGAATAATTATGTAAAATTTCTGAAAAAGTTCTCTAATAACTGCACATATGGCTGCTGGACCAACTTAAACACAATTCAGATTAGTACAATAGACCCCTGTTACTGATTTATAAATAGATTCTTAAAATGCCTACCGATCGTTTATCTTGTTAACTGGGAAAAATATGAATTAGTCTTAATCAATTATTTCACAACCACCAATTCACTATTACTCGACTAACCAATATAAGCTAAAGATTATACTAAACTAATAATAAAATTATCTTATGTACGCAACAACGTTATAGCGTTGAGCGACCGAGTTGGCGTGGCACGTGGATGACACAGGCATTAAGCAAACTGACGCGAAATTATACATAGAGGTGGTAACGACATATCGATATTTATTTTTTCTCGATAAGTATAAAAATACAAATACCGGGCGCTGAAAAGCCAGGTGAGGAATTTTATTGATTATTGATAGGCATTTTTTCTTGCCCTTGGGGGGGGTGATAACCCCCATCAAATAAAATTGGCTGACGATCACTGACCGAGCGGACGTAAGAAGTCGCCCTTTTTGTCTTTCTGCGCAGCTCATGTCATAGGGGTGCCTCGAAAGTATATTCATCAAATAATAATATTAATAATAATAATTAAATAATAATAACTATTTGTTTTTTAGTTGAATGAAAAAAAAATTTGTTTCATTGAATCCCCTAATCCGTTCCTGATAAACAAACCTATTAATTTCAGTATTTTAAGGAAACGTTTATATCAATCTAAGAGTCCATTATTAATACTACCTTATTTATTATTTAATCTGGAAAGTGGAACAAACGGTTCTTTCAACTAACCCTCTTATTAAATCCTAAGCTAAAGAAGTTTTCTGTTAAATTATTAAATGTTCTGGAAATATTAGTTTCTAGTGTGATTGAAAAAACAAGTAAATGTCGAAATTAATTCGTATTGAGGACCGGCAAAAACTGGTTCGGAATTATCTGGACGATGGACGAAACTATATAAAATTGTTTTTTATGAGCTATAAACTAAACTGCTCAACAACGTAGTCAGCCTACTTTTTCATCTATTTTTCATCCATGTCATTGCCAATCAGATATCAACTTACAAATTTAAAGGCTCAGCAAGGTATTCAATATAGAAGAAATTGAAATGTTTATAACAAAATGTATAGAGAAATATTAAAAAATCTATGTTCGCAATAAGAATGATCAAGTTGGTTTTCGTTAACGATCCTCTTGTTGTTATGTTATAGTGGTAAATTATTTAGGGTTAGGATCCAGTAAAAAAATCAAAAGCCCTTTTTTAAATTGTCGGCGTTTCGCAACTTTATTGTTGCATCCTCAGAACACAAAGATTTTATATCCTGCATGAAATCCTTATTTGCAGTCTTTATCTACTCCGTTGGTCCGCAGATATTTCCAAACCCCAAATAATACACTACAACGGAGTAGGTTAAGACTGAGAAAGCCCCAATAAAATTGCGAAACGTCGACAATTTAAAAAAAACACTTTTGTTGTTTTTACTGGATCCTAACCCCAAATAATACACTACTCTAACATAAGAACAAGAGGATCGTTAACGAAAACTATTTAGACACTTAATATCTGGAAAATATCTGCGGACCAACGTAGTAGGGAAAGACTACTAATATAGGTTTCATGCAGGATATAGAATCTATATGTGTCCTGAGCATCTAGGGACGCTAAAACGTGAAGATATCTAAATCATGTGAGGGTGATTTTTTCACGATTACAAACATTTTATTTGACCGCCATTTTGTCCCGCGATCTTGAATTAGTATTACAATTTTACTAGTAATACTACAATTAGCTATGGCACACAATTTGAAATCAATCCATTAAGTAGTTCTTCAGGCTGAATTTTTAAATAATTTATTAAGCCGCCATTTTATTCCAGCATCCTGGATTCCTACCAAATTTTTACCAGTTCATTCTAACATAATACTTTGATGTTTGTGCAAAATTTGAGATAAATTGGATAAGTAGTTTTTTAATAATATTTCTTTTAATATTTCACTAGGCCGCCATTTTGTTTCGCCGTTTTGGATATTTACCAAAATATTACCAGGTCCTCCCATATAACCCTTAATTTTTGATACAAATTTGAAGTCAATCGGGTAAGTAGTCTTTAAGCTATGCCGCGAACTAGCAGACAGACCGACAGACGGAATTGACGAAACATATTTTTTTGGCATCTATAGAACTTAAAACGTAAAGATGTGTGAAACCTGAGAGGGTGACTTTTTCAAGATTACAAACATTTTATTTGGCCGACATTCTGTTCGACCATCTTGAATTAGTGCCACAATTTTACTAGTTGATCTTTATACCACAATTCGTTATGACACACAATTTGAAATGAAACCATCAAGCAGTTTTTTTAGGCTGAATTTTTAAATATTTTATTAAGCCGCCATTTTGTTCCGCCATGTTGGATTCATACCAAAATGTTACCATTTAATTCCAACATAATACTTGATGTTTTTTGCAAAATTTGGGATAAATTGGATGGGTATTGGATTTTTAGCAAAATGTTACCCGGTCATCCCCGTATAATCCTTAATTTTTGACTAAAAATTGAAGTCAATCCGGTAAAGTAGTCTTTAAGCTACGTTGCGAAATGACAAACAGACAGACAGATAGACCGACAGACGGATCAATGGAATTGTTAAAACATATTTTTTGCATCGAGGTACGTTAAAATGTAAAGATGTGTAAAACTTGAGAGGGTGATTTTACGATTACAAACATTTTATTTTTTCGCCATTTTGTTCGCCCATCTTGAATTATTACAACTATTTTAGTAGTTGATCCCTATACCACAATTATTTATGGCACACAATTTGAAATCAAACCATTAAGCAGTTTTTTCAGGCTGTATTTTTAAATATTTCATTAAGCCGCTATTTTGTTTCGCCATCTTGGATTCGTACCAAAATATTACTAGTGAATTCCAACTTAATACTTGACGTTTTTGCAAAATTAAAGATAAATTGGATGAGCAAATTAAATAAATTTTTTTTAACATTACACTAAACCGCCATTTTGTTTCGCCATATTGGATTTTTACTAAAATGTTACCAGGTCTCCCTCATATGATCCTTAATTTTTGACCAAAATTTAAAATCATTCGGGTAAGTAGTTTTTTAGCTACGCCGGGAACACACAAACAGACCGACGGAATTAAGAAAACAAGTTTTTCGTCATCTAGGGACCCTGAAACGTGAAGATCTGACAAAAGAGTGATTTTTTCACGATTACAATACTTCTCTTTTACGAGGGAAGTAAAAATATCGAAATAACCACTGACGTACCGTGACTCTTATGGCTAAGCCGTAGCACGGGCGTGATATTTGTTTTAGGGAACGACATTAATTGTTCTTTAATATTATTTTACATTTAAAAATATACGGAAGCAAAATATAATTTGTATATACCTGGTGTTAATAAACAAGTGTGGGGTGATCCTTTTGCAAAACCACTCTACATATTTTGGTGAAACTTGATATGCAGCTTCTATGGATCAGGAGCCGGTTTTTGATGTACACCAATTTTCTTTGATACTACCAGTGGCGTTCGTGCGAGATTTTTACTGAATATTTTTTAATAAAAATTTGATCCGCCACTGCTTTCTTTATGAAAACAGTTTTGGAATCCTCATTCATTTCCGAGTAAATTTGGTCTCTTCACTTTTTCGGATCTTGCTAAAAAAAGTTAAAACTATCTGTTCATATGGTAATATCGAAAACATCGGTAATTAAATATCTGATATCGTATTTGATATCTACAAGCCGTTACATTTTATTGAGCACTCGAAGTAAAGGCAACATAATATCTTTTTTAAAAAACATTTCATGTGCTTGCCTGAACCACTCCTGACAAATATATACACATATGTACAGTTAGCGTCAGATAATACTTCCGTGTAATAAATCCGTACGGTGTCAAATCAGTATAACCTCATTTTATGATATTTTGGTAATACGGACGTTTGTTTTTACTTGTTACCCAGGTTGCAACCATTCGGATTGAGCGGTTTTAAAAGTATATTAAGTTTTTTTACGTAACTGAACTATTTGTTTTATATTAGGTTACATTTAAAGACATATATTAAATTCACTAATGCCAAAATTAGTATACAATTTCAACTTTTCGAGAAATAAAAATATCTGGGTCCTGGGCGCTTATCTAAGCCCAAACTCTAACTGAAGAACCGGCCACTAATTTGCTTATTTTGAGTATAATTTGGATCATACCGAAAATTTGGAGGTCGGTAGACTCGAAGTTTTTACCAATTACAAGTAGACTGAAAAACTTTTTCGTCAAAAAGTATCAGCTTTTCCCCAAAAATCTGCATTTTGCGGCAAACATTCTAAAGCAAACCCGGTCCCTTTGTACTTTATCACTGGAATTTAAGAATGATTTTGGGGCAGCTGCTCTATTTCTTATGCTGAAACATTGTATTAAATATACACGTCGATACAGCCATTTCAAATGGATTTTGTCTTAAGAAGTCTACTAAGTGTGCATCATTTTTATTCGTTGTAATTTTGTTACTTAAACATGTCTTCGCCGATCTTTCCAAGGTATGTTCCTCACGTTATTTCTTTACCATTGATATGATTCCGTGACTAATGATCTAAGCTATACGAAAAAAATTGGCAACTCTCTCGAGACACCAGCCTTATTCTAGTAGTGCAATTATGGCAGTTTTTGTAGCAATTCTTCGTTTCATGGAAAGCCCCAGCTAAATAGACGTCAAAAATATAAAGAAAACCATGAGGTATCTGAATGGCACAAAAGACCTGGGAATCAAGCTTTCCGTGTGTGAAGAAGAGATAGAAGAGCCAATGAAACTACGCTCGAAATATAAAGAGCAAGAGTACCATTGGCTATGTGATTCTCTGCGAAGTGGCATGGTGTTCATGCAAAAAGAGTGTGGTGACAAAATCAACAACAAAAGTCGATTATATAGCTGCAGCAAAATGTTGGGTAGAGTTCTCATACCTGAAAGAAGTGTTAAAGGAGATGACAAATAAACCAGTGCTGACAATCAGTTCAATCAAACTTATTTACTCAGTGTAGCTTAATTTGAACAGTAGAATACATATTGAAGTAAAATATCATTATCTGATTGAAAAGTACTATTTAAGATTAAATACTGCCCCACAGAAGCTCAACTTGCTAATATCCTTACTAAACCGTTACTGCGTCAAAATTTTGTTAGATGTCGAAACGCTTAAATGTATCAGTGGAAAATATCCACCGAATAAAATTATACGGAGATGAAAATACCAGCCCAGTAATAAATAATACTAAAAATAATATAATAAAGTAAAATATATATCATAAAAGTACAAATTATAACAAGTTCCAAAAGTTTATTTGAGTTATATTGCCCGGGTATAAATAATATTTTGCCGATTTTAATTAATGACAGACTGACTTTTTTATTTGGCAATTTTATTGGGGTTAACCAAACAAAAAAACGTTAAACAAAGAAAATTATAAAAAAGGTAAAAACTGAAGACGTGTGGTCACCTTCCTTCCCCCCGTAATGACATTTCATTACTCCAAATATTCCTATGATTTATCCAGAATACAGAGTTTAGTTACGGGTCTTCGGAACGTGCTCATATGTCTCTTAACATCTCAGACTCTAACTCGATTATCTATTCCTAGACAAACTGCTTCAATTAGTCCTTTTGGCCATACGTTACCTGGTAGACTTGGATCTGCAATAATAACTATATCACCAGCTTTAAATATTTTTGGTTCCTTGATTGTGCCACTTTTATATATGATTTAGGAATTAGGAACCAGTTAATATTCCTTAAGCCATCTTGACTAGAAATACTGCCAAACATTGAGCTTTCCTCCACAGTTTTTTTCCGACTAAATAATCGTTATCAAAATTTCCAGGCATTTGAGCTGCACTAGAAGTACTCAGAAAAAAATGGATCGTTGTTAAGGCTTCTTCGTCCGAGGGTTCTTCAGAAACATGCACAAGAAGGCTACTATTTAAAATGTTTTTGCATTCTGCCAGTAGAGTTAAAAGTACCTTTTCTTTTGAGAATTGTTCTTTTAGTGCAGCATAGAGAGTCATTTTTACTGATTTTATTAACCGTACCACGTTTCCGGCAATGTGAGGACTCGCAAGGGGTATATAAACTGATCGAAAAAAGTTAAGGATATTGTAAATAATCATAGAAAAAAAATTTTTTCGGAAAAAATTGTATTACGTACATTTAGTCCCACCTCTTTTAGAAATGAAACACATATGTTTAACTGAAAAAATGTTTTTATTAGAATTTACAGGCAACTTTTTTCTAACAATGTAACAAAGCAGATAATTAACAAACAGAAAAACTGTATTAATAACGTGTAATTCCACTTCTATTGGCTATTACTGCTTCAACTCGGCGAGGCATACTTAAAATTAAATTATCCAAATCATTTTGATCCAGGTTATCCCATAAATCTGGAAGAACTTCCCTTAGTGACCTGACACCCTGAACAGGAGGTTGATGGGCAATTAGTGCCCTTCCGAGCATGTCCCAAGCATGCTCGATGCAGTTTAAATCTGGAGACAGCGGGGGTAATGGCAGATGATTAATTTCATTGAATGCTAGTCGTTCTTGTACTACCCTGGCCCTGTGCGGGCGAGCGTTATCATCCAGAAATCTGAAATTGGGCTCCAAATTCCAACGATAATCATTGACCATGTTATCAATGATGTCGTGAGCATAAATTTCACCTGTCATTGTACCTTCACAAACATACAACTCCGTTCGACCTCCGTAGAAAATTCCACCCCAGACCATTACTCCTCCACCTCCAAATGGATGTACTTCTTGAACAAATCGGTCATTAACTCTTAAATTTCTTGGTCTCCAGACACGAACTGAACGTCTATCAGCACGAAGACAAAAGCGGCTTTCATCGGTGAACATCACAGTACGCCACTCATCATTCCAGTTGAATCTTTCATTACACCAAAGTAAACGTTGAGCTCTGTGGTTTCCGGTCAATGGCGGGCGTCTTATAGGCCTGTAGCAATGTAAACCTGCTTCATTTAATCGATTTAAAACCGTCCGTGGAGTAATACGAATTCTGGTGGCAGCAAAAAGGTCCTGGCTGAGTACCGTGCAGTTTGTTGTAGGATCCATCCTAGCTCCTCTAACTAATCTTCGGTCCTCCCTAGCATCTGTCGATCTTGGTCTACCCTCTCTATGCCTATTGATGACAGATCCAGTCTCATTATACCGGTTATTAAGTCGGGAAATTACACTTTGAGAGACATTAAACTGAGCAGCCACATCGATCTGTCGTGAACCTCCAAGAAGCAACCCAATGGCTTGATTTGCTTGCTCTACTGTTAAATGACGTCTATTCATATTGTCGATGACTGAAAACTCACAATATCGTGACCGGCACTTAGCAACACACAAACAAAACTAAACTGTACAAAAATCAAATCATCATTTTTGGTGATAATGTTTTTTTATCTGTTTGGGTACAATTTCATATGTTTACAAACAACATTTTTTCTAACGCAAACGACATAGGTATTAATAGATATACCACATTTTTTCTAAAAATAGTTTTTCATAGTGAAAACACAATATCCTTAACTTTTTTCGATCAGTTTATATGTAAGTAGTATTGAAGGATCAATAATTTCATGCAGTGGGGTTTAAGATCTAAAATAGTGGGCTGCTTAGTCTGGTCGCTTAAGTTTTTGGAAAAACGTAATCTTCCTCTTAATCTTATAATACCATCTTCATCTAATAGGTGTGATAAACTAAATATTCTACTACATTTTTTAAGATAACCATGTTTTTTTAATCTTCTACTTCCTCTCCAAAATATTCCCTTTGGACATATCTCTCCCATCCCTTTTCAGCAGCTGTAATTTATCAAGGTTTTTATTTCGCCAATAATGTTATCAGTTTATTATAATAAAGCTTCACCTAGACTATGTTTTAGGGATATTGTTGTAGCAACAAACTTCTTTTTAACTTGTGGTATATATATGTGGTATATTTCCTGTGGTATTTTAAATCTTGGCCAATACGATTTACTAAGCTTCAAAATTTTGGACCATTAAACCACCTTTCATTGGACTTTTGAGGTAAAACTTTTTTCACGAGTTGCTTCATCTGCAATATTTTCATCAGTAGGCAGCCAACTCCATAAAAATTTCCGAAATCCTGTGAGCCACGAAGGGTTTAAAAACTGAGACTTTTGAGTGAATCCATGAAATAATCGTTTTAGAATCTGACTAAAAATAGCAATAGTCGATGTTTATACTGTGATTTTTTTAATCATCATGACTATCCTACATCCTAACAACGCTGCTTTTAATTCTAATCGATGTATTGTGGTTGGTTTCATGGGAGCTACACGAGACTTTGCCATTACAAAAGAAGTCCATGTTTAATTTTAAATTAATTTTTAAATAACATTTCCCAAATATGATCTATTACTTTAGGCACTTTCGAACATTTTCTTATATTAATTAAACAATGTTATAAAATCAAGCGCAAACATTATTAAATTTTAAAATAGAAATTAGACATGCTTAAGATAAAGAAAAATAATTTTTAAACTGGATAATTTAGTACCTACAACGATTTGTATAAATTAATTTAAAATCGGCTGTTTGGTATATTACTTTCTAATCTTGGGATTTTATCCAAAAAAATCTGCAAATTTTCCTTCCCTTATTACGAATCTTTCATTTTATTAGGAATAGTGAAGTTTGATCCTATTTAGTTTCGCATAGAGCCATTAAGTAACACATATAAATTGTGTTTTTTTTTTAAATTTTGGGGACAAGGAAGAATTCAGGAGGAGACCTCCAGCTCCGGTCAAGTTCGTTTACAGATTAGTTTTCCCAAATATCGTGAAGCTCTTCATAAGGTTTCCCTTCTTTTGTCTAGAAAAGTAAAAGATAACACAATTTATACAGGGTGTTACAGTACGAACACTGGGATTTCGGAAACGGTAACAGATATAAGATCGGTTAAATAGAAGCTGTACATTTAAAAATTAATTATTACACAGGCGAAACATTTTCAAAATTTCGAGTATTTCCGAAGATATTTGTAAAAAATTGAAAAATTAAATGTTTGTTTTTATCTTTCTCTGAGTTAATTTGAAAAAATAACTAAAAAATATTTTTGCATCCTTATTGCAACTTTTTGTTGTCTATAAAACTATAATCTCAAATTTTAATTCCGACATTTCGCCTGCTGGCGACAATCATAAGGTAGGTTTTTTAAAAACGAACCTGTATTTTTTATTGCAGTTTTGGAAACTTTAATGCTTACTGTATCCTACCACTATATTGATTTAATCATATCACAATGTCTCGAGCCTAATAAAAAAATGTTCAATAATTTCCACGATTTTTTTTATTGTTCATACGTGGGCAACAATCCTATTTAAATTAATTTAAACATGGGGAAAAATACTTGAGTATAACATATTTTATTTATGAGGCTTTTTAAAAAGTTGTGATACTTATTATGTTAGATTAAAATTATTAGATACTTTGGAAAGCAAGAGTGTAGATAGAAAAATCATTTAGGTCTATTACATATCACCGAATTAGTATGTAGTTTCAGTACATACTCAAAACAACAAAAAGACTATTAGAAATTTAGCAAGATATTTCGAGGGGTATGCTCATAAATTTTAATACAATATTAGTTTAATTACAGTGAAACTTTTTGAACCTAATAAAACAATTTCAATAAACGTGTTTTTTTAATTGTTTCTTACTGTCTATTCAAATTAATATCAAAATTAAGAGAAAACTTAGTAAATAATAATTCTATATTAATGGAGCCGTAATACTTAATATATTCTAAAATTTTGTGTTATTATGGCATACATATGCCCATATGCCGCATATGCGATATCTTCATATAGTAAAACAAGAGAGCAAATTTTGTTGGCAAAATAATTTGATTGTTATGAAAGTTTGTTGCTAGGCGATTTTGTGAATGTCATTTACGACTGGTTTTGCCAAAAATGTCGTGAACGGAATTGCCAGACAGCAACCAACCTGAAAAAAAACATTTGTTAGATACATTTTTTCTCGAATGATATTCAATACGACTATTTCATCAGAAAATTGTAAAATTGTTATGGAAATAATTTAAAATACCCAACCCAATAAAAGATTCGGCGCTGTAAACACATTATGTTGATTTTGTCAGGGTGAGTCGTTTTGCCAACAGAAAACATTTATTTCTAACGGTCCGAAATTATATTAAATGCTAAAAATAACATAAACCGCACATATTCCCAACACAGCACTAGAAAGAGGATATTTTTTGTTTCTCCTGAAAAGTTGTCATATTGTTGATACGTGGTATTGCCACTAGGCTATAGATATCCTTTTAATTTCATTAATACATTCGTCACAATTATGTTCCTGTTCTGATAGATGGGTATAAAAAAGGGATAATCTCGGCGTTGTTACATTTCTTAATTACGCGTTATTAATATAAGGAAGAGCGACCAAAAGAGTTTTTTTCTAGGGTTATTCTATGCTAATAACACACGCCACGTTCATGTTACCCTTACGTCAAAAAGTTTTTATTGAATAAACTAAAAATCAGGTTTTAGGCACCTTTAATTCTCCATTTAAATTAAGGAAGGCTTAAATACTCGGTGCAAGTGTTCCTAAAAGTTTTGTGTAAATAAGTATGACTTTTCAATATATTCCAATACAATTTTATTGAAAGAAGGTTTACAGCTTTTTTGGATAATTTATTAAAACATTCAAAATTTTATTTAGCTTTATCTGTAGCGATTCTTTGATAATCAAAATATCTTCTTAGCATGGGGCCCTAAGTTGAGGCCTTAGGCTAGCGTCCATTTTGCCCATTGGCAAATCCGACCCTGTATTATATTATAGTTCAAGTTAGGGAAATTTAGAGTTTTCTTGACATCTGGTGCCACCGTCTAGTGCAACTTTTTTACTCTACTAGAAGTCGGTTTTCATTTCCGGCCAAACATACTCACATTTAGGTCTGCCACCTTTCAAAAAGAACAACCTGGACTTTTCGGAAAAATCGCAATTTCTATTCAGTGGTGCACACCCGTAAAATAAAGGTAAAGGCATATATTAGAGTGAGGAAAGAAATTAAATTATATGAGGTCAAAATGAAACAAAATACTTAATACGACACTGTTTTTATTAAATAAAACATAACTTTTGTTAAGGTACATATTATTTATTGAAATTAAATAGCCCGGATAATGGTGCATACCCGTAGACTCCGGGTCAAACCCGGAGAGGTGGCAGCCCTACCTACATTCGGCCTGTATATGTATACTAAGATATAATGTCCCAAAAAACATCAATAATTTATATCTAGAAAGTATAATAAAACTGCTTAAAGTTGCTTAATTTTATTCTTATTTTTTGATGAACTTATAAAACATTGAAATAGAACCCACATTGCAAAGCACTTTTAGTTCGACTAGTCATAGTATATTAAATAACAAGTGTCTAGTACAGAAATCCGTATAGCGTTTGAAAATCACTTTCACACGAGTAATGTATGCTATTTTTCCTACTACCACAAAGAATCTTGAATAGGAATTTTATTTTTATTTACATTTCAACACTAGTGTTTGTTTTAAAACTAGAGTTGAAAAATTAAGTAATTTCTTTAAAAATGAAGTTATGATGTATTATGCTAGGCGGATTATAATTCGCATAGCATCTTTGCATTGAAAATTCCTCATATCTCACGAAATAATATTTCTCACAGTCTATTTAGTCTATCGTGGCGCCACACTGCAGCCGACAGCTGAACTAGATATTATGTGTAATTAGTTCAGCGGGTGGCTACAGTGTGGCGACACCATAGACTGTGGGAAATATCATTTCCCACAGTGTGACGTTACATCCCGAGAAATAAGGAATTTTCAATTCAAGGATGCTTTTGTCAGTTTTATAAGTGGTGGTAGAAAAAATCATTTTCAGAATTATGAAGATCTAAAAAATGTAGGATTTTAACAATTTATATCAACAATTTTTTATCGTCCCTAAAGTCCTTGACATGCTTTTAATAATTCTGCTTGGACTATCAAGTAAACATAAAATTATTAATTATGCAATAATTGAAAATCATTTAACGGTGTGCATACAGTTAATCGATTTTTATTTGACTATTTGCATAGTAATTAAGCTGGAAAAAACATATTTATGGCTTTGCGACTTATAATTTTTTGCGTGGTTAAATCGCGAGTATATACAAATGCTTATATTATTTATTAAACTAATACTATTTATCATTGAAACATTTAATTTCGATGGAAAAATAAAAATGACTTCATTATTCATTTTTCTTAGGGTAGGTGTTTTACCTACACTTGTCTGCATATCTCTGTCGTATTACATGAACTAAGAATTACCCGTCTTATTATTTACTTCTATATTATTTGGAGTTTGAAGCATATTTTGAGCGTATTTTGAGTTTGAAGCATGTCCCTTAATTTTTAAACTTTACACCCCGCATCAATAAACTTTCTCTTTGTTCACTTGAGATAACAACGTGTACAGTATCAACTACTACTATTACTGATTTTTCTAAGGAGGTAAAAAGTTTTCAAAAGATGCAGTAGCTATTGGTATTGGTATTCGGGCAGCTTCCCAATGTCGAATTCGATCCCTCTAAGGATCCGTCTATCGACCAAAAAAAGTACCCCGTTTTGACACTGGGCAAGTATCCTACTTGAAACTGCTTTTATCATTACTTCGACAAGATGGTAGAATTGATGTTGGTAAGATGCTCGTTGTTCTATACGAGTGGAGGGCCCCGTCTCGATCTCCTTCTTCTTTCTCCTGTCTTTTTGCATAAAGTAATTCTTTCGCCATTTTTGAATTCCTTGCAACTTCCGTCTGACTCTAATAGCTTTTTACCCAGGTTTCCTGGAGTTAGAGTGACGGTTTTTCGTTCTGTCAAATATTTGCTTTTACCCCACCTTCATCATGCTAACACTATGTATATTGAAGGGCAGTTATAGACCCTGCTGTCACTTATTCCCATACGTTTAAGGTACGCTTGAAAGTAACCACGGTTCTAAGGAAGAAGTCGACATCACCCCGTTTTCGTCTGATCCAAGGTTTAAATCTCATATAAGCCTCTTTATACAGCTTCCTGTTCCAATGTATGCTTTTCATTTTCAAATTTCAAAAAATCTAGATAGATTGGCTTTGGACCGTTGAGTCTCAAACTTCACATTCCAGTTTTTTGCGGAGCATGTTTCAAGCCCTTAGATTGCATTTATTCGCTCACATTATGTGGGGCGTGTTCTGCCATTATATACATTTCTTTCATTTTCTTGTAAAGTGTTACATCATTTGGTGCCTCAATTGTTAGTATGCTATTATAGTATACGTTCCATAGAGTAGGTCCCAAGATCGATCCCTGTGGAACCCTAAATGTTACTTCTATTTTTTCATTTTCGCCGATGTGTAGTGATCTGTCCTCAAACTTGTCTCTTCCAGTCACCTCTCCTAGGATTTAACTCCAAGGCAGCATTTTCTACGTCCAATGTAATCAGGGTGCAGAGTTTTGTTCATCCCCATAGTGTTTGTTTAAGATTTTCGGTAACGTCAAATACTTTCTACAGTGTTGATAAGATTGATCTATTCTCTGGAAACCCGTACTGCTCCTCTGAAAGGCCCCCTGTTCTCTTGACTTCTCTGTCTGTACTTCTTTTCCTGCTGTTCTTCTTTGCTTTTTTTTATAAGGACTAGATGTTCTGCTTTCCGCTCCTTAGGAAATGCATTCTCCCGAGAGTAGGAGATGGTTAATCAGGTTACGAAGTTCTTCAGCTTGTTCCTTTGTGACCAGTTTAATCATTTCAGGAAATATGCCGTTGGGCCCTGGAGTCTTTTTCTTGTGTCAAATAAACATTTGATTTTCGATGATGTTCGACCGACTACGTGAAGAAAAAATGTGGGGTCTATTTTTGTAATTAAAATGAAGAAATAAGAAGAAGGCTAGAAGGCTTATATTATTCTTGGCAACTACAGCTAAATTTACTTAACATACTTTTGTATTCCATTAAATTTAGGAAACCATCTGCAATTTTATAAGCAGTATGTCTAAGTATGAAGTTTCTTACTCCCTAACTACACAAGAAGATTATGGACATGTCTAAGTTTTCACTAACAGATCATGCAATGTTAACAGGCTGGAAACTAGCTACTTATTTACCAAATTGGCACGGGCTTAGTTAGAAAAATAAAATTGTGAAAGTCAAGACAAATTATTCTTAAATAGTTTTTGAAAAGAGTACAGACCAGGGATAGCTGGCATCAGAAAAAATAATTTAGCTTATTCAAAAGACTTGAACTCATATTTTTGCTAACTTAAAATTAGAAATTAGAAACAATTTTAGCACTTTTCCTTCTTGTTATCATATTAGTTAAAAAAACTACATCGTTGTTATTTGTACAGCATCAGGATTTATTTGTTTAAGTTAAAGTGTAAAAATAAGCCAATTTTTAGAAATTACAGCTGTAGTAGGAAGAGTTGGGTAGTTACACTAAGTACAAATAACTCTCATAGTTACGTGTCATTATTTCTTTGTTTATCCATTCGTTGCAAAAATATTGAACCGACTTCATAAAAAGCGCTAAAAATTGAAAAGTAACTTTTTGAACCACGATAAATAATTGCTAACCAAACTTGATCTATTTGAAAATATCCTGAAGTTGAATCAATGCATTTATTACACATTACGGAATGTTACCAACGCGATGTCCTGCCTAAGGGAAATTCATTTGAACCCACTGGGTGCGAAGCGCCAAAGATAATTATTCCATATAAAATATTTAATAGCGCTAAAGTGTTGATGCATTACGGTATATGTGTTACACCGACTTCAAGACAAATCAAATGGCTGTACAATTGTATTCATAAGTTCTGGGTCTTAAAATCATATTTCAGTTTTTGGTTAACTTGCAATCTTAATTTATAGTGCTTTATATGGTTTCAACTCTCTTTAGTGTTGTTTGGTGACATCTTGAATTTTTTACGTATGTGTTTTCGAAATTATAGTAATAATCCACATTTCTAATTAATAATTTAATTAAGGCCAAGTTGAGAACACGCACTGATACTCAGTATTTTGGTACTTTTAAATATATTATATGCCTCAAAATGAAATTACAGAAACAGCTTCTCCGCTGGCTAATACCGCGGGGGTGACTTTGCCCTACACGGGGCTCGCTGTGGTATGAACACCATTTTGTAATTGTTTTGTCTCTAGGGCAGTATACGATATGATAAGTCACAATAAGCTATCTACACTAAATTGTAAGGAATATATATATATATATATATATATATATATTTTTATATTTCTCTTCTTGAACCTTACAATTTATAAATATCAAGTACTTTCTTGGGATTAGGTTCGTGGATTGAACAAAGAAACTTTAATTGACGTTTCGCCTGTCCATTTCAGGCTTTTTCAAATTATTTAATTCTGCACATCTAAAAATTAAATACAAAAAGTGTATATATGTAAGTTAATAAATAAAAACAATTAGGTATAACGGTACGCACTAAAATTATTAAAACATTTATTAAAAATAGTACAGTACATACCGGTGTGGAGGTAAGTGATACACTGGTTAAAGAATTCTATTGTTTTTTTTTATATATATCCTTTAGTTTTTCTGATTATATTTACAATGCAGAACTATTTGTGGATACGGATTGTTTTAAAAGTATTTGTGTGAGTCTGACAGTATACAGTATGTATTTATGATTGAAGGAAAATAGTTTATAACAATTGAATTAAATTAGATTGTGATATATTTGGTTGAGATTTTCAATGTCTTTCCGCTCGTTTACTGTATTTTTTTCTTTTTTTTATCTCGACCATTTCTTTGAATGTCAGTTTATGGTAATGTTGTTCTTTTGATAAGACCGTTGTACCCGAAAAATCAAATTCATGTTTCATGTCACTTTCATGTTTATGTAGTGCTGTGGAAGCATTTTTTGTATATTTATGCCCATTTAGTCTATTTGATAGGTATTGTGTGGTCATGCCTATATATTTTTTGGAGCAGTTTAGGCAGGGAATGCTGTAAACTACGTTTGATTGTTTTTTAATTGGTGTCTGACTTTTTAGTGGTGTATATAAAGATTTAAGGGTATTGTTAGATTTGTGGCATACGGTTATGTCGTGTTTACCGAGAATGTGTTTAATCTTTTCAGAAAGACCTTCAGTGTATGGCAAAGATATGTATGTAGTTGTTTTATTGTTGTCATGATTATTTACAATATGTTTTGTGGCATTGTATAATTTTTGGGTTCTTCGCTTTATAATTCGTTCGATGGCTTTTAATGGGAAATGATTTTTTAAGAGAGTATTTTTAACTTTATCTAGAATGTCAACTCGGTATATAGGTGATGTTAGTGTTAGTGCACGGTCAACTAATCCTATCATCACGGAGTTTTTTTGACATTTTGGGTGACTGGAATTATAATTAAGGTAGCGGGAGGACCAGGTTTTTTTGGTGTACCACTTAGTTTTAATGCCATTTGTTTTGTGGTCTCTTATTAATGTTAAATCCAAAAAGTTTATAGCACCATCATTTTCTATTTCGGAAGTAAACTGCAATTTTGGATTTTGGAAATGTGCCTATATGTATTTAAAAATAAAAGAAAATTAATTCTAAAACAAATCATTTATGATCACCTCACAAATAATTCCAAAGTACGAAAATTCCCTATTCTAAAAAAATATCGAAATCTCCACAATATTCTTTCACATATCGAAGAGACCTAAAAAGCTTTTTAATTTATTCAGTCTGTCGTTGTAATTTTCTTTATGCATTAGTGTCGTCACTCACATTTCAACTTATCTAATATCATGTGTTTTGCTTTCTTGCACACATTGTTTATATCATTAGTAAATTTAAATATGCACTGAACTTTAAACATAACAATACAATTTTCTGTTAAATAATTATTCAAATTTTAGCCCTCTATTCGCTAGTCTTAACAGATTAATATGGCCCTAAATATTCTAGGAATTCCGTGACATTTAAACTTAGCTTCTATGAATAAGGAACATGTGGAACTAGTAGTAATAGACTTACAAATTGTAAATATAGATGTCTTCGATACAAAAATTGTAACTACACAATTTCTACTTATATGACTCAACTTTTGTAGGGAGAAAAGAATACAGGCAAAGCAAGCTTTCCATGATTATTAACTAACTTAAGTAATTCCTAGAATAAGCGTCATCGTAAATTGATAGACACGAAAAGAGAAATTTTTGTAATTTGATTTATTATATGATTTTAACAACAGGGATATAATATTCATATATTGTAATTCACCTTACACCAACGTCGTAACAAGGACAGTACGATCCCTGTCTGATACATGTCCTGCAATGCCGCAGGCGCAATGATCCATTTTGGTCAAACAAGGATCGCAATTTCGCTCTTTTTAGAGCTCATCAGGCCGCCCTAGACTAGCGAGCCCCATGTAGGGCAAAGGCACAAAATGGAATCACAAAACGGACTGCTAATATCACGACAGACATTAGATTACACTGTTGATTTATGACTTTTGTTGGAAACAATAATAAAAATTTCTTTTTATTTCACGTTACACCATGGATACTGTCATATTTGTCTGAAATATTTCGTGCAATACCGCAGGCGCAATGATCAATTGTAGCCAAACGACGATGGCGACTTTGGTCTTTTTAGAACTATCAGGTTGCCGTAGTCTAGCGAGTCCCATGTGGGGCAAAGGCACAAAATGGAATGAGAAAAACAACTACTCCGCTGACTAATACCATGACCGGGATTGAATTACACTGTTCACTCCTATCTTTCGTTGGAAACAATAATGTTAATATATTTTATTTTACGTTACATCAACTTCATAACAAGGACCCTACGATCCTTGTCTGGAACAACATGTCCTGCAATGCACCAAGAACAATGATCCATTTTAGTCAGACAACGATCGCGATTCCGCTCTTTCTAGAGCTCATCAGGCCTCTATAGATTAGCGAGCCCCGTGTAGGGCAACGCGGCATTAGCCAGCGGAGTAGCTGTTTCTGTAATTCCATTTTGAGGCATATAATATATTTAAAAGTACCAAAATACTAAAATAAGTATCAGTGCATGTTCTCAACTTGGCCTTAATTATTAATTAGAAATGTGGATTATTACTATAATTATTAATTAGAAATGTGGATTATTACTATAATTTTGAAAACACATATTATTATGTAAAAAATTCAAGATGGAACTAAACAACACTAAAGAGAGTTGCAAGTTTTTTTATAAATAAATTTAACCAAAAACTGAAATATGATTTTAAGACCCAGAACTTTTGAATACAATTGTACAGCCATTTGATTTGTCTTAAAGTCGGTGAAACATATATACCGTAATGCATCAACATTTTAGCGCTACCAAAAATTTTATATGGTATAATTATCTTTGGCGCTTCGCACCCAGTGGGTTCAAATGAATCTCCCTTAGGCAGGACATCGCGTTGGTAACATTCCGTAACGTGTTATAAATGCATTGATTCAACTTCAGGATATTTTCGAATAGATCAAGTTTGGTTAGCAATTATTTATTGTGGTTCAAAAAGTTACTTTTCAATTTTTAGCGCTTTTTATGAAGCCGGTTCAATATTTTTGCAACGAATAGATAAACAAAGAAATAACTATGAGAGTTATTTGTACTTAGTGTAACTACCCTACTCTTCCTACTACAGCTGTAATTTCCAAAAATTGGCTTATTTTTGCACTTTAAATTAAACAAATAAATCCTTATGCTGTACAAATAACAACGATGTAGTTTTTTTAACTAATACGATAACAAGAACGAAAAGTGCTAAAATTGTTTCTAATTTTAAAATCTAGGTTAGCAAAAATATGTGTTCAAGTCTTTTGAATAAGCCAAATTATTTTTTCTGATGCCAGGCATCCCTGGTCTGTACTCTTTTCAAAAACTAATTAGGAATAATTTGTCTTGACTTTCACAATTTTATTTTTCGGACTAAGCCCATGCCAATTTGGTAAATAAGTAGCTAGTTTCCAGCCTGTTAACATTGCATGATCTGTTAGTGAAAACTTAAACATGTCCATAATTTTCTTGTGTAGTTAGGGAGTAAAAAATTTCATACTTAGACTTACTTACTGCTTATAAAATTGCAGATGATTTCCTAAATTTAATGGAATACAAAAGTATGTTAAGTAAATTTATCTGTTAGTAGTAGTTGCCGAGGATAATATAAGCCTTCTAACCTTCTCCTCATTTTTTCATTTTAATTACAAAAAATAGAGTCCCACTGACTTCCTGTAGGATTTTATTTTTTCTTCACGTAGTCGGACCAAGCTGAAAAACTTCGTAACCTGACTAACCATCTCCTACTCGCGGGTGAATGCATTTCCTAAGGAGCGGAAGGCAGACGTCTAGTCCTTATAAAAAAGGCAAAGAAGAACAGCAGGAAAAGAAGTACAGACCTATATAATATCTAAATCAATGTGATTGGAAAACTGTTAGAAAACCTAGCACGTCTGAAATAAGAAGTCAAGAAAACAGGGGGCCTTTCAGAGGAACAGTACGGGTTTCCAGAGAATAGATCAATGGTATCAACACTGTAGAAAGTATTTGACGTTACCGAAAATATTAAACAAACACTATGGGGATGAACAAAACTCTGCCCCCTGATTACATTGGACGTAGAAAATGCTGCCTTAGAGTTGAATCCTAGGAGAGGTGACTAGAAGAGACAAGTTTGAGGACAGACCACTACACATCGGCGAAAATGAAAAAATAGAAGTTACATTTAGGGTTCCACAGGGATCGGTTTTGGGACCTTCTCTATGGAACGTATACTATAATAGTATACTAACAATTGAGGCATCAAATGATGTCACACTTTACAAGAAAATGAAAGAGATGTATATAATGGCAGAACACGCTTTATATAATGCCAGCGAATAAATGTAATCTAAGGGCTTGAAACTTGCTCCGCAAAAAACTGGAATAAGAAATTTCAGAGTCAACGGTCCAAAGCCAATCTATCTAGATTTTTTAAAATTTGAAAATGAGAAGCAGACATTGGAAGAGGGAGTTGGATTAAGAGGCTTATATCAGATTTAAACCTTGGATCAGACGAAAACGCGGTGAGGTCGACTTCTTCCTTAGAACCAAGGGTTCTTTCAAGCGTACCTTAAACGTACGGTGATAAGTGACAGCAGGGTCTATAACTGCCCTTCAATATACATAGTGTTAGCATGATGAAGGTGGGATAAAAGCAAATATTTGACAGAACGAAAAACTCCAGGAAACCTAGGTAAAAAGCTGTTAGAGTCAGACGGAAGTTGCAAGGAATTCAAAAATAGCGAAAGAATTACTTTTTGCAAAAAGACGGGAGATTCGTATAGAACAACGTTTCAAGTAGGATACTTGCCCACTTTCATAACGGGGTACTTTTTTTGGTCGATAGACGGATCCTTAGAGGGATTGAATTCGACATTGAGAAGCTGCCAGAATACCAATGGCATCTGCATCTTTTGAAGACTTTTTACCTCCTAAAAAAATCAGTAATAGTAGTAGTTGATACTGTACGCGTTGTTATCTCAAGTGAACAAAGAGAAAGTTTATTGATGCGGGGTGTAAAGTTTAAAAATTAAGGGACATGCTTCAAACTCAAAATACACTCAAAATATGCTTCAAACTCAAAATAATATAGAAACCAAGTAAATAATAAGACGGATAATTCTTAGTTTATGTAATACGACAGAGGTATGCAGACAAGTGTAGGTAAAACACTTACCCTAAGAAAAATGAATGATGAAGTCATTATACATTTTCTCAAAACTAACAAAAACGTAACTTTCTATTTTTCCATGGAAAATAATGGTTTCAATAATAAATAATATGAGTTTAAAAAATAATATATGCATTTGTGTATATTCGTGATTTAACCACGCAAAAAATTATAAGTCGCAAAGCCATAAATATGTTTTTTCCAGCTTAATTACCATGCAAATAGTCAAATAAAAATCGACTAACTGTATGCACACCGTTAAATGATTTTCAATTATTGCATAATTAATAATTTTGTGTTTACTTGATACTCCAAGCAGAATTATTAAAAGCATGTCAAGGACTTAAGGGACGATAAAACATTGTTGATATAAGGCTGCAGTATAACATGGAGAGGATAATCCTTCTCTGTGGTATGAACACCATTTTGGAATTGTTTTGTCTCCAGGGCAGTTTATGATATGATAAGTCACAATAAGCTATTTACACTAAATTGTAAGGAATATATATATATATATATATATATATATATATATATATATATATATATATATATATATATATATATATATATATATATATATATATATATATATATATATATATATATATATATATATATATATATCCAAGAAATTCACCAGTTTATCACTGTCTTTAATACAACTATTTTTCATTCGTATATTTGACACATCCACTATATTGTAAACATATTGACTTCGACAGACAAATGTACGTTGATTGTAGGGAGTAATGATTATGCTAGCAATTACGTTGTATATAATCCAGGTTTCTATTATGTATAGAACATGGAGGCGCGTTTATATGCTTTGGTTCAATTACTGAAAAATATAAGATTATATATTGTGTGACACTTAAAATGTTTTCTCTCGCGAAAAATATCATAATACTCTGGTTTCCTTTACTATTATTTCATCGAATCTAGCATGTGCTTTAAATGCTACTACACTGATGTAATTAACAATCAGTATTTGACAAACACCAGATCAGTTTCAAATTAGGTATAAATCGGCACTATCAATTCCAAATTTTAAATAATTTGTTTCAGAAACCCTAAACAAATGAATATTGAAATATATACTGGCAGACAGTAGTGTATTACAAATGAAATAATATTGTTTCAAGAAAATAATAATTTCAGTTTGTTTTATTGGTGATAAGGTAAATTCGATTCGATCAGTTGATACTAGATTTTCAAAACGAAATAAAAACATCAAAGTTCAGAGGTTCAGTTTGTAATTAGGTTTGTTGAGAATAACAATGAAATCCGGATTCATGTGTATTATTGAGGTGAGGCCGAGGTTTAATAAATGTGTTTAATGTTTATTTGAAAGAGATACCTGGTACAAGGTGTCGACATAAATGTTATGACCTATTTAGGAGGTTTGAAAATGAAGATTATTTTCAATATTTACTTAGTATGCTAACTGAAAACTATATCAAATGTTCTGTAAGGAGGCACTTGCAACAGAGTATTGAGATAGCCTTTCAGTGTACTCCTAGAACAAAATATTGAGAATGTACTTTTAGATATTTCACTACCTACAACGCTGCGATTTTCGGTTATTAGTTGCCGGAAGGGTTACGAAGTAAAGTTTGACTTAAATCAGCTTAATTTAAGAGCATATTATTCATATATTAGCATATATATGCATAGGGATCAATGTTGGATCTTGTTTTCTCTACTACGCCTAATATTAACGTAGACGTCTGTAATGACACCTTATTACCCTGTGATAAATACCATCCAGCAATATATTTTAATTTACCAGTAGATAAGAATGAAATGCCAAATATGTTATTTGAATATGAATATTTTAACTTTAAATTAGCAAATTATATTGAGATAAATCATTTTCTATCAAATGTAGATTTGGACCAGGTTCTTAATGCTCAGGATATTAATCAGGCCTTAAATGCTTTTTATAATGTTGTTTTCACTTGTATTGAGATTTATGTTCCGAAATTAAAAGCAAAAAATAAAAAGGTTCCAGACTGGTACAGTATGGAGCTGAAAAATGCAATTATCAACAAGAAAATTATGCACAGAGAGTGGAAACAAACACACTCCTACAGCGATTATATAAAGTTTAGTAATCTTCGTCAACAGAGTAAAACACTGTATAAGGTGTGTTATCAAAATCATATAAATAAAATTCAAGATAATATCAAGCAAGATAGTAAAGAATTTTGGAAGTATATACATTTGAAACAAAAAAATATGGAATTGCCATGCTCCATGACATATAAAAATTGTACCTCCAATGATCCTCAGGAAATAGCACGATTATTTTCAGAGCATTTTGGATCTGTCTTTGTTAGCAATAACTGTGATATTCCTATAATACAAGATGATAATAAATTAGATTTAAACAGATGTGATATAGATATAATGGATATTTTTAATTGTATAACAAACTTAATATTTTTTAAAAATTGTTTGTGTGTTTTATCTGATGTGTTGTTGAGAATATTCAAGCTCTCTTTGAACACGGGCACATATCCTGATCTTTGGAAGATAACTTATATAACGCCTATCTTTAAAAATGGTGACAAGTCTATTATTGAAAATTATCGTCCTATCTCTAAAATGTGTATAATGGCAAAAGTGTTTGAATGTATTGTATCAAAGCAAATATCACGTCTGCTTGGTAATGCTGTTTCAACGGCACAGCATGGTTTTATGGAAGGTCGTTCCACAACGTCAAACCTGTTAGTTTATGAGGAATTCTTGTTGGGTGCTTTAGAGGAACGACATCAAGTTGATGTGGTGTATACTGATTTCTCCAAGGCATTCGACAGAGTTAATCATGATATTCTCATTGGAAAGCTGGAGTCAATTGGGGTGTATGGTGAATTGCTGATGTGGATGAAGGATTACTTGTGCAATCGACGACAAATTGTGAAGATCAAGAATTTTTATTCGGATGAAGTTTTTGCTACCTCGGGTGTCCCGCAGGGATCACATTTGTCTCCTTTATTTTTCAATGTTTTCATTAATGATATTGTGACTGAATTCAGGTCTAGTAGGTATGTACTTTATGCTGATGACTTGAAAATGTTTAATGTTGTTGATAGCGTTGATGACTGTTTGAGGCTGCAGAATGACTTAGACTCACTCTCAGCCTGGTGTGATAGAAATGGCATGGAGTTGAATGTTAACAAATGTAAAATCCTTACATTTTCAAGAAAGAAGAATACAATTACTTTCAATTACTTAATAAACAATGAACAGTTGGAAAGAGTTAACCAAATAAAAGACTTAGGAATATATATAGATAATGAACTAAGGTTTGATTATCATATCAATCATATTAGAAATAAGGCCATGAAGATGTTGGGATTTATTACTCGTACCTTGAAGGATTTTGATGACATAAATTGCTTTCAAACTTTATACTATTCATTTGTACGATCTATTCTTGAGTATGCAAGTCCGGTGTGGTCCCCGCATTATCAAGTCTATATCGAGTCTTTGGACAAAGTTCAAAAAAGGTTTTTCCGATTTATAGCTTTTAAATTAGGCATATCCAATGAACAAATTAATTATCCAGATATTGAAAAATTACTTAGTATGGACACTCTTGAGAAACGGCGAGCTCAGTTAGATGTGTCCACCTTATTTAAAATTGTTAATAATATTATTAAATCACCTGAGCTACTTTCATTAATACCTTTGCATGTACCCCAGCGTGTAATGAGGGATAATGATCTATTCTTTATACCATTTCATAGAACTAATTATGGAATGAATAGTTCTATATCTAGGTTTTGCAGATTAGCTAATGAAAAGTGTGGCGAACTCGATTTTTTTAACAATTCACTGAAGTCCTTCAAAGGTTATATTAAGAAACTGGATTGGTAACTGTTTATGTAATTTTATTGCTGATTTTTTGTTTACATTGTGATGCTCTATAACTTTTTGTATGAGAAACCGTTAATAAACATTTTTTTTTTTTTTTTTTTAATATAACACTGGCCATTTCATAAATGTAAAGGAACCAAGGTTCTAGCATCAGTTCCAGGTTTTTATAAACGAAAAGTTAGAGAATCTATTGAAATATTTAAACATAAAAAAAATTTCAATAGAGATACGGGTTACGGTCTACATCACACGTGGAAATCGATCTTAACACGGGGTCACGGTTCGGCGAGCACAAGTCGGGTATAAAAGCCTGCCTGAATCTCTTCGAGCTCATTCAGTGTTCAGATCTCGTGAAATAAAAATCCCTGAAGATGCCTCGTGCAATCGAAGGCGAAACGGCGGATAGTAATTCCAATTTGACACAGTCTAATCCCAAGAACCATGATTTCTTAATTGACCAAAGCCGTGAAAGCTTCCGTTCTATGTTAGCATATTATGCCGTTGCTTTCAAAAACTGCTCATACTTGGGAATAAGTTTAAAATAATAAACTTAGATCACACTCATGAATCTGGTAATGGTAAGTAAATAATAACTTGGTTTTAGAATGAAAAAATATTTGTAAATGCATGTATTCAGATAATAGATAACTACCAGAAAAGTGTGAAAATGCAAAATACTTATGATTTGTACCATGTTTAATCACTGTAGAGCGCGTAATACACCAACGAGTTGGGTATTATGCTATATGATCAAATAGTGACAATACCACTGCCACAGAGCTTCTCAGTTGTACCCTGCTTTCTGTAGTGTTCCTTATGTTCAGGCGGAAACAAGCCATCTTTTAATAAAAAGAAAAATATATTATGCAGTAAAACAAAAAATAAAAGTAGAAAAGAGGGAGAAATAATAAAAAATGCTTTTATCAAAAATGTAATCAGTAAGCTTAAAAACCAAAATTAATAAGATAAAATATCGTTGTTATTGTCCTTGGCTAGATCCTGTTAAGGCAAAAAAAAATAAAAATATACTTTGAAAACGCGTAAATCGATTTCAATGAAATCCAAAAAAATATATAAATAAGTATCTAAAGGCCATAAAATTATGGTGGTCAGTAGAGTAATTACGGACAAAAATTATGTAGGTAAGTGTCTTGGGGATCACTGAAGTCATTGGCTTAAATTTAGTGCCTCTTTTCAAGAATATAAATTTTAATAATATTTTATTTCACCTTGAAAATCTGACTTTATTAAGTCTGTGTTAAACTAATTCTTAATTACTTAATCACAAAAATTCAGTTATGTATTGAGTGTCTACATATATACCACAGCAAATAGATACTGTTCATATTAGTATACCAACGACTTTATAAAGTCAAGTTTCAAGGTGGAATAAAACATTATTGTTTACTTTTTAGTTTTTGTTTCGGTTCTATTTTTTTAATAAACAATTTTACTTCATTCTTTTTAGTTTATTTATATAAAGGTTTAAGTTTCGAGGTCTAAACTTGGATTAAAATTTTGGACGTCTCTAATAAAATAAACAGTAGCTACTGGGTTCATTGCATATAAAATTTTGCGAGAATCGCCGTATTAATATTATATAAAAAACCATAACTATACACATTTTTAGAAAATTAGCAATATACATTGTCAAAATTTAAAATTAAAAGTAACATTGGACTTCGTGCCTTTGAAAATCCTGAACATCATATGAAACACGATATTTATGCAATATCCTCCTTTTTCTTGTTATTCCTCCCCTCACCTCCGCTATACACTTCACACATTGACACAGTAAATGTTTTGTAGCAAGAATAAAGATGTTTGACATTTTCAACATTAATTAATATTTATAATAACCGAAATATTCTGCGAAAAAATTGATTCTCTTTAGAATGTACGGACTTCAGACTGCGGCGAAATTTCTTGGTTAAGGACACTTCATACACCAAATTTCAAGGAAATATATTAAAGCATTTCAAATTTATCGCGAACATTTTTAGAAAGAGAGATCCCGGAGTAAGTTGGTTTAAAAATAAGGTTTTTTAAATAAATATAAATTTTTTATTTTTCTTTTATTAAATACAAACTTTTTACTACTTGCCTCAAAAATTCCTGAGTATCAATTCGTCCTTAACGTATCTCAAAGGTAAATTGAGAAATAACCCTTAATACGAATAAGAAGACAACGTTGCATTGCGACGCCTTTTTTTAACCCTACTGTTTGAGTACTCGAATACTCACGTGACTCACGACGAAACCTAATGGATTTCATATACATCAATGTTGCCAGTCTATTACATTCGTATAGATCTACATTATTTTAATAGATCTATTCCTATGTTACCTTTTCAACAAATCAATATTTTTAAAAACCTTGCGTCGGGCCAAACAACTTTTAATTTTAAATCTATTACCATCTTAGTGACGACCTTTTTTTGGTCGTTCGGTTTTTAGGCGTCTATTACTATTTTAACATCTATTCTATTACTGTTAATCAAAATGTTCTTGCAACACTGATATTCATTCACGCTTTGGATCTTAGGCAATCATTTCTAATGATTTTGTTTTAAGGAGTCGTTGGGAAACATTGATGCCATTATTTTTTAAAAAAATATTTTTATTTCGTCTTTTTAGTTCTATTTATACCAGTTTTATTGTAAAAGTCAGATTTAATAAATAGCCACTGGGTCCATTGCATATGTTTTGTAGCATACATACTTTTTTTCTGATGAGATAGAGAACGCTATATATTGTTACTCACGTAACCACTTTTACCATTTTTTAAATATGCTTGCTATGAGATCACCCCGACAATATCTTGAATAATCTCAGAATATATATATATATATATATATATATATATATATATATATATATATATATATATACATACAAAAATAAAAAATACTTAGGGTCGAATTGATAAACTCCTCTGTCTGTTAGAAATACAATACTTCCATAAAGATATTACAGAAAGCTTAAACTTCTGTTAACTGGATAAAAACCAATTTTTTTTGATGCCCAAAAACGTGTTTTCTTAATTCCGTCGGTCTAGCTTAAAAACTACTTACCCGATTGACTTCAAATTTTGGTCAAAAATAAAGGGTCATATAAGGATACCTGGTAACATTTTGTAAATGAATGTGGCCAAACAAAATGACGGCCTACTGAAATGTTAAAAAAATTATTATTAAAAAACAACTTATCCAATTTATCTCAAAATTTGCACTTTCAACATAATACTTGAGTATTATGTTGAAATCAACTGGTAATATTTTGGTACGAATCCAAGACGGCGGGTTAATAAAATATTTAAAAATTCAGCCTGGAAAAACTGCTACTGCTACTATTCTGAAATAGTTGTGATATAGGGATCAACTAGTAAAATTGTGGAACTAATTCCAGATGGCTGAACAAAATGGCGGCCAAATAAAATGTTTGTAATCGTGAAAAATCAACCTCCGAGGTTTTACATATCTTCACGTTTTAGCCTCGCTAGATGCTAAAAAATATTTTTTCTCAATTAATAGCTGTACATAAATGAAAATTTTACTATTTAAATTTTACATAAACCATATTTTTTCCTAATATAAGATATAGTAGGAGGTTCGAAAACTCCCAAAAAAATCCTGACCGGTTATATCTATAAACATTACCACTATTTTAAGCAACATTTTATGGCAAAGAGTATCTTAGCATTTCTTAATTTCTGTAGGGTGTTTTATATTTCTGAGTTACGGATATTACTGGCCTAGGTATGTATTTCTTATGCACATTTTATTTATTATTACATAGTATTTACACTTGGTTATATTAGGCACTGTTTGTCAGTGTAATTTTTGTAAGTAAAAAATTGGAAATATATACTTTTTTTGCTTAAAACTATATCATATTCCCATATATTCGCGCGGAATTTTTTAACATTTTTTTAAGAAACTTTTGGTTCACTAAACTAAAATATAACCATGTGCGGGAAAGTAAACTTTTGCATTTTTTTTAGATTCCATGTCATTCGCTCACCGTGCTCTTTTCGACATATGGCGTAAGGGGAAATCTTTAAAAGAAAAAAATGCTGCAGTACTTACTTTAATTTTAAATAGTATGAGAACGAATGGGTGCAGTGATTATCTAACCGATAATATCAAGCAGCGAATAAATAATTTTAACAGTAAGGTAAATAAAAAATGGGCTGCTTCTCATCGCTCAATCAAAATTTTTTTGTTCAATGAATGAAATTTCCGTGGAAACAGGACTCTTCAGAACAAAAGCAGGACCCTCTGGTCTTCAGTCAGGTAGGCCGCCAACAACATTCGAAGAATTATCAGTATCGGCTAATAAATGAAATGTTGTACCTTTACTAGAAACTTATTCAAAGGAAGAATTGGTGTTTGCCGCTCAAAGAAGCTTGCGCTTGGCTGGAAAAGGTCCGAGAAGTCACTGAAACTTCGCCGAAGAGGGCTACTCATATAAAAAAAGCATTGACAAATCCCCCGCCGCGTCCTATAAAATATGTACCAGACGAAGGTCTAGCATTGTACGTTGATGGCCATTTTACAAAACACACACACATATATTTTAATGCAGTCTGGAGCAGTTACGCCATGCAAATATATATCCTTCATACAATTTAATTCTAAAAGAAAAAAAAGACTGGTATCCCAGTCCTGAGTCACTTGTAATCGAGGATATTTCGGCAGAGGTAAAACTGCAGGCGTTGGTAGATCACACCATCACAAGATTGGTCATATTTAAGAAGGAAGTGCTAATTCAAAAACGTTATGACTTATTGGACGGTTTAAAAATGATTTTTAAATGGGGTTGCGATGACAGCTCCGGCTATTCTAATTACAAACAGACATTTTCCGTTCAGGGGGAAATGGAATCAGCATCAGAGGTTACAGATTCTAGTTTATTTGCTGTATGCATCGTTCCCCTTCGAATAGATTTTGTCGTCCTAATTTTTCGGAAAGAAACTGAAGGGTTAGCCCCAAAAGAAATAGCATATGTGGAACAACAGGTATAATAGACACCATCTCGCCAACAAAAATTTTTGTAACCGGAGAAGAAATTACTGTAATTTCTTGTTTTAAACTAACTATGATTGACAAAAAAACATTTGCTGTAATCTCGAAAACATCAACTCAATTATGCGGAATTTTGGAGCATCCCCAAAATACATGAATGACCTACAGGCAATTGAACGCCGAACTGCGGACACCAGCAAATTTGACTAAGGACTTTCCACACTCCATGCGTGGATCAGATCTTTGGAATGTATATTACATATTGCAGATCAAAAAAATATTAACAAATGGCAGGTAACAACACCGGAAGATAAACTTAAATTTGCCGAGACTAAAACACACATATAAATCGAGTTACAGCAAAAAATGGGATTATTAGTCGACATTCCCAAACCAGGTTACGGAACGTCAAACGACGGAAATACCACTAGCCATTTTCTGTCGGTCCCTATGTTAGTATGTCTTGACTTCAAATTTTAGTCAAAAATTAAGGGACATATGGAGATGAACTGATAATATTTCGGTAAAAATTCAGTATGGCCGAACAATATTAAAACATGATTACTAAAAAAACGAATTATCCAATTTACAAACAAAAATCGCAAAAAAAATTTTCTTTGTCATTCTAAACGCGACAAATAATCTGAACACATTTAAAAATATCCAATTTACCTCAAATTTTGCACAAAATTCAAGTGTTACCTAGCAATGAACTGGTAATATTTTGATATGAATTCAAGATAGCAAAACAAAATAGCGGCCTAAAAATATTTAAAAAATCAGCCTGAAAATAATACTTATTACTTAAATTCAAATTTTTGTGCAAGAATTAAGTGTGATATAGAGATAAACTGGTAAAGTTGTGGTACGAATTTAAGATGGCGAAACAAAATGGCAGCCAAATAATTTTTTTTAAAATCAGCGTAAAAAAATCTTGTTCAATTGATTTAATTTTTGGAAAAAATTAAATGTAGAAGAAGAATGTTAAAATGGGATAAACCGATATGAATGCAACATGATCTAACAAAATGGCGGTATGTACAATGCAAAAACTTTTTATTGAGTTTATTTAAAACTATGCCCAAAAGTCATGACATAGGTAGAACGAAACTGGTAAAATATTGGTAGGAATCCAATATGATGGAATAAAATGGCGCCCAATAAAAATGTTTGAAAAGACAGCACATGTAACACACATATACTGTGACTATGTACTGAACTAAATTGGGTCACACTTCACTATTCCTAAAAAATGGAAAAAAGTCATAACGAGGAAAGTTCTGAGTAAAGGAAATTTACCGATTTTTTTATGTATATACAGGGTGTCCCATTTTGTACATAGAAAGTTGAGGTATTCCGACAGTGTACTACTTTTTCGTAAAACTAAAGATGCCCGTAAGAAAATTTTCATTGCCCTTTTAGTTATTAAGATACAGGGCTAAATTGAAAATGTTGCAGTTTCAGGCACCCCTCGTATCTCAACTATCAGAAAACTTATGGAAAATGTGAAAACCGATTCTTATATAACTTTTTCCGTAGAACTCAATTCCGCCTTCGGAATTACTATACAGGGTAAAGTCAAAAAGTTATCAGACCCTACTTTTTTTTGTAAATGAAACACCCTGTATATTTATGGACTATAAAATTTGTGTTTTTTACCTTTTCAAAAATATATAATAATATGCACTTTTTCTCAGAAACACGCAAATAAATGATAATTTTCTGAAATTAAATGCATAATTTAATAGTAGGCTATGGCTATTGTTTATGACAACAAACAAAAATAAATGTCAAATATTTGCCTCATCGGTTTTTGGATCGACTTTTGGTTTATAAAACAGTTCATAAACGTTCTTTTGGTATTTTTATTTAATTGATATTTATCAATTTCTTCGAATAATGGCAGCGTATGAAAATTATGATATGCTGGTATGTTTTATACAGAGTAATGCACATTCCGAAGAAGCCTCGGAATTATGCTTCCAAAGGTAAGTAAACTATTATGGCTATGAAAATCTATATTGTCATTATAAGTTTTGGTTGTTAGATATCTAGAAAGAAGGCAACCGTTTTTTGAGATATTTGCTCGTTTAAAAGCAGATTTAGTTGAGCACGGATCATTTGTTCACCCGCGTCCTAAAATATATAACAAAGAGAAGAGGGAAAGAAAAGAGATAAATGTCAGAAGATCTTGAAGAAATAGAAGTATCATCCATACAAATTTAATACAGTGCAACATTTGTATACTGGCGATGACGAGCGCCGGGCACTGTTTTGCCAGTGGTATTTGCAACAAATCCATGCTAACGATTTATTTGGCAGACTTGTTATCTGGTCAGACAAATGCTTTTCTTCAAGTGCGGGAATTTTTGATCGTCAGAATACCAGGAACTGGCATAGTAAAAACCAGCATATTTAATGTTTAAAAGGGCACAACAAGGACGCTTTAGAACTGGAGTGTCATGTTTATTTACAGCACGTAGATACCTAGAAAACCTTGAGGAAGTTATTCCAGAACTGCTCGAAAATATTCCATTAGCCCAATATACTGCTGTCTACCTACAGCAAGATGGTGCCCCAAGTCACAACTCTAGGCTCTTAAGGGAATTTTCTTGATAATAACTTTCCTCAAAGATGGATAGGTACCAACGGACCTGTTAGATGGCCTTCATGATCTCCAGATCTCTCAATTCTAGATTTTTTTTATGGGGCTATATACAAAATGAAGTATATAAAGCACGATATGACCGCATAGCAGAACTTCGAGGGGCAATTCATTTAGCCTTTCGAAACCTGCGAATGAGACCAATGGTTTTTTTAACGCTATTACAAAGATGTGTCAATTTCAACATCACCTTTAAAAATTTGTTTTTTCTTTTTTTTAATAATGTAATTTTTTTGTGTTTGTTATATTGTTACTTTATGCTATAAAACTGTTGTTACAAACTTATTGTTGTTAAAAAACTCTATAGGTATTTTTAAATAAGAAGATACCTATATGCAAGGTATCCAAGTCTTCGTTAGTAATAACTTTCAATTGTTTATTATTGTTATTCATGGCCTACTATTGAGATAAGAGGGGTGCCTGAAAATGCAACATTTTTAACTTAGCCCTGTATCTTAAAAACTAAAAGGGCTATGGTAATTTTGTTAACGGCATCTTTAGTTTTACGAAAAAGTAGCACACTGTCGCGAAAACTGCAACTTTCAATTTATAAAAATAACGGAGATACTCCTCGAAAGTACCCAAAATAAGACAACCTGTACATCGATCACTTCGCGATGGTTTGATCAATTTGGATGACATTTTCAGGAAACATTCAGGATGTTGTCGAAGTGGTCCCATAGCAAGCATTTTGAAAAAATGTTTAAAATGGCGGATTTTTTTTACATTTTTACAATATATGCCTACACTAATGCGTTCACCATTCTATCAGGAGAATAATTATGTATGTTACCATTGTATGTTAAACCTTAGATGACAGGGAAAACCAGATAATGGATGATTATAAGAGGGAAAGACGCGTGAAGGCGCAGTCGAATGAAGGGTTAGTACGAGAGATATAAAAGGAGTGATTGAGGAATTAAAACACGGGAAAGCGAGTGGAGATGATTACGAATGAGGCAATGGAGTATGTTTGGAGAGCGAATGAGAAATGGTTAGGAAGATTGTATGAGGAGTGTTGGAACCACGGTGTGTTTCCGAGCGTATGGAAGAGAGCGAGGATTTGTTGGTTACCCAAGGCGAAACGGCCTCCTGTTCACACTGGGGAAGGTACTTGATAGGCTGGTAAACGAGCGTGTTAGGAATTGGTGCGAAAGAATGAGTAAATGGAGCGATGAACAGTTTGGATTTAGAGGGGGTGTAAGCACGCTGGATGCAATCGAGAAAATAATAAATGTGATAGAGGAAAGGAAGACAGAGGGCCAACATACCTTGGTGGTTACGTTGGACCTCAAGAATGCGTTTAATATGGCGTGGCCGGTAACATTTGATAAGCAAATGGAGAGAATGGGAATGCCCGGAAGAATGCGTGAGGTGTGTTGGGGCTTTCTGAATGAGAGAAAAGTGAGGAGTGGTGACATAGAGGTACATGATTCCATGGGATACCCGCAAGGGTCGAGCCTGGGACTTATCTTGTGGCTAATATATATAGAGGGATGGTTGATACGAATGAAAGAGTTAAGAGAAAAGGAAGGAATATATGGACAAGCGTTTGCGGACGATCAAGTGCTAGTGATAAATGGGAATTCGGTAAGACAGATAGAAAGAAAGTGGGAGACTGCATGGGTAATCTGTAAGGATTGGAAATTTGAAGCGAATGCCAAGTATAATCTGGCAAAGACTGAATGTATGTTCGTACAAGCGAGAGAGAAAATAAGCGGACCAGTAATGAGAGTGAAGGGGGAGAGAATTGATATTGGCACGTATGTGAACCATCTTGGGTTGAGAATCGATCATACGAAGATAGTGAGAATGAAAGCAGGGCGAATGACAGTGAAAATGGGAGCGTTTGCAAGGAACAAAGGGAGACTCGACAAAGGTAAAGCGAGAATGATATACGACCTGGTGATGATCCCAGCAATTACGTATGGTGCGGAAATATGGGGTAAACGTGCGAAAGACTCGAGAATAAGGAAACAACTGAGTGCGATTGAAAGAATGTTTATGGTGATGATTGGGAGGACGTATGAATGAGGTAAGAATGTATGAGAGATAATGAATGCGGGATTGGATGATCTATGGACAATAGAAGAGAATGGACTACAGGGAGTTTACGTGAATGGGCAGTTGGGGGAACCGTGGAAGGGGAGATTAGAGCAATAGAGGTAGGGTTAAATAAATGGGAGGAGTTGGCCATCCCTGGGGAGAAATGTAGAGTCTTGACAGACTCGAAGATGGCGGTAGACATCATTAAAGGAAGGAGAACTATACATAAATGGGTACTATGTCTAGACATAGAAAACAATAGCAAGACTGACGAACGAGGACAAGAGTATATGTGTAGTATGAGGGTCGAGGTAGAATGAGGGAATCAGAATAGCGGTTGGAATGGCAAGAAGAGCTATAGAAGAAGGGCAACTCATAGAGTGGGAGATTAAAAGGTTGGTCAATACAAGGAAAATGTGGAAGGAGTGTAAGCAAAGAATGATTTTGGAATGGCAGATGATGTGGGATGGGAGTAAGAAAGGAAGGGTGGCGCACGAATGGTGCAGAGAGGTAGGGTTGGACAGACTGGACATAACTTTTAAAGGGATCCAGTTATTAATAGGTCATGGGAATATGTGTGGGTACTTGGCAAGATTCAGAAGGATCGATGGGGAAGGGAGGTGTGAATGTGGAATGGGTGTGGAAGATGTTAATTATATAAGGAATGAATGTAATAGTCGTAGAAGAAGGACAACAAGGTTGTGGATTAGGCAGGTTTTGAATGGGGAGAAATTGTTGCTGAGAGCGCATGGTAGGGGCAACAAACCTCATTTGGAGCTCCTAGCGGAGTGGGCAGGAAGAGTTCAGGCACGAGCCGGATTAGACGCTGACCGAATCTTCCATTAGAATTAGACAGAATTGTTAATAAAATAAAGAAAAAAGAAGGTCTTCTTTCCCCGCCGATACGGCACTCGCGGTTTCCAACCGTTACAGGGGACGAGACCGTCAATGCTTTGGAGCGCGAAGTTGGTCGAGGTTTCGTTGGATGGTGCGTGGGAAAAAAGCTCAAACCGAAAGGTGGGCGGCGTAACTCTCTAGATCATGTATACTAAGACGTATTATACAATGATGTTACATAATATGCAGTTTACATATGCAGAGGACCCTGTAGTAACTTTAAATTGTAACTTAAAATGCACTGAAAAGTAAAAAATAAGACAGTAAGACATTATACTTAGTACAGAAATATATGTTTGTTATTAGGAAATTAAGAATAAGTTTGGCGTCGACTTTTCCAGACGAAATAAAATATTATTTTCTACTTTTGGTTTCATTTTTTGTATACATTTTCTTATGTAGATCAGAAATTTACTAGAACATTGCAAGTTTCTGACAGTTTTAAGTAAATTTCTGAATTATAAAATTGCTCTATTTGTTTTTGTTATTTTTCTAGTTGCTAGGGATAGATAGGGTTAACTTTCCCCGAAACGTTTAGAAATCCAACTTTTTTTTACAGTTTCGTTCCTTGGGCAATTTCATTGAGAGAGAACTCAAATAACAACTTTAGTACTAAAAGGTAAGATTTTGGTTTTTTTGGCTTGATATGGCGAAAAAGCCCAACAAACGTTTGGTTTTAAATAAAAGCATTTAAACAAAGTATATTAACAATAAAATAGGATAAGACACATAATATTTAAACTAGACGACTATAATGGATGTGTACACTTTTTTGCATGAAAGATGTAGCTCTAAGTTTAATGAGTTAAATTTCAATGCTAACTAGCCCGGAGTTCATGCAATGAGTAAGTCATTTAAAAAAAACGTTTTTCAAACCACCAAGTATTACACGTAAACGTTAAATAAAAACGGGTTATTAATCATTCAAAGATACGTCACAGCCCCAATAACAATGCTCCTATTAGAATCGATGTTTTTACTGACCGCCTCTTGGATAGAGCCATGCGCATATGGACAATGGTCAAGAAAAGTAACAATGCGGTCTCCATAGAAACCAATGGCAAGGTGATTATTAATTATTCAAACTTTTCGGTTTTAAAGGGTTTTTCAGCGTAACGTGTCAGTTCTCACATGTAAACCCACGCGCGTGTTTATGCCTAAATTATTGTCTCGCTTTAGCGAGGAACTTTCTGAGAATTTCGCGCCACGCACTTAAGCTCTAAAGATAAGATGTAGTTAGTTATATTTCGCAATGTCAGTTATTAGCTTTTGTTAAGTTTGTGATAGCAAACACGCCGCAAAAAGTTTTATGTGTTTGTCTCGATGAATAATTCGGTTCCTTCGCCGCGGCATCCGCGTCTCTGTTTACATCCTTGCGATTTGAGAGCGCTACTCAATCATACTTAAGTGAATATTGGAATATGGGAATTTGTTTAGATACAGGTATGATGACATATAGGTTTTTCTGCTTATATTTTGAACGGGATCTACAATCTATAAAAGGTGTTTCCAAAACACCCCATAGTTATTCTAATATATTGATAAAAAAATAATAATGCTCAATAAAACCATTTAAAAGCGAGAAAAAATCATCCTTAGTAGTACATTTATCAAAGTAGCCTTTCAATTTAGGTATTATAGCGTCATAACCGTTCGAGGTTAGTAAATCTAACAAAATATTTTCTATTAAATAAAAGTCGAATATATCAAAACGAAATAATTTAAATTTTAGATTTAAAGCAATAACCTTTAAATTTAGATAATTCTTACTATAAATACACAGATGAACAGAACGAGATGGGATTTCTTTGCGATTGAAATTTGCATTTTTTTACAAAAAGATCGAGATAAAACCTCAAATCTTAATTTAATATATTTTTTTAGAGGTTATAACAAATATACACACTCTGTTCAAAATATAAATAGAACCCCTCTACATATGAAATTAAGGAAAATGTTTAAGTATAACAGTATCAAGTATTGTTTTAATGCCATATTGGGAAGCATTATTTGAATTTTTAATTGGTAGATATATTTTTATTCGAAAATAACAAAGAAATGTTATGTTTTCTTCATCCTTCAAACTACTCTTTATTAACTAAGTGCGTAATTAATTTTACAAAAACTAGAATTCATAACTTTTATTAACTTAGATCATGAAAAAAATTTATAGAGCACTTTAAATATCATTAAGGATTAATGTGGGCCCTAAAATTCACAATAATTGCTCAAAATGAGCTCCTCTAACTTCGACACATTTTCGGCATCTGCTCTTAACTGTGTCAGTGGCATGGCGTATAAAATTCGTATTGGCTCGCAAAGTTTCACAGACTTGCTCTATCCTTAGAATCAGTTCTTCTCTTGTATGAACTGATCTGGAATAAACTAAATTTTTCAAATAACCCCACACAAAGAAGTCGACAGGTGTGAGGTCAGGGGAACGTGGTGGCCAGGCTCTAGTTCCTAATCGTCCAATCCACCGTTCTGGATAATTATTATTTAACCACTCGCGATTTACAAGTGCAAAATGCGCGGGAGCCCCGTCCATTTGAATCCAGAATTCGTTTCTAAGATTTAGAGGAATATTTTCTAGATATTGAAATAACTCATTTTGCAGAAAATCATTAAATAACTGTCCATCTAGACGTGGTGGTAGAATATGGGGCCCGCAAAAAATTCCATTTGTTACACCACACCAAACATTAACAGAAAATTCTTGCTGAAATGCTCTAGTTCGTACAACACGTGGATTGTCATGGCTCCAGATTCGTAAATTATGGAATTTTACTGAGCCGCTTCGGGTAAATGTGGCTTCATCAGTCCATAAAATTTTTTTTGAGAAGTTCTCGTCTTCCTCTATTTGGCGCAAAAACCAATTGCAAAAACTGACACGTTTTTCGGCATCACCAGGTTGTAAGTTTTGAACTCGCTGCATCTGAAATGGCTTCCTGTGATCTTTCCTCAAAACGCGATGAACCTTATTTTTAGAAACAAAAACTGCGTTGCCTTGTAAATTATGAGCTGCTCTTCGTAGGCTTAATGTCCTATCGTTGTCAAACTTATTTAAAATTACGTTTCGATATTGTTCATTTCTCCTACCTTCGTTTCTTGGATTCTTTTTGAGTCCAAAATTCCTAAACATTAAAAGCGTTTTAATGAAAACTTGTTTGCAAGGTAATCTTCTATTTGGAAATCTTCGTTGGTATTCCCGTACTGCTGCATTTGCATTTCCTTTACAGAAACCTTAAACGAAATGAATATCAGCATACCCAAAGTTACTGAATAACACCATTTTGAAATCACTAGTTAGACTGATAATTACCTTTTTGTATAAACTGTAATGTACCTGACATTTATTTACTCTAAAAACTCAAATGTCACACTTTAAAGACGAAACTAGCAATTGTTCAATTGTCACAAAAATGTAATCATGGCATATCAAGATGTTAAAGGTTTTGCCACTGAAATAATTAACAATAATCGAAATTTTAACTACGCCATATATAAAAATAGTTTTTAGTTTTTAACTGGAAATCCTTGCATCGCACGAAAAAAAGGCAAGGGATCAAATTTGCTCCAAACTGAGTGGGGATATTAGGAATGATTTATGTTTTCAGAAAAAGCAGTAGCGTACCATTTTTTCTTCAAGAATATTCAATAGAAAATCCTGTACGGACGCCAATGATAAAGAATTAAAAAATATTTCAAATCAAAAAATGCCTTTTGTTAGTCAAATGCTGTTTACCAAATTTAATAACAATATCTCAAGTACTAAAAAAGTTATGACTAAAAAACAATTTTTTTTTTAAAACTTAACACCCTGTATTTCGAAAACGAAGCATTTGCCGATATATGTTTATATAGAAAATTAGGGCTTATTTTGAATGCAGAATGCGCTGTTAAAGTTTGGACACTGCAATTTGGGACACCCTGTATATATATATATATATATATGCACTCTCTTTTGAAATATTTTTATTAGGCGCCATTTTGTTCCATCACCATCATTCTGGATTCGTACCAATATTTTACTAGTTTCTACCTATGCCACACTTGATTGTTAGGTATAATTCAAAGTAAATCGAATAAGTAGTTTTTACACTGATATTTTAAGACCGCCAATTTCTTCTATTATGCTCGTTCATTGATCCTCAGATATCATATTCATTTTTTCTGCAAAATTGGAAATCAAAAATGTTATTTTAAGTGAATTTTTTCAAAATTTTAGTTGACCGCCATTTTGTTCCGCCATTTTGAATTCGTACCATAATGTTACCAGTTTATCTTTATATCACTCTTAAAGTTTTTCAGGCTGATTTTTTAAATATTTTTATATTTATTAACATTGACACATAATTTTTGTGATAAATTTGAGCTAAATTGAATAATTAGTTTTTTCTAAAATATAAATATTACCAGGTCATCCCCATATGATATGACTTTTAATTTTTGACCAAAATTTGAAGTCAATCGGGTAAGACGTTTTTAGTTACTCCGCGAGGTGACAGAGAGACACACCGACGGAATGTTTAAAACATATGTGGCATTTTGGTATCTGTGGCTGCTAAAACGTGAAGATATGTAAAACCTGGGAGGGTGATTTTTCCCCCATCTTGATTTCGTTCCAAAATTTTAGCAATCCATCTCTATAACACAATTTATTCTTGCACAAAATTTGAAATCAGTCTATTAAGTAGTTTTTTCAAGCTAAATTTTTACTCTTATTAATCCGCCATTTTGTAAAGCCATCTTTACTTAGAATCAACATTTTTCCAGTTGATTCCAACGTAATATTGGATTTTTGTACAAAATTTGAGATAAATTGGATAAATAGTTTTTTAATAATATTTTTTTTTATTTCACTAGGTCCCCATATGTGACCCTTAATTGACAAAAGGTCAATCGGATAAGTAATTCTTTAGCTATGCCGCGAATATTACCAGGTCATCCCCATATGAGCATTAATTTTTGACTAAAATTTGAAGTCAATCTGATGAGTAGTTTTTAAGCTATGCTGTGAACTGAGAGAGACAGGCAGACAGACAGAGCGACCGACAAACCGACGGACACGTGAAAACATGTTTTTCGGCATTCAGGAACCGTGTAAAAACTCAGAGTGTAATTTTTTCACGATTACAATACTTCCCTTTTACGAGGGCAGTAAAAAATAATACGAGTTAAATTATAGACATGTCCTGTGAGCCTTATAAAATAAAATTCTATTTTGTAATGTAATTATCATTTATTAAAATAATCTAAATACATATTAAAACCCTTAGAGAAAAATATAACAATCATTCATACGTATAACAACAACAACAACAACAACCAAAGATCCTTGTTGTTATTGTTATTGTGTTAGAAATATGGATAACACCACCATTACCTAAGTCAGGAAACGAAGTACAGTTAGCTTTGAATAAATTCGATACGTTTACAATTCGAGGTGAAAAATTTTCATTGTTCAATGATTTTGTTACTAATAATATAGTGTTCTCACGTGAAACAAACCTATAAACATTTTTTTTGTAATGTAAAATCTATATACATGGACGGCACTTTTGATATTGTATGGACTTAAGAACGGAATTAGGTACCTTTAGTATTTTGCCTATTACCGAAATTTATATCACTTTATTAAAAATACTGTGCAGATTTGAAAAGAAGTATAGATTTTAAAAAAGGAATTCATACTGCAATAGGAGAAATTTTTCCAGAATCAAAAATTTTCGGATGCCGGTTTCACCTTAGCCCCTTGGTGGCTCAAAATTCAAAACTAAGACTCTCTACAATGTATGAAATTCCAGACTCAAGCATTGGAAAATGGTTGAAGTATCCTTTCGGACTACCTAGATCCGCGGGACGTTGGCGATTGCGCTGCCTTGGATTTCTCCGCAAATACGTCAGAAAACGAAAACTTTACAATTATATAGAAGAATTTCTATTTCCTCCTTCAGTGTGAGCTAAAAATTTTACGAATTTTGCAAGAACCACAAATTGTTGTGAATCTTTTCATTGTAGATTTAATTCAAATTTTTATAGTTGTCATCCAGATTTGTACACGTTCGTAAAAGTTTTAATTAACGATTTCCAATTTGAAACTTACGTCAAAATACAAACTATTAACGAAGTTTTGTGTATGAAATTGAATTGACTATTGCCCTATTAAAAAATGGCACTATATCCCGTTTTCATTTTGTAAAATGCCTTCCTCATTATTGTGCAATCAAATAATTTTCAGCAGTTTTTTTAAATATAGAACAGATTAGTAAAATTAATTAGTTGTTAAGAGAAATTGTATTTGTGAAATCAAATGTTTTTTTGTTATATTTGTAATTTTAATATAGAGCGATCAGTTAGATCAGAACAGATCAGTTAAATTTGCTTCTTTTCTCCAATTTTACTATAATTCTCACACCACTGATACCAAAATTATCCAATAAGTGAACGAACCTTTAAAGAGTTCCATGAAGGCCAGTGGCGACTTTCGGCTATGGGGTTATAATTTTGGTGGCGTTTTTGAGCAACTCCGAAAGTAACTAGAGCCACCCCTGGTCCTTGAATGTCTGTGTAAATTACGGGACATCATGTGCATTGGTGCCAAATAAAAGACATGGAAATGTAAGAATATTTAAATCCATTACTCTGTTAGCAGTAATTACTCCACCCCAACTCCGTAGTAATACGAACACATCCACGTTGCAATCTAAACATTTTTTATAGCGAGCACTGTGATCCCACTTAAGAACTGCATACGACATAAAGGATGCAAAATAACCATTGTATGCCGACAGCAAGATAGGTGTATCTCCCAAGACAATTCCTGGTTAAGACATACACGAAAAAATTACAATAAGATCGCATGCCAGGATCTCAGGATCTCTTCTACGAACAGTAAATTGTAAGTTCTAGATATTGATTGACGAGGTAGTAATCCTGTCTATTCGACTGGCTAGCCTCAATAATGTCTGTCAGAGTGTCGGTTAGATGATATTTTAAGCTATTAGTTTTATTTTCTGTAAAAAGTATTATTTTATGATTTGCTTCAAATTATGACAAATTATGAATATATATTAAAATGAGCAAAGGGGACAACATCAACCGTAGGGAACGATATATTAAAACTCCTGTCTCTGCGACTGATTACCAGTAAAACATCAGCAAAGTTGAAGCGGGACAGTAGCCTCGGCAAAATGTCATGTGATACATGTGATCCACGTTCTAATGCTTTTGTTAAATCATAAAATGATGCTTATATGTCCAAGCTGTCTACAAAAACCACCTTAACACGGTCTATAAGGTCATTAATTACAAATTATGTTCTGTTTCTAAAGCCATAGTGGCTATTCAAAAAGTTCATGAACATTTGCTTATCTGATCTTTAAAAATATGTTGTTTGAACGCTCTTGAGAAGATTAGTAGCGCCTGGTGACGAAATAATTAGTGTCTGTCTTTAGTAAGTAACTTTCTCAGAAGTTGTTTAGTTTTTGTTGGGTTTGTAATAGCACAACATAAAATGACAATAATAACTTTCAAACAAATCCTTGACGTTTGAGGCTTGGACGTTTTTTCTGCCTATGTTGATGTTTTTGTCTAGCAAGTTCGTTTTGGTAATTTAATATTTTAACATATCTCTTGAATGTATTTTATATTCGGAAGGCAATATTGCATGTTCCATCCTTTTCCCTTATTACTGATTTATAGAATACTAATCGATAATAGATATACAATGTTTAAAAAGCACGTCTTTGATATTTTCACCGATTGATTGCGCATAGGTAGGGATCTAGCGGCCCAAACACACTCGTTCATAATATAAATAGAAATACTCTACATAATAAATACAGGAAATTTTCCGAGTGTTAAAGTAATAAATATTATTTTAATAGCATATCGTTTTTACAAGCAAAAAAATTACAGATAAAAATAGTCATAATGACTCTTATATAGGGCGAAACATTTAACTAGAATAAATTCAACTACTAGAAAACTGTTCATTATTTCGAGAATTGGAATACACACGTTACAATGTAAAGACTTTTATGTCCCAATTAAGAATTGAAAATGACATAAGATATGCAAATTAACCATGGTATGCCGACAACAAAGTGGGTGTAGATATACTTAGAGATTACTTACCCTTATGAGATATATAATCCTAGATAAGCTACAGCGTAGTGTCACAGGATCCTTACAAATCAGTCCCCAATCGAGACATACATACAGAATTACATTAGCTTCGCGTGCCACCTCAGGATTTCTTTCTACGAATAGTAAAATTTAAGTTCTGGGATCTATTTATGCTCAATTGATTGGCTAGGAGCTAACCCCGTATATTTGACTCACTAGTCTCAATAATGTTTGTCAGATGATATAGCTTTGTTGTGTCATCTGCAAACATTATTCTCGGGTTTAAAGGGATTTTCAGCAGTTCACACAAGTATTGTAAATCCAAACGCGTCTTTATTGCCGAAATTGTTGTTTTGTTTCAGCAAGAAAATTTCACGTCACACATTCAAGTTATAAAGATAAGATACGGTTGCATTTCGTAATGTCAGTAATTAAGTTTTTGTTGAGTTTGTGATAGCAAACCCGTTTCAAAATGTTTAGTGTGTTTGTCTCGATGAACACAATTCGGTTCCTTCGCCTCGATATCTGTATCTCTATATACATCTTTGCGAATTTGTTTAGATACAGCTATGATGGTGTATAGGCTTTCTATTTATATTTTGAATGGGATCTGCAAGATATACAACGTGTTTTCAAAGCACCCTACATTCTAACATATTGAAAAAAATAATGCTAAATGCAACCAGAGTTTTATTTGAACCACCTGGATTGGTGTCATGATGAATGTTTATCGCGTTTCTTATGTTAATCGGAACTTTCACTAGAAAGTTTAGAGTATTTTTTTAAGTCAATGGCGGATCGTGGTTTTTCGGGGGTCCTAGGCTAACTGAATTTTTCGGCCCCCCCCCCCCGTATGATTTTAACTTAATTTTCACATTGACAGATACTAGACTACAACAGAAAAAGAAAACGCTGAATAATGTTAAAGCAGAGAATATATTACAAAATTAGCAAACGTTTTTGAACACAACATTCTTATACAAAAAAAAATTAAGTCCTCAGTAAAATTTAGAAAATACCTTTTCTACATTTTACTGAGGCGTACTGGCGAATCGTTTTATAATACAAGATGTCATGTCATATCGTTTTCGATTGACAGGGTAGATAAGTGATTTAGTCTTTCATCCGACATTGTCCATCTGTATGTATTTTTCGAGTAGGTCAGAACCACTTACAGTGGCCATAACGTTATATTTTTTAAAACCATTTAAATTACTGTCGCTTTCTATAGAATAGAACGCTAAGTAACCATACTAAAGAGTGCGTCAGTAGTAGAGAGTGCATCACTTTATGACCACCGTTTATTTTTTGCAATATTATCAAAATAAACTACAGCATATCAATTATGTTTTGGGATAGGTATATTTGCTAAAACAATATTGTTTACAATTATTTGGAACATAAATTAAAAAAAAACGTGATTTTTTTGTTTTTGTACTAATGTAATTAAATTTTGAACTAAATAGAGCTAGCATCAGCCACCGGCTATAGACACTTTAGTATCCACCTAAATGTGTTATTCTTTTGGAAATTTGTTGTTATGTTGCCACTTACTATTGTAACATTTAACAAATCAGAGATAAAGAGTTTACTGGCAAAACAGTCAGGAAGTGATTACAATTTTTTTGGCGGTTTTTGTCCATAAAATTTTTATCCCCATTTTTCTTTCCTGATATATAACTATAATGAGGAAAACGAGATATACGATTTTTCAAGCGAAACAGATGAAGAAAGTTCGAAGAAATATATTTTTTTTTTCGCGCGTTTCATCAATTTTTCTGTCGTTAGATTTTGTAAACACACAAAAAATGGGAGGAGAAAAGCTGCACTTACGAAAATTTTCACAGAAAAAAACCGGGGACGTCTATCCGCAATTAAGCCATACAAGAAGGTACAAAAGGATACGTATAAATAGCACTTTATGTCAGCGGGTATCCCATTATAATATTAATAGTTCTTTTACAGTAACTTTAATAATGACCAATGATACTAAACAAGGTATTCGATGCTTGCTCCTGTAAAAAATAAATTAACAATTAAAGTATTTTAGAAAAATGTTCTAAAATATTAAATGAAAACAATTTATGAAAATTAATGTGCAGTCGAAAGTCATTATTTGACGAAGCTAACGTAATTCGCAGAAAAATAGCAAAATTGCGAATCATATTAGAGGGAATTATTCATTTATCAATTTTATTATACTTCGAGCAACTGCAAATTCTAATAGATTACTTTAAATATATCCTCAAGAATTCCTATAGTTACGCCTAACCCGAGTCTATTAAATCTAATTTTCTTGAATAAGGTGTTGAAAGCATATTCAGAGAGGTATCAAATATCGCATTAAATGCATTTTCAAATCGATTTAAATTTGTGAATGGAAACTAATTTTATCCGTGACTGGCCTAATTATTACGAAAATTTCCAAATAGAGAAAAATAGATTACTTTGAAACTATGCGGCAGGAAATAATGTAATATATATTGTATTGCTAGACATTATGTCTGCTCGTTCGTAATATAAAATACCTAAATTTTTAACTTCCATAATTTCTTTTTCTCAAAAAACAATAGTTTATGCAGAAACCGGCAGGAAGAAAATCTATACACTGTTACACCTGTATTCACTAAAAAGGTTTAAGAGTTAGGCGTCTAGTTGCAATGACAAATAAAACTCATACTTCGCCAGTTTTTTTGCTTTTGTCGCTGTCATATTTTACAACTGCGACATTAATTATTTGTTTCATTGTTGCATATGTCATATTAAACCCGTAACTGCCAAGTTAGACCTGGTCTAAATTTAAACCTCAGTGAATACGGCTGTTAATGCCCACTGAAAATATTTAACAAGTTGTACGGATCTTATATATATCTTCTAGATCTAGAATATTTTATTGGCTTCAGTTTTCGTGATGAAGGTTTTTCCTAAAACTCAAACAAACTGCGCTTCTATTTTCGCCGGAATATTGTCAGAATTGTTCGCACTCACCAGGGTAAAAGCACGCAACCTGAACAAACATTTGCATTTTAAGTTGGTATATCAAAAAAAACTTACTTTAGTTTTTATTATGGCTCAAGTATTGGCTGGTAAATCAATCGGCAAAGGTTTAAAAAAAAATTGAGATGGTGTATATTACAAATCACAGCATGTACTTAGTTGTTTCACCTAGTTCATCTAAAATCACCTAGTTCATAAAAGAACCCTACTTAGTAGATTAAATAAAATCAAAATCAGCACTTGCACAAATTCAGCACAGAACCTACAACCGTACGTAACAAAAGTGAGCTAAAAAATTACCATTAATGTGTAGCGTTACTTACATCAGATTGGTTTCTTGTCACGTTTTGATTTTGTTATTCAGAAAAATTTAAAATATTATTTATACCTCAATATTCAACTATTATATGCTACCTATATGACGTGAGGTGTCTTACAACCTAGATTTATCTGGTATTAATAATGGTCCCGCTGACTTGACGTCAGGTCTCCAGAAACTACCCAGGTTTGAGGCTGAAATTCAACTTCTACTGTCAAATATGTCTCAGTAATCAAAAGAGCAGGGACAACCTAATCTTAATGTCTTCTAGGATGAACTCAAGCACATTGTACGACCAAGGATACCGGTATCTTCAGGGTCCTTGACTAGGCTTCGAGAAGCTATATAGAGACTTCTTATGGGAGGAGTGGAGTAAGATTGACTCAAATGAGTTTGAAAATTAACATTTTGGTTTTAAAATTTAAGTTATTAAATAAAAAAGAATATGCGAGTAAATAAAAGCATCAATTATTAGGTGAGTAGATGAGTGATTGAGTGGTTGAGGCCTGAAAAGGAAGGAACACATGTGAAAGCACTGTGCAATTATGTGCTTTTCTTTAATACAGTTGTATTTATAAAATAACTGACTGGGTTAATTCTAACAATACGCACGATAAGTTCAGCGATTATCCATGTACAGGGTGTCCCATTTTGGGTACTTTTGCGTTATTTTTATAGATAGAAAGTTGCGGTTTTTGCGGAAGTGTGCTACTTTTTCATAAAACTAAAGGTGCCCTTAACAAAATTATTATAGCCCTTCTAGTTTTTAAGATACAGGGCTAAATTGAAAATGTTGCATTTTCAGGCACCCCTCGTCTCTCAACTATCAGATAACTCATCTAAAATATGAAAAATGTTTCTTATATAACTTTTCCCGTAGAACTCAATTCTGCCTTCAGAATTAGTATACAGGGTCAGTTCAAAAAGTTATCGGACCCTACTTTATTTTTTTAAACGGAACACTGTGTATATTTATAGACTAGAAAATTTGTCTTTTTTTACCTTTTCAAAAATATATAATAGTACGCAATAAATATAACATTATTAAAAAAATAAAAAACAAATTTTTAAAGGTGATGTTTAAATTGACGACTATTTTCTCAAATGCAAAATTGGCACATTGTAATCCTTTGAATAGCCTTAAAAAGAACCATTGGTCTCATTCGCAGATTTCGAAAGACCAAATCGAACTTCTGTTATGCCGTCATATAGTGTTTTATATACCTACTTCGTTTTGTATATAGCCCTATAAAAAAAATTAAATTGAGAGATCTGAAAATCGTGGACGCCATCTAACAGGTCCGTTGGTACCTACCCACCTTTGAGGAAAGTTATTATCAATAAATTCCCTTAAGAGCCTATAGTTGTGATTTGGGGCACTATCTTGCTGTAGGTAAACAGCATTATATTGGGCTAATGGAATATTTTCGAGTAGTTCTGGAATAACTTGCTCAAGGTATCTATGTTCTGTAAGACCTCCTTCAAAAATCCTATAAACTATTTAAATCCTATAAACTATTTGTCTGCCCAAAATAAAACATGGCAACTCAACTCCAAAACGTCCTTGTTGTGCCCTTTCAAACATTAAATGCGGACTTTCATTATGTCAGTTTCTGGTATTGTAACGATTAAAAATTCCCGCCCTTGAAAAAAAGCATTCGTCTGACCAGGTAACAAGTCCAAGCCAAATAAATCGTTTTGTTGCAAATACCACTGACAAAACAGTGCCCGGCGCTCGGCGTCGTGAGAATGCAAATGTTGCAATATATTAAATTTGTATGGATGATACTTATATTCCATCTCAATTTTTCTACATGAGGACGAAGGTGTTCCTTCTATATATCTCAACACAGCTATCTCTTTTCTTTCCCTGTTCTCTTTGTTGTATGTTTTAGGACGGGGGTGAACAAATGATCCGTCCTCAACTAAATTTGCTTTTAAACGAGCAAATATCTCAAAAAATAGTTGTCTTTCTGGATACTTAACAAGCAAAAACTTATAATGGTAATACAGATTTGCATAGCCATAATAACTTACTTAGCTTTGGAAATATAATTCCGAGGCTTCTTCAGAATTTTCATTACTCTGTATAAAATATACCAGCATATCATATCTTTCATAATTTTCATACGCTGCCATTCGAAGAAATTACTGCTTTATAAACCAAAAGTCGATCCAAAAACCGATTAGACAAATATTTGACATTTATTTTTGTTATTAATTTTAATTTCAGAAAATTATCATTTATTTGCGTGTATCTGAGAAAAAGTGCATATTACTATATATTTTTGAAAAGGTAAAAAACACAAAGTTTATCGTCTGTAAATATACAGGGTGCTTCCTTTAAAAAAATAAAGTAGGGTCTGATAACTTTTTGATTTTACCCTGTATATTTAAAAAGTTATATAAGAAGCGGTTTTCACATTTTCGATAAGTTTTCTGATAGTTGAGATACGAGGGGTGCCTGAAACAATTTCAATTTAGCCCTGTATCTTAATAACTAAAAGGGCTTTGAAAATTTTCTTAAGGGCATCTTTAGTTTTACGAAAAAGTAGTATACTGTCGGAATACCTCAACTTTCTATGTACAAAATGGGACACCCTGTACATACATAAAAAAATCGGTAAATTTCCTTTACTCAGAACTTTCTTCGTTATGACTTTTGCGTCTTGCGTCGTCCGTTTAAGCTAAGTGTTTACACTGGTTCTTAGCCCGAGTTATAGATTGAAAACGTTTGCGCTTTGCGTCGCCTGTGGAGCTAACCTTACTTTAATGTTTATATTTATCGCCTTTTTGTGTAATGCAATTTTGTCTTGCTTGTTTTTCACTTTATGTGCGTTTTTATAATTTGCTGAGCATGGATAATCAAAAGCATTGTAATGATGCCTAGTAAAGACTAGGCATTGTGGATATATTAATGTGTGACGCAGCTGTAAAGTTGTTGAAGAGAAGGTGGCAAAGAAGATCGCGAATTCGGCCTGTTAAATGGGGTAGAAATACTCATAATTCCTACTAGTATTTTCTTAAACTTAAAAACAATGACCCCAAGCAGTTTTTTTAAATGGGTGAAGATGTTATGTGTATATATTAATGTCAAATTTATTACGAAGGACGAATGTTTTAAAAGGCTCTCTAAAATCCAGCACTTTCATTGGTTGCAGCTTAAGGCAAAAGTCGATTTTTGCCAGCCGCTTCCGTCAAAGTTAAAGATCGCCATCTTTTCGACGGATAGCGGAAACTTAAACGGGTGGCGGCAAAAGTTAAGTTAACTTCAAGGACAGCGCAAACGGCGACGGAAGACGCAAACGTTTTCAATCTATTGCTCAGGCTTAATAAACCAAAAGTCGATCCAAAAACCGATGAGATATTTGACATTTATTTTTGTTTGTTGTTATAAACAATAGCCATAGCCCACTATTAAATTATGCATTTAATTTCAGAAATTTGTCATTTATTTGGGTGTTTTTGAGAATAAGTGCATACCATTATATAGTCTTGAAAAGGTAAAAAAAAATTTATAGTCTATAAATAGTGTAAATACATAGTGTTCTATTTTAAAAATAAAGTAGAGTCCGATAACTTTTTGACCTGACCCCGTATACTAAATTCGAAGGCGGAATTGAGTTCTAGGGAAAAGGTTATATAAGAAACTTGTTTTTTCTTATTTGTAAATATCTTTTAGAATTTGACTGCGAAATAGCTATTCTGAAAATTCGCCATGTATTTCCTGTCAGATTTACATTTCCGCTCTTTACGAAGGACTGTGACAATTTAATTAATTATTTATGTCTCTTTGGAGATGGGTTCAGTATAACAAAAGTAATTATATAGAAAGCTGGAGGTCAAAGGTTTATAATCATATCAGAAACCTTCCAACCAAATATCTATTAAAATAATTGGACTGAGAACTAGCTATCGAATCTGAAAAGGCGCCATGTATTTCCTCCCAAGATTAACATTTCCGTTCTTTACCGAGAAATATCGCTCACCGGCGACAATAGTGGCACATCTCGAAAAAACTTTGTATTAATGAGTATATTAAGATCAAAATTTTATGCTTTATGTGGCAACAAAGCAGTCAATTTGCATGAATTTTCCCAGATGGCGCATGTGCCACTTAAGCATTTAACGATTTTCGTTTATTCGCTGCAGCATCACCGGTACATTTTAGTATGCCTTTGCCTTTTATGGGGAACGTTTCTTTGTGTGTGTGTAACAGTGGCACTAAAGGTAAGTATAATGAGTTAGATCTAAGCAGTAGTGACACATTTCGGTTTGTGCCAGTATAGACTTTCCGTTTACATTAATTTTACTTTAATGTGTCAATATAGACTACACGTTTTGCTTCTTTTTTTTAAATGTACACTCCATTTGTTTTCCTTAAATGTGCCAGTATAACATTTTATTTTTTATTATTTTTGTTAAGTTATGCCCATATAAACTTTTTGTTTTTTTTTTCTTATTTAGTCGCACCAAAAGCTTGTAATTGGATATTTTCTTTACATTTTTTTTGCACTGACAAACAAATAATTATATTCCAATATGGATGAAAATTTACAAGGTAATCGAGGGAAGCAGATGCTATCAATGGTGGGAATTAGGTAATGTATTTTTTCCGATTATTCTATATTCTAAAAAATTGCAGATTGGAGAAGATTGGTAATAACAAGTTACAATGGAAAGTGTCTAGTTTAAATAGGAGCCCAATTCCAAATCCCGAAAAAACTTTAGTGATACCAGTTATTAGACGATGACTCTAGAGTCTAAAGGTAAAAATTGTAAAATTTTTACTTTGAACCAAAAATAATATGAGCTGTTTTTTTTGCAGAGGCTTTACCAAATACAATCGGAAATAGCAATAGAGCAGAAAGTGTTGCTCAAATTACATCTAATGTACCAGACGATCCCGAAATAAACGTTACTGATATCACTTATAAAACTACGTTTTATGAGTCTGGAGGTAAAAATTGTAAAACTTTTTTTTTGCTAAATACAATCAGAAATAGCAACAGATCAGAAAGTGCTGCTCAAATTACAGATAATGTACTAGATGATCCCGAAAAAACTGTTAGAGACATCAGTTATAAGATTACGACTACTGAGTCTGAAGGTAAAATTGTAAGGCTTTTGTTTTCAACACAATCAGAATGTAAACTATTTTTTGCAGAGGCTTTGCCAAATACAATCATCAACAGCAACAGATCGGGAAATGTTGCTCAAGTTACAGATAATGTACCAGATGACTTAATGGATTTCTCTAATGATAAAGAACCTTATTCATCAGACGACTCAATTCGAGATCCTGATTATTTAAACGATTCCGGTACAAGTTCATCTACATCAAAGAATGCGTCAAATAATGAAAACCCTGGTCATATCGAACAAAACACAGAGAAAAAGAAAACAAGGAAAAGAAAGGCGGTGCCTAATGAATAGAAAAAAAATCGTGCTAAGCGTCTAAGAAATACTGGAAAATCGTATAATACGCTAGGAAAAGGATTAAAAATACCTGAAAGGGATATAAAACCACCTTGCAATGATACTACATGCAAACTACAATGTAGTACTAAATTCACCGAATATGAAAGACTGGTATTATTTAGAAACTATTGGGCAATAGCAGATATTGTTAAACAACGCACTTATATTTTAACTCTAATGCAAAAAGTCAATCCTAAATATCCCCGTCGAGCTGATGGCAGATCTACTAACCACGCATTTTACTTGCCAAAAGAAGACAGAAAAATAAGGGTTTGCAAACTTTTTTTATTGCTACACTGGGCATTACCAGCCGTTGTATTCGAACAGAAAAAGCTAAAATCGAGGATTGTACTTTAGGAGCAGACAACAGGGGGAAACACAATAACCATAAAGAAGTATCCAGTGTTATTAAAGATGGTGTACGCACACACATTTCTTCCATCCCCAATTGACAGCCATTATACCCGGGCTCATAGTGAAAAAGTTTATATAGAAGGGAGTAAGACTATTGCTCAGTTGCACCGCGATTACAAATCCGACTGCCAAAACCAAGGAAGACTTTTTGCTAACCTTACTATGTATAGAAACGTTTTTAATCACGAATTCAACATAGCCTTTTTTGCACCAAAGAAAGATTAATGTCAAACGTGTGTAACTTCCAAACCAAAATTCAAACGAAGAAGAGAAGAAACAATTAAATGCAGAATATAATTGCCACACTGAAAAAAAGAATCTCAGCAGTGAGGAGAAAGATAGGGATAAGAACAATATTTCTCAGTCGTATCAGGTTGCTTGTTTGGACTTACAAACTTCGTTACCCACTCCAAATGGCCAAGTATCAAGTTTTTACTATAGGTCATAATTATCGACATACAATTTTACAGTATGTGATCTTGCACAAAAAGGACAAGGATCTGTAAATTGTTACATGTGGCATGAAGGTGAGGGTGAAGAGGAGCAATTGAAATAGGAACATGCTTGTTGCACTATTTGAAACAAAAAGCTGATGCTTCTACCACCGATAACGTTGAGATTATGTTGTATTCAGATAATTGCGCCGGTCAATAAAAAAACAAATACATAATCGCCACATTCCTTTATGCCGTCGCCAACTTTAGAATAAAATCAATTACTCATAAATACCTCGTGACCGGCCACACTCAAAATGAGGGTGATAATGTTCATTCGTTGATCGAAAAGAACATTAAACGAGGATTAAAATCAGGTCCTATTTATACACCATCACAATATGTTGCACTAGTACAGACGGCTAAAAAAACGGGTATTCCATTTAATGTTATAGAGATGAGTCATGACGACTTTTTTGATTTAAAAAAATTAACTAAAAGAACATGTTTGAACTTTAACAAAAACACCATGGGGGAAATCTTTAAGTTTAACGACGTTTCAATATTTAAAGTAGAGAAGCAACACTTGGACTTTTTTTCTATAAAACTTCTTTTAAAGATGTTGAGTTTAAGGCTGTTAAAATAAATGAAATAAGGCGTGCTAGAACACCACTTGCAGCTTTTTGTAATTTTAAGTTAAAAAAGGCCTACAACAAGCCGATACCAATCACCAAAAAAAAAATATGAGGACTTAATGTTTCTATTAAGAAATAAGGCAATCATAAAAAGTCACGGCCTTTTTTATAATAGTTTAAGTTTTGAGTAAATAAAACAATGTGTTTTCCTTTAAACTTTGGTACCTGTTTGTTGCCAAATATAGAATAAGTTTTTGTTTGAAGTTCACTATACAAATTATTTCAGTTATAAAACATTAAACTCTGTATCAAACATGTATGTATTATTTTTGTTCGTTTTTTGGTGTTATTCCAAATAAAGAATACACTTCATTAACTTTCTGTTTTATTAATTAAATTAACTAAATAATATACCCACGTAACAACTATTTCGATTACTTCCAAATCGTACTAAATTATGTTTTTTGTTAAAATTGATTTCGTCCATAGTGACACGTTTCAAAAATGGGCGTGGTATATTATATTTTTTACAAAATGCATTACAATTTATTAAACAAGGCTAAAAAGCTAATAAGTAAGCAAAGCAAGAATTAAAATGTTTATTCAAAATGTAGTTCTTTAATACAATTTAAATTATTAGAAATTAAAATCTCAATTTACTCGCAACGGTTAATATTGAGATGTGTCACTATTGTCGCCGGTGAGCGATATTTAATAAAACATTATAAAACGGTCAGTGGTAATTTAAATAATTTATGTCTCCTGGGAGATGCTATTGTTTTTATTATAAAAATGTGTTAATTGGAGTCCATACTCATGAAATAATTTTGATATGTTGATATACAGAGCAGCACATGGCAAATAATAATGACATACGTTAGACCAAAGCTTTTTTCTTGATTGCGCATGCAGGGGGTAATGTGCTTTACCTATATACATACTTACATACGTAAGTATTTATGTAAATATGTATACATTGTTTGTTTTCACCTAAAGGCTAAACGCCTGGATCGGTTTTCATGATAATGACAAAAGTATTAATCTCCAACGTAAAAAAAAATACTTTTTTAATTTATTGTGATAGGAATCAAATTAAAGAGTTCACCAAAACGATTCAAAATACACAGTGTGTAACAAAAGTTTAGTAATCATGTGTCTTGTTGTGTGCTGGTGTTGACGACAGAACATTGAACAATTTGTTTTTTACTTATATATATTTCATATTCCTTAAGTCTAGTAGACACAGACCGCCCAGTTTTACCTATGCACACTTTACCACAGGAACAAGACATTTTAAAAACTCCTTCTGATTGCAGAGGAATTTCATCTTTTGGTGTCCTTAATGACGACTCATATTTCTATAATTTCAACATAAAAACCTTAATCCAATCTTATTTGAATTGATAAGAGAATGTTTAACTTCTCCATATTTCATTTTCCAATGAATTTTTTATGAGTAAAGCTAGGGTGCCGCTATGAGATCTCCGCTATCTCCTGTGGTAGCGAACATCTTTATGGAGGCTTTCTAGGAAATTGCTTTAAGCTCTGCTCCATTGCAACCTAAATGTTGGTTTAGATATGTAGATGACACTTTTGCAATATGACCTCATGGCGAAGAAAATTTAACTATATTTTTAGATCATCTAGATCAGCGGTCTTCAAACTTTCATCTCTCACGGAACACTTCACATGATTATAATTTTTTAGGGAACCTCTACTTTATAATGTAGAAATGAGGTATTTATTTGAGAAAATTATCATGTTGTATTTGGAAAAAAATGAAGAATTAAAGTATAATGAAAATATAATAGTATAATAAAAAATAAGAACACCATCACAATCATTTTAGTAGCTAGGATGGGCTTGCTTCTTCCTACCAATGCTTTTAAAATCTGGTATAATAGTGGTGATTTGAATTCTCATTTCCGGTTCGGCGTCTAATTTATTCCTGTATTTAGTTTTTGTGCTGGTATAAATGGAAAAAGATTGTTTACAAATATATGTGCTGACGAACGGTAGCAGAATATCGATCACACACTTTGAAATTTCAGGATATTCCTTGTACACCTCCAACCAAAAATCAAAGAGTTTTTCTTGATTAAATGAAATTTTTAATATAGAATCAGACGATATCTCAATTAATTGTTTTTTTTTTGTTTCAACGTAAATAATTGTTCATCATGGCTTTATGCAAATGGATTTTGCACCCAACCATGTGACTCGTTTGTAATTGGAAAATAGTTTCTAAAAGTTTTACTTAGAATGTTCAAATTGTTGATAATATATGTTTTAATGTCTTCATTTATGTTAATCTGATTAAATACTAAAACATCGTTTAACTTTTCGAAGCATTGTGTGTCGTTTTTCTCTACATACGATTCCCACAAACTCAACCTCATAATAAAAGCATTAATTTTATTATTAACTTTAAAAATATTTCTTTTTGTTCCTTGTAATGACATATTTAGTTCATTTATAGCAGAAAATATATCAGCCAAATATCCTACTGCTTGACACCATTTCTCGTCAATTAATTTAAATGCGTATGCATGCTGCTGTTCGTATGAGAATAATCGTATCTCATCTTTAAGGTCAAAAAATCGACTTAGAACTTTTCCACGGGACAGCCATCGTATGTAAACTTGATAGGTTTTCGCAAAGAAGAGTGAACCGTCGGGAATTTAACTCTCTGGATTTAATAAAATTGACAATTTTGACTACTTCGTCAAGAACGTCTTTTAAATCCTTTTGAATTTTCTTAACGGCTAGAGCCTGGAGATAAATGCAACAATGAGAATGTTCAATATGAGGTGCTATGGCCTTTATTCGAGATACTGCGCCTTTGTTTGTTCCAAGCAAGGACTTTGCTCCATCAGTACATATATGCAAACGTGAATTCCATGATATTTCGTTGTTGTTCATATACGTGTTGATTGTCTCAAATATTTCCCCCCTGTGGTTCTGTCTGGAAGGGGCTTACAGAAGAGAAGGTCTTCATGAACAGTTGTTTCGAAAATATAACGCACCATAACAAGTAAAATCGCTAAACAAGCAACATCATCATTGTCATCTAACTGTAATGCAAAACCATGAGGTGACTGTTTTATGCGTTCTATTAATGTTTTTTCGCAAAAATTTGATATGTCTTTGATACGTCTGCCAACGGTTGTATCACAGAGAGGGACCTCGTCGATTTCTTTTATAAATTTTTCACCAAGTTTGCAATCAATCAGACAAGATATGATGCTTCAAGCAAAGATTTGTTACTATCGTACATATATTTACAAAATGACTTTTTTTATTTTTAAGTTCCCACATTTTCGTTCGAAATATTCTGTGCTTTTGTCCTTCAGATTAGGGTGTTGAGTTTCCAGATGCCTCTCCAATTTTGCTGGATTCAGGTTGCTATTATTAACTACCTTTTCATACTGCACACATAAACCGTTTGGTTCAAATTCATTGCAAGTCCAGGTAAAACCAAATTTTATGTAACTTTCGTCATACTTTCTCCGCTTTGGTTGATTTTCGTTCACACTTGTGTTTGGTTTTATTTTTCTGCCTTGTAATTCTTGGAGTTTTGATTCGGAATCCTTTGAGCATGAAGGCAAGGAAATATCTTCGGTTGCTAAAGAAATATCATTCGATTTCTCCTCTACCACTGAACATTTTAATTTTTCAGTCTTCAACCAAGCATTCGCAACGCAATAGGAGTGAATGTTAGAACATTTATCTGAAAAAATGAAAACAACATATTATAAAGTCGAAAACGGGACATATTTGTAAAAAAAACAGTTCGCTGAGTCCTAATTTCGAAGATATTTAATACTTTTCAAACAATAACTTATTCACATCCAGTTACTCTCCGCTGATTATAACTGCAAATCGAACAAATTGCATTTCAAAATCGCCAAATTTGCAAAAAGAAGACCATGAATAACGCCATTATCGATAACAATTTGTAAGTGACCGCTGGTGGCCTTTTTCTTCGCCGAAAATACATATTTCATAATTTTGAGGTTATGCTATCGGAATTCACGCATCCAAAATTATCATTAGTGTGTAAGTAATACTGGCATAAAACTTTAAAAAATTACTTTGATACACACCTCTATTGGACATTAGGTCACTTATTTTAAAATGAAATTGTTAAGAAAGACAAAGCTTTTATCAAACAAAAACAAACACATTAAACAGGAATATGTACTTACTTACCTTTCTTAGCTAACCTATAACACTAGAAACAGCTACTTTTATTAGCAGAATAAAAAAAGAATAGCACAATAATAATTTTTAATTATTAATCCAACACAGTGTAATTAAACTGAAATGAACTATTACGTAACCAGCTGATGACGAGTGGGAGGTAAGTGGAAATTTAGGCCACTGGCGCGGTTTTTCTGTTCAGTTTTTTTTAAATATATTATTGTGCATTACTCATTACTTTTTCACGGCACCCCTAAACCGACAGAGTGGAACCCCAGAGTTCTGCAGAATAATAGTTTGAATATCGCGGATCTAGATCAACAACCGTCTGCTAGAAAAAATTCCATTCCCTTCCTTGATGTGTTGGTACAAAAGAAAGAGAACGGCACCCTAGGTCATACTGTTTACAGGAAACCGACAGATAAGAATAAATATTTAAATTTTAGATCTCACTATCATCCATTTCAAAAGCAATCCCTAATCAATTCGTTAGTCTTTAGGGCTTGGTCAATATGTGATACAAATTCAATTTTGGAAGAAACAGAAAAACTGACTGGAGCTTTGAGATCAAACGGATATTGCACTGAAAATATTAAGCGTTCGATTGGGTATTATAATAATTCCATACCTAAACCAGTGTTGGATACCCACCCCCTAAGTAGTGCAGTTTTATCTTTTATTCAGGGACCACAGTTAAAATTGCAAAAATTCTGCGGATATTCAACATTAGCACAATCTTTAGTACATACAAAAAGACTGGACAATGCTTAAGGACACCAAAAGAAGTAATTCCTTCTTAATTAGGAGTTTATAAAATTCTTTGTTCCTGCGGTAAAGTATATATATAAGTGAAACTGGACAGTCTGTGTCTACTAGACTTAAGGAACATCTTCTAATGCAGTATTCTCCACGTAAGAAGAGTTGCTCATTCAACTAAACTTTTTTCTTTTATTTTCTCCTTCATGTTTCGCAAGTTCTCTAACTTGTTGCTGGCCGTTTTAACATAACCATAGATAAATGATCTTACACATGTCGAAACACCGTCTTCTGTTTATCTCTCAAAGAAGCCAAGAACAGATCTTAACATTCCCTCAGCTGCCAATAGTAGGGGTAATCGTAAAATTATTTAATATAATTTAAGGGCAACAAATATGTTATGAAGCCGATTTGGAGCCGGACTTTGGAATAATAATATTTGTATGTCATTGGTAATCGACATAACATTTTACGGTACAAAAAGCAATGCATAGAAAAGCCATATCAGTTGGAGATTGGAATTATCAGTCAATAGTCAAATTGTATATACTATCATACTTTTTTTGATAATATGTACTAGATATAAAAACATATTTAAAAATGCCTTTTAAATTTTAAAAATTGTAAAAATGTGAATTTGAAAAATTCGTAAAAAAATTTCTTTTTAATAAAAAATCGGTTTTTCGAAAAAATGTGTTTATTGAAACGCGTTATATTACTGTGCCTAATATTATTAAACACTGAATGCGAGTTTCATAAAAAAATCGCTACCATTGTTGCCTTAATTATTGTAACTTATAATTATTCGTGCATGTAATAATATAATATGAAACAGCATCCTTTAAGCCCGCTGCTCACTATGCGTTGATTCGTCCATGCCTTCGGTTCATCTGTTCGATACGTTGCGCGGCTATTCCGTTTTTTTGAGCGGATAATCAAGTAGGTTTTGACCTCGACGAACCATTTGTCTGAATCAAATCTTTGTTTTTTGTGTATTTTCAAACAATGAAACGCTTGAAATCGATGCAAAAGTATTAAATAAAAATTGTATGTGAATGAAAATATTCGTCGATTCGCTCATTCGTTTATTCATATGAATCAAATCTTTTGTTTTTGTGTATTTTCAAACAATGAAATCCATGCGAAAGTATTAAATAAGAATTGATGAATAGTGTGGATGAAAATATTCGTCATTTCGTTGAATCGCCCATTCATTCGATTCAAATTAACGAATGGAACCGGATGGTGAGTAGCGGACTTTAGATTTTTCTGTGTTGACTTTGAGTATACCTAAAATGTGTGTTTTATTTTTGGCCAAAGAATCTGTTATTAAGCGATGATCTGCATTTTCTTAACCATCGAGTACTGTCTGTTTGTTAGCGAGTAGTTATTTTTTAAATATGGTATACAAAATAATTCGTTTTGTGTGCGTACTAGTTCAGTATTGAACGTAGTACTATTTCATTATTTAAAATTAATTTAAATGTATTAAACTGCAGTTAATTTGTTTCAGAACAAAGTAATGATTCCCAAGCATTTGAAGAAGGCACGGAAACTTGGGCTCAAAACACACCTCGCTTCTCTCGGAATGCAGTCACCCCCTCTGCTGGAAAATTTCCAATGCATAATAATACACACATTCAATTTGAATCGCCAAGAGTTCCTGTTATATTTGTTCTTGGTAAGTTCAAGTTCCAATAGCCCTCCACATACAGGGTGATTTATAAATAAGTACCAGAAGTCTAATGGTAGAATAAAAGTACTAAACATTTTTTGAATAAATGCAGTTCCGGAAAAGCCTTCCTCTCCAGGTTCAGTGAAAAACTCCCCAACTTCTCAAATAGTTTTAGTCTAATTTTGACTTTAAAAGTTATTTGACAAACGATTTGCAAAATTTAAATTTTGTATGGTAACTCCAACGGTCAACTGTTAATTAAGCATACTATACTTAAGTGTAAGTGTCTTTCAAAAGTGTTAGGACTAGTAAGAGCTTTCAACAGTTAAAATTAGGTTTATGGTTTCAACATTTTAATTAAAATCAAGTATTTTAAATATGTTTAAAACATTATTACTTCTTTTAAACAGGTTTACCATGAATTTCGCTCATACAGAATTCCACTGCGTACAGATAACACAGTTCATATACGCATATACTTATTTCGTAACAACTATAAGCTGTAATTTGCAATAAAGCAATTCTGTACCAGGGAAGTTGGGGGTAAAGGCGAATTTACCGATTTTTAAATCTGTTTTTAAATTATTTTTATATTACTGTTATTATTATTTCGTAATTATTATTATCATTATTTATTTTGTGTAACTTTATTTACATAGTCTATAAAAAACTACGTCATTTATTATTTTCCTCTATAAAAAGGTTTTATTCCAGAAACAAGAATTTTATAGAATATTTAAACAATTTATTTTGACATATATGATTCACACTAAAATGTCACTAGTTTATCCCTGTTTCACACTGGCATTTTCTACGAAATTTGAAGTTAATTGGTTAAGTATTTTTTTTTACATTTCATTAGTGGGCCATTTTGCTCTGCTTCACACCAAAAATTTATCGCTATATCTCATTGGATCCCTGTGCAAAGTTTGAGGTTCGTTCGATAAGTAGTTTCTTAACAAGGACTCTTTAAACAACACTCAATGTTTAAACTATTAAACAAACATATCTTGTAAGCTGGTGAGTAAGATAATATAATGTGTGATATATAAATACAAAATATAAGAAAAATTGGTAAATTTTATATTAACACACACCGTCATTTTGTTACGTCATGTTTATTTCGTACTAGTTTATCCCTATATTACATTTAATTCTTCTGCAAAATTTAAAATCAATTGAATAGGATTTTTTAACGTTGATTCTAAAAAAAATATATATTTGACCGCAGTTTTGTTCGGCTATCTTGAATTCGTACCACAATTCTATCAGTTTATCTCTGTATCACACTTAATGCTTGGACAAAATTTGAAATCAGGCTGTTTTCAGGCTGATTTTTTAAAAATTTTCTTATGCCGCCATTTTATTTTGCTATCTTATTTTAATACCAAAATGTTATCAATTTATTCCTATATAACAGTTGATTTTTGTGCAAAATTTGAGGTAAATTGGATATTTAGTTTTTTTCAGGATAATTTTTTAACGTTTCACTATGCCGTCATGTAATTCGGGAATATTGGATTTTTACCAAAATATTGCCAGATCATCCCTATATGATCCATAATTTTTGACCAAAATTTGAAGTCACTCTAATTAGTAGTTTTTAAGTTATGCCATGAACTAACAGACTGATTGATATGATAATAATCAATTAGTACAACAGTTTTGCTAGTTTATCTGTATACCATAATTGTTTTTGGCACGCAATTTGAAATCAGTCTATTAAGTAGTTTTTCAGGCTGAAATTTAAAATATTTTTCTAAACTGCCATTTTGTTCGGCCATCTTGAATTCGTACCAAAGTTTTACCAGTTGATTTCTACATAATACTTGATTTTTATGCAAAATTTGAGATAAATTGCGTAAGTAGTTTAATAATAATAATAATTTTAATAATTAATAATAACATTTCACTACGCCACCATTTTGTTTTGCCATATTGGATGTTTACTAAAATGTTACCAGGTCATTCCCATATGACCCTTAATTTTTACCCAATAGTACTTTTTTAAGCTACGCTGTAAACTGACTGACAGTCAGCAAACCGACAGACGGACCGACGGAATTGATAACACATATTTTTTGGCATCTAGAGACTCTAAAATATGAAGATACGTAAAACCTGAGAGGGCGATAGTTTCACGATTACAAGTATTTTATTTAGCCGCCATATTGAATTAGTACAACAGTTTTAGTAGTTTATCTGTATACCACAATTATTTATGGCACACAATTTGAAATCAGGCTCTTAAGTAATTTTCCAGGCTGAATTTTTAAATATGTTACTAAGCCGGCATTTTGTTCCGCCATCTTGGATTTGTACTAAAATTTTACCAGTTGATTCCTATATAATACTTGATATTTGGTGCAAAATTTGAGATAAATTGGATAAGTAGTTTTTTTGTAATATTTTTTTTAACATTTCACTAGGCCGCCATTTTGTTTCGCTATATTGGATTTTTACCAAAATTACCCGGTCCTCCCCATATAACCCAATCGGTCAGACAGACAGACCGACGGAATTGAGAAAACATGTCTTTCGTCATCTAGGGATCCTGAAACGTAAAGATCTGAAAAAACCTCAGAGGGTGACATTTTTTACGAATACAATACTTCCCTTTTACGGTGGAAGTAATATCGTTAAGCGTATATCGCGGCATTGCCAAGAAATAAAAAATAACAGAACAGAAAAATTATTATGTTATAAAATTATACCAGCAAACAAATTTGCTCTGGATTGTTTGCTGGTATGGGAGCATTTGTCTCTTTTGCCCCCCACGAAATATGCCCGTGGCAATAATAATTAACTATATCAGAAATTAAAACAAGTGCTTTAAACATATTTTTTGTTTTTAACATAATCCTTAAATTGGAGTTAAAAACACGTATAAAACAAAAAAGCTTTAACTGTTTAAAATACATACTTTTTTAAAACTAAAAAAAAACATGTTTTTGCCCAACCCTGATTAAAATATCTCTTAGGTTTAACATTAACAAATGTTAACGAACCAATGTGATTTAAAATAAAATTAGTGGATTTTTCCTACAAATTCCTCATTTATTTGGGTTTAGTTATCATTTATTAACATGTTTACTTAACTGATATTTGAAAATTTGATCATAAAAAAGTGCTTTTTGGTACTTTACTGAATTAGTGTGGCATTAAAAAATATTCTTATGAGTATTAAAGGTTTTAATTAACTTTCGACAGTAGTGTATGTGGGGCCAAAGTTGGATAAACATTTAGCGGAAAAAATATACATCACTGATTTTGCTTAAATTTGTATTTCTATTCTGCAATATAAATGCACGAAAATGTATACTTTTCAACAAAATTCTTATAGAAGTATTATCCTTGTGCAAAATTAAAAAGTAAATTACGTTGTACGCATCTAAAGACAATAAAAATAATGTTTCAGATAATAATAAAAATTAACAAAGAATTTTTCGAAATTTTTAGTTGGTGAGTTAGGGCCTGATAACGTTATTAATCGGGAAATAAAAGAAAAAAATTTTTATTTACAAAATATTTTTGAAAAGCTTATACAAATACTTTATTAGTGTAATCTAAAAAAAAAGCATATTTTCTTGTTGCCACATTACATTGAACCATAAATCAAATCAATCACTTTTTGAAATTCCTTTCTTTTTGCTGTTCCCTGTCTGAAATATTCTTGCAGACTTCTCATTTGTTATTTATGTACTAAAATCGGCAGAAATTAAATTTTTCTGTTTAAGAAATGCATTTGAAATGGACTGAACTTATGTTTTTAATGTTTACCAGTTTATTCGAGTAGGGGTTGTGAGACCCTGTGTTTAATAAAGTATGTTAGTTTAAAACCTCTTAGCCAATCATCGATTTGATTAACTTGGCTTCAGTCCAACTCTTTAATAAATTATCCATAGGAAATGCAAAAAATGCTGTAACACAACGCTTAAATAATTAAATTACGTGAGTCGATGTTTAATAATCTGCTCATTTCCGACGCAGGACTCCAGGAGGGTGACTGTGACTTCTTGCCGATCCTTTTCAAAGCCGACGAAAAAAAAATTAACATCCGATATAGACAGTGTCGATCTGAGCTAGTTTGATCCCGGAGTCTGTATTTTTTTCAAGTTGAAAAGATAAATTTATTTGTAATATTAGTCTACGCCGGAGGGAGGAGCCAAAGAAGGGCACTTGACTGATTTACAAAGAATAATGTGAAATAAATGTACGTAAAGAAAAAGATACGTTTGTTTTAAGCTTGCGCTCACCCCTCTAAGAAAGTAATCTTATAAAGAACAATACAAATTAAAATCTATAAATAAGAAAAAGGGGACGTTTTTTTCTTAGTCATTGAATTTCACTTTGCCCCCTCGCCCCCTAAATTGAAACCTTTTGGCTTGATATGCTGTTATGCCAAAATCAGAAAAACGAAGATATAAAAGCAAAAAGTCTCAAACGTTAAATTTAGTAGGATGTAAAAGCTATTAAGATATATAATAATCAAAAAATATTGATCATTTGATAACATAGGGCTCTTTCCTCATCTTTTATTTTTTGAACCAGTGAAGATAAAAATTTGAAATGTATCATACTTCAATAACAAACTAGCGACCCGGCTAGGCGCCATTTTAAGAAATAATTGAATGAAAAGGGGATCAAGAGGCACATCTTTTGAATTCAGAAATGCGATGGAACCAATACAGGGTGTTTCAAAAATCAGATGCCACCGTTTAATGGGTGATTTTATAAAATAAGAGGAAAATGTTATAGATAGGTCCACAACTGCTTAATTTTCATTTCAAGTCCCCAGGGTATTAAGGCCTACCATAACTAAATAACAAAAACAAACAAAAAATTAAATTAATGACGAAAAACAAACACCGTAACAAAAATGACACTTAACCTAAAACTGTGCACTGGACCATTTCACCCACCATAAGCAGATAATAAAGACCAGTTAATGTATATGATAGATAATAAACGCAACAGGTGACTTCATCCAGGCCTAAGCAGTCGTCATGCATTCATGATCGACACTCTCTTTCTACTTACAATTAAGTGAATACCGAAAAACTTGGCTGAGGTTCAGAAACAGAATTTTGGTTAGATTCGGAAATGGAATTCTCATTTGTAGAGGAACCAAAAATGTTCCCAGTTACTTCTTATGCTGTATAGTTCAGTGCTCTTTTCAGCTTAATTTGTTTCCCAGCTGATTTTATATCAGGATATTACAAATTTAAAATTAAAATATATCTGACATAATTGAATTTACCAACTTGAAATGAACGTATCTTTTTAAGTAAAATTCATTACCCATTTGTACTCAACAGGTTGGCGTTAGTAGCAAATAATCTGGTTTTATTATTCAGGAAAAAAACCAAATATATTTTTTTGACACTCTGTATAATGAAAATACAAATCTTTTGGAGCTATGAGTATACAATGTTTGTTTTGCTTTATGCTAAGGAATATCCCATTTAGTGTAGGCTCATACTTTGGAGCACCCTGTTTAGTGGAAAATAAACATTCCTGAAACCTTACAAAACTCGAAGTATTTTATGCATCGAGTGATGCTTACCTCACTTTGAGGCTAATTTTCTAATTACTTTACTAGTTTCTGATTTTATTTAGAAAATTTTAAATTTATTTTAAATTAGATCAACCTGTAAATAAAAAAGTACAGTATCATATGCTCATAAGGACATTTTAAGTAAGGATCTCGTTTACAAGAATTTTTACTCTTCACATTTTTAGGTTCTACCACGTTCACCAATTGCCGCCGATTGTAAATTAGTAAATTTATTGTCCTCATATTTGTGAATTAAGGTTGAAACGATTTTTCAAGACAAGCACTATAGGCACGTTATCCTATGTATATTTTTTTCTTTAAAATAGCGCCTATGAATGAAATTAAATGCTATTAAAATATTGTTTATCATTTTCTTTAAACATATTTAAAAATAAAAACAAAAATTATTAGTAAACACACATTAACAAAAGTGAAGATGCAACTAAATAATAATTATAATAATAATCTAAGCCATCCCATGTAGAATGATCAAAAATATTCGAAATTGGAGGTTTTCATCAAAACTCCAAAATGGGGCCCTAATAAAATGTTTATATTCGGGTAAAATTCCATTTCCTGGAATAAAACCTTCTTTTTATTGAGGAAAATAATAAAGCATATAATGTATTTTTTTGTAGACTACGTTAATAATGTTCAGAAAAATAAATTGTAATAATAATTAAATTGAAAACTTAAAAAAATTTAAATAAATTACGGTTTATGGACAAAATTATTATTATCTTTTTAATTTCATCATATTGTAAGTATGTGTTTTTAGCAATATCATGAGACTTGTTTCGCTACTAGGTTGGCAGCAATTTTAAACACGATTTGAAAACATGAGCTACCACAAAAATGCAATATTCTGTCCCTGGTCTAAAAAAAATAAAACAACTAATGAAACACGCAACAGTCATCGACTACTATCAGTATACCCTTAAAACAAAAAAATAAACGCCAAAGCAGTTCCGAAACGCTCCAAGAAACATTGAACTCTTCTTTCACGTTTCGAACACAACTTTCTAGGACCGTCCATAGGTTCCTCAATCCGTGTTCAAAATGACGTCATTAGTTGGTCGCTGTTTTCAAGGAACCATAGAAATAGTTTGTCACCAAAATTTTACCAGAATTTAATGGAATAAAACTGGATAAAAAGGCATATTATTATATATCTGTATTTTAAACAAATAATAGGCTTTATGAATTTATTTTTTCTTTAATCGGAATAGGAAAAAAGATACTATATTTTCATATGCAGTAATGTAATCCTAATAGGATTTTAATGTCTGGTAAAACATTTTACATTTTTCCTGAATTTTATTGTAATTATAAAAACATGCTTTTTGTTACTCTAATCGAATCTTATTAAGTAAATATTAAGTTTTTGTTTTACATTTAGGCATTAGCAACCAGAGAACAATACGAATTATTATTTTAAGATTTTGTGTCATAAATAAATATGTCTTTTTGGAGGTAGTCAGGTATCTGTTAATCAGTGTTGGTTTTAGGGCCTCATAAAAAAATTGTAAATGTTTTTTACTGAAATTAGGGAAAAATATGGCTTTAAAAAAGGTCGTGACTTCTGTAACAGAACCCTTAATTCTGCATTTTTGATTAAAGCAACATTTGTACGTATTGTTTTATTATAGATACATACATTTCAGCCCAAAAAAACGACCTCACCGGGGCTAACCAAAAACACAGTCTGATGTTTAAAATACTATTACATACAAATTTATAGATTTTGATAGAAAATAAAACTAAAGCCTACCCAGAGAAGTGTGTAGCTCACACCACAAAGTAAACAAAGTTAGTTTATACTCCGATATTTTCAATGACGTCACCAATGTTACTTTATTGAAAATGCAGAAATAACATCTCTGTTACCGGAATCACACCTTTAGAACATCAAAGCCCCTTTCATCACCGTCTTATTATTTTTAAAAGTAGTTCTTAGACCTTTGCCGTCAACATAAGTTTTGATTAGGTGTTGCAGCTTACTCTTATCACACGAGTAATCAAACCGTGTGTTTGAGCAATAATAGATTTTTCTATGATACGTTCAACTGCTGCTGACAGCGCGGGTGTCCGGAACCAGTGGGGGTTTTTTCATTTGCCCATAATATCAACAACACCATCAAATTGTTCACCTTCTTTATAAGTTTTATTTTTATTATGCATTCTCATTCTCGTTCCAGAGGCTAAGTCAAGCATTACTGCATGGGGAAAATAAGTGTGCAGATTGGCTGGATCAGAAAGGTACCAACATTACTTTTACTGAGCCTGAACGTTTTCTTTGAATTGCTCCGTTAAAAATTTTATTGTCGGGACTAGGGACGGCAAATTTATTAGATATATCGATAGTTACCAAAATACATGGAAATATCGATAGTCATCAATAGTTATCGATAGGTATGGATACTTATTGATATACCGGTAGTTATCTATTTATCAGTAACAATAATATTTGCTGTTACCTCCATCTATCGGCAGTCTTAAGTGTTGATTTAAATTCCCTAAACGCTGGCAAATTTTGTCTGGATAAAAGCATAATGTGATAACCAATGAAAGCAGAACAGAATATTTTATCCAAATAGAAAAAAAATATAGGGTATCTCAAAAACGTGAAGATATGTAAAACCTGAGAGGGCGATTTTTTCACGAGTGCAATTATTTTATTTAGCCGCCATTTTGTTTCGCTAATTTAAATTAGTACCACAGTTTTACTAGTTCATCTGTATACCACAATTATTCATAGCACACAATTTGAAATCAGGCCCTTCAGTGGTTTTCCAGGCTGAATTTTTAAATATGTTACTAAGACGCCATTTTGTTCCGCTATCTTGGATTCATACCAAAATTTTACCAGTTGATTCCTACATAATACTTGACTTTTGTGCAAAATCTGAAATAAATTGGATAACTAGCCTTTTAGTAACAATTTTTTTAACATTCCACTAGGCTGCCATATTGGATTTTTACTAAAATGTTAGCAGGTCATTATCCCCATATAACCCTTTATTTTTGACCAAAATTTGAACTCAATCGGGTAAGTAGTTTTTTAGCTATGCCGCGAACAGACAGACCGATAGACCGACAGAAAGACACACATGCAGACAGACAGACAGAGCGACGGAATTGAGAAAATATGTTTTTCTGCATCTAGGGACACTGAAATGTAAATATCTGAAAACATCTCGGAGGGTGATTCTTTTACGAATACAATCCTTCCCTTTTACGAGGGAAGTAAAATTAAGGACGTTTACTTTTACGCCAGTTGACTCTATCGAACACAGTCTTGGGAAGCCACATTTGTATCAACTTTCTTTATTTTTGTTTTAGAATTTGTCGGTAGATTATATATTAAATAGGATATAGTTACTCGTGTAACTACAACCTAGGAACAGTTTTATGGAAACACTTTTTTGCACTTACTAATATGAAACGATGTATTTTCCGTTCCATGCCAAAGAGTAATATGTTCTCCAATCATCCTATTCAACAAGACATTGCATAATATTTATGTAAGTCGACAAATATGCATGAACAGTAGTCATTTCTTCTCATTCTTTATCGGAATGTATATATTTTTTTTATGTTTTTGGGGAATTTAGGTTTCTGAAATAATGTTCCAAATGCAGAATGCATAAATAATGCAGTGCTTTCGTAACTAGGAATGCTTAGCAACCTCAAGCCACATTGATTGACAAATACCATTGTTTGATATAAATTGATATAATTTTGCTGTTCGTATTAAGGTTTGTGTTATGGTGGCTCACAACCAGATTATTTACCTAAGACAAGATTTTTTTTTAATAACTAATCTTGATAAAATTTGAGTTTGCAGAAACTTTTTGCTTAAAATATATTGCAAAATGATAATAAAAAAGTTAATAACGTGACTTATCTTACGTGACAAAATTTTTTCTAAAAAATTACAAAAATGGACCTTTTTTCTCGTAATTTTAAAAAAAATTCTACCAATATATCAAATTTCAACTCCATTGATTGACTTAAATTTTTTCTGAATTTTTTGCAATTTAATGCTTTTTCACCTAGACCACCTGAATGAGTGAACTAGTATTAATAGAATCATTGGATGAGGAATTTAATCAATTGTTTTCAAGGATACTTTATAATTTAAGCTTTATTTGGTTATTTAGTAACTTAATATTAAAATATTTAATTTATTTTTAGAAAGGGGGATATAAAAATAGAAAAAAGGCGTTTTCTCAGTTTCGTTCTTATTAAAAAATAAATAAATATGTATTAACTCAATATATAACACAATTTAAAAATATTTTACATTATTTTGTGGAAATAAATAGTTTAATTCAGGTTTGCTTACATTCAGTAAAGTGAAAAAGCAGAGCAAGTTTAAAAAAAAGAGAAAAATTGAATGTCAACCAATAGCGCTGAAATTTGCCATATTGTTAGAAAATTAAAAATGAAACAATTTTTTACTTTACCATTTTTCAAGCAAAAAGTTTTGCCAACTCAAATTTTACTTCACACAATTATTAAAGGATGCACAGTGTATATATATATATATATATATATATATATATATATATATATATATATATATATATATATATATATATATATATATATATATATATATATATATATATATATATATATATATATATATATATATATATATATACATTTATATACACATTTATATACACATATACCTTTATTTTTGCAAGGTTCTCTTTATTCTTTAATTATTTAGGTGGTCCTGGAAGCGGCAAGGTGACCCATTGTGATAATTTGATGCAAGAGAAGAAAGAGATTGTTCATATCAATATGTCTGACCTCCTTCAGCAATATGCGATTGGAAATGGTAAGTACTAAATACTTCAGACTTTTTTAAATCCAACTTTACAATTTTAGTTTTTATGAGGAGTAAAATTTAATGTGATTTATGAATTAGAGGGTTTATTTAAGTAGACACTTTGCATGCAAGTTTATGGATAGTCAGATATGCGGAAAAAGCGGATTGTTAGATTTCTCAATTTCTAAGCAAATATATAGTTTTTTTTTTTAATTTTCAATATGATAATATTTATTATAAAAATTATTCTAATGGACTACTTATGTCCATTTTGGAAAGCTCAAAGTATATATTTTTTTCAGTTTGTGTTACTCGTTATTTAATAATCCAGTATTTACGAAAAGTACTGAAATGGTTCTTTGATGTCAAGATTGAACATAATTATCATATTATAATATTTTTACAAAAACGTTATTAATTTTTTACGACTACTTTATCACTCTTTCCTTTAATGTGGCAATTTTGATGATCCATAATTCCTTTGTTCTACTATTGGTGACAGCAACTTTTTAATTTTTTAAAATAAACGAGTTTCGGCTCTTTTTATTGAACAGGTTTATTTTATATAGGTAATAAAAGTAAAAAACTAAAATTTGAGGTTATACTATTCCTTTTAAAATCAAAAAATTAAAGTATTTACTGATAAAGTGAAAAGTAAGGCAACATTCCTAATAGTTTTTTTAAATTAAGGATTATCAGTTACCGTCCTATATCAAATTTATTAACAGCAATTATTTTAGCTTTTAAATCAATACACTGCTTTTTTGCTGCTACTTTAAAAAATATTATGTGGTTTAATTCTAAATAAGAATGTAAAAATGTGGAATTATACATACTATAGTGGACAACAGCAATAAATATCAAACTAAAAACAAATATTGCATTTTTTTTTAATAAGAAAACTACAATATTTACAGAAAAATTGAGAAATTCAACATATTGAATTATCCGTTAATTCCCAATCATACTGATCTATTTAAATACAAGGATTAGTAAAAAGAATGATATATAACAATAATAAATATTACAGTTGTGTTGGTGAATACACAATAATTTAAAAAGAGAGTTTTCGTAATTCAAATAAGACACTAATCAATTAAAAAAAGTCGTAAAATTAGCTTTTTTAGCGCCGTTAATAAAACTAAAAAATAGTGCAGAAAATACGAAAATATTTATTAATAAATATTAAAAATAAAACAACTAACAAATAGATATAGAACATTTTTGAAAAAACAAAACCGAGTTCGAAAAAGCACTGAAGAGTAAAAAATAACAGTTTAATCGACCTTAAAAATTTGACTTATGAAGCCCGTGTCAAACTACTATATTATATATATTAATATATTACTAGGTACTAAGGAAAGCCGTATATTTCATATTTGTTAGTTGATTTGCTTTAGAATTCATACCTTTTAAAGACATATTATAGCCTAATACCTCAAGACATATCTTTTATTACTGTTTATTAGTTTGACGCCGACTTCATAAGTCAAATTCTTAAGATCGTTTAAAATTATATTTCTCACTTTCAGTGCTTTTTTTTCAAATTTTTTTTTTTAGTTTTTTAATTTGTTTTATTTTTATTATTTTACATTTTGTATGCCTATTTTTTATTTGTTTTCCTAATTTTATTTTTAATTTAATAAATAAATAAAAACCTACTCGTTCGTTCTTATTTATATTTTTTTCACTTTAAATTTATTTGGGTTTCTAGAAAAAGAGAATTAATTTTTTATTAATTTTTATCGTAAATGCATCTATAATACTTTAATATTCTCATATTTCATTTGTACGTTAAATTTAAATTTACCTAAATTTGTACGGTTTGATGTAAATAAGATCGTCTACAGGAAGTCAGAGAATAAACAGAATTCGGAGACCTGATATAACCTGAATTAGTAAGATCTAGTGATAAGTTTCAGTTTTAAGGTCCTCTAGGATTTTAACTACTGATTCTTTTACATCCTGCACTTTTACTTAGAAAAGCAGTAACCTTGTTCTTAGATTAGTTCAACTGATCCGTATAACATATGGAGTACGCCCTTTTCTATACATCACATATGGGGATCTCCAAGCACGACATATTCTTCTCCTGTCTAATTTCCTACCCACGACAATATAACGGGACTAGATCAAAGACTAGAAAAAAGACAAAATACAGTCAACTTCATTTCGAACAGTGGCGGCTCGTGGATATAAGAAGGGGTGAAGCGCAGGTAGCCAGGTGGACAGCTCCGCTGGAGAAAATAGCGCCGCCGGTGAAAATTTTTCGGGGTGCCACGCCCAAAATGGCTATTTCTTTAACCTTTTTATGATGTTAATTATCCATAGCTTTGGAGTGTTTTTTATTACTTAGGGGAAATATGAATTTATAAAATTTTAAATATATTTTTTTGTTCTTAAAAAACAGTTATGTACCTTTTTCGATTCGATTCGATCGATGCAAAACTGCTTCCGCCTCCGATGATCCGAACGCATTAATTCACATTAATTTTATAACAAGCGAATAAGCGCCTGCAGCAGCACTTTATGCCGCTCCCAATCTCTATTTGGCTTATGGATATTCACCATTGCGTCGCAATAGCAACCGCCGTAAACAAATTTAAGCACGAAATCCGGGGGGCGGGGGGAGACTGAAGCGAAATTTTTTACTGCTGATTGTAATTCCTCAACGGGTCGCTCTTATGAAAAGCGTTCTGCGCGCTACGTTTTTAAGTCATTATTATTTTTTGAGTATATAAGGCACTAGTTTTGACAGAAAATAATGGTATAATTAAGTAAATAATGTATATTTATATAAAACATACTATATTTTTATAATAGAAATGTAGATTATAAAATGCTTAATATTTTAAAAATATTTGTATTTTTAAGTAAATTGACTGGAAAATGTAGGTGAAGTGGCGCTTCACCCGCGTTCCCTGGCGAGCCGCCACTGACTTCGAACACACCATTTTTTTATCCTTCGAATGCCGGACTCAGGGTAATCTACGATTTGTTTTTCCCGTATTTATCTGAATAAAACTGGATGCATTTTTCTTAGTACATAATATCTCATCGCATCGTAATTCTATTTAAACTTTGGTTGCCTAAAACCAAGAATTACTAAGTACAGAAAATAAAGTTAGTGAGGATTTGGCTAAAATGATCCAAAAAATTGAAATTATTTATTATACACTATTTGAAGGCGAAGACACTGTTCTTGAGCAGTCTATAACTCAAAATCAGAATTCCAATGGACAATATATTCCTCTACCGGAAATTGACAGTAGCGCACAATCCACCTTTATTACATCAAAATGTGCAAATAAACAGGGTCTGGAAAAATTTAGCTTGGGCATGTTTTGACATGCTGTTTTATCTTTGTGATTTAAAATTTTATCATTAATCAATTTGGTGATACTCGATCTATTGCACTGTACAAGTTTCTGATCTTAGAGAAACGTTTACACGATAACAACTTTTATAATACGTACGCAAACGTAATACTATTTTATTTGGGTAATAAACACACGGAACCGGTTTCCTCACCTTTGTTGTCTGAAATTCTTAATTATTTTAATATTTCTCACCATGCAGTGGATCTACAAGATATTTGATGCTCCTAGTCATACTCTAAACAAAATATTTAATTTTAGCCTAAATGATTATGTCTTGACTTGTGATAAACGTCAGATGTACAGAATGATTTTACAAAACTTAAAGAAGACCCTATAAATGATTACGCATTAAATACCGTTATTTTTGGAGTGTTTTACGATCAGGACTTTTTCACAATTGTTACAGGATACCTTTAGCTTCCGAAATTCTTAATGAGTCGGTTTCTGTGGACGACATTGTATAACGAACTTAATGAAATATTAGAAATAAAAAATTAAATATTCGAGTTATATGGAAAATGGGCCAGAAACTGTTTAGATTTACTTAGTGACCTGCCTGATCCACGTGCCCAAAATATTATCCTTATAGTCGACAAGGAGGATAATACCACTCTAAAGGTGTAAAGTAATGCCCAACTTCTTTTTTTTACTTTTTTCAATGTCTTAACTTTAGGTTTCTTCCAAAGCTGTAGCTTTAGTTTTTTTATCACCAATATTTCTACTTGCCAGATTACTTATTCGAAATTTATGGACCTTAGGCCTGGGTTGGGAGCATGAGAGTCCCCCTTCGGAAATTTTTTCCATCTGTAAAAAATATAGAATCGAATTTGATTTTTTGGGCAGTTGTAAAAAACCTAGGCAGATAACATTTCATAAAGCAACAAAAGTCAATTTTGTGGTCTTTGCGATGCTTTAGAAAATGTTTTTTATCGTGTAATAATGTAAATGTATTTTTATCTGATCAAAATCAAAGATTTTACCCCTTAAAAAATAGGTATTCCCCATCTAGAACTTTCTACGGAGGTCTAGCTGGTCAACTGAATGCATTTTGTTTTGAATACATTTATTTACCTTGAATTTCGTAATATTTATTCATTTAGCGATGGTTTAGTAGTGTTACTTTAAAATAGATTATGAATTCTCCTCACCTATGGAAAACTTTTGTGAGTAATCGTGTCTTGTATATATAAGATAAACAGCGTCTTTTCTCTAGGAACTCATAGACTTTCACTTATGGTGACAGGGACCTAAATTTATTTTAACTCCTTAAAGCACCTGAAATTTTATTACAAAATTCAGGAAATCCATCCGACCAGAAAAAAGAAATGTGATTATGAAAGCCTCAGTCTCCTTTAATTTTGCTCAATATTTTTTAGAAATACACCTTTCACTAAAATAAAAAAAAAACAGTTGCCTACTTTTTGCGTAGCATTACTAAATTTAACAAAGTGATCATATTTGACTCTTCGTGAAGGATGCAGTAAGGTTTTTATTAAAATACGTTCTACCACTACATTTTAAAAAATGAGATAATTTTGCTTAAACATTACAAAGTTTTCTCAAAAACTTACAAACATTTAATCCTATTGTTAATGCTAATGGCTGGCTATATTCACGTGATTGGTCGATTATGTCACTCAGAGCTGCCATATGGTAAAAAAAGTGCTTTTAAACTAATTACATTGCTAATTTTCGAAGTACCTACAATTTTTCTACATACGAATAAAACAATTTTTTACTTCTTAAAAATTTTTGGGATCTCTATTTAAAAAAGAAAGAATTAAATTAGAAAAGTATTACATACATGTCATATTTGTTTGAAACCTAATCCTAAACCATATAGGAAATTTGTATAAATATCGTATTTGACAGGTAAAAGCGTTTGTAAATGTTGGTATACATTTTTGCAGTTTTTTTACTATTTACATGAATTAATATGGTAAAGTTAAAACTACTAAATTATACGTTTGCTAGTTTATATGTTTTGTGTTAAAGCGGTACACTTAGAATCAGTCTCGGATATGTCTTCAGAAGCATTTCTGGCAGTCGTAGCGCTTTATTGTTTGGCGTGGCTTATGTCAAAACATAGCCCGACTGCGGTACAAACTTTATTGGCGGCAAAAGGTATCTACATCATATTTTTAAAGAATTCGTCTTCGCCATCCATGAGGGGTACTTGGGAATCTAACACTAAATCTTTTCAAAAAACTTGTACAACGAGCTATCGGAAACCCAATATAAATATATGAAGAGTTAAATTATGTGATCATACATTAAAATAATCAGTACTTAATTCGCGATCTCTTGTCTTATGAGTACAGATCCTATCGATTTAGTTGAGCTTACTTACTAATATCGACATTATGGTTGTCATAAAAATGAAAATTCAAAATCATTAGAATGAATGCTAGAATTTGTAATAAAAGTTATTTGAGGGACAAATAATGTTCCCAGAGTGGCATTGGTACGTACAACTAAGGGTGAATTTAGAAAACATTTATTTACTAGTTTATGAAAATGTTCTGGGTATTTATTTATTTTTTAATTTTAAATTTATTTGGGATTCTAGAAAATTAGCATTAATCTTTTTATTAACTTTTTATCAGAAATGCAGCTATCATAATTAAATATTCTCATATTTTATTTGTATATTGAATTTAAATTTATTTTACTCGACAAACCTACTTTATTCATTTTTAACTTTCCATTCCTGCATTTCCGTTTACTCTCGTAACCAGCTTGGTGGAACTACACTAGCCAGACTGACGGATAGATGGGAACTTGACTTCCAGCGAGAGCATCGTTACCTGGCAGTCTATGTAGTTCCCAAGCCCGTGGGCCTTTAAATTTTGTACTTTTTCGTCAAATACTTACTTGATAGAGAATTGAATGCTGAATATACTGAATATACTCTTTCCGTTATCCCAAGTTCCATAAAGGGTAAGTGGAGTTTTATAAATATAACTTAACTATTTACATTACCATTATTACGAAGTTTTTGTTAAGTCCTTACATTACATCGAAAAAGGCAATTAAAAAAGGCCACCTTAAAAACTGAACCAGTTAAAACTATCGCGAAGCCAAAAAACAAAATACACTTCCCACTCGAATGAAGAAATTATTTTCCATTCATAAGAGGCATACCAATTACGAATTTTTGTATATTTTGCACTATTTTTTAACTTTACCAACGGCCGGCGCTTAAAAAGGTTAATTTTTAAAAATTGATTAATTTTGATTTAAATTGCGAAAACTTTCTTTTTAAAATTTTGTTTATCTACCAATTATTTAATATCGGTAAGAGCACTTTTAATACAAGTAGTTAAAGCAATTTGTTAGATATTCACGTTTTTCCGCACATTTTCTGTTAGTGTCCATGTTCTTAAAATTTAGCGAGTCATGTTCTGTACTAAAACAACCTTGAAAGTTGGCTTTACAACACGGTTTAAACCACAATCAGATCCATTAAGTGGTTGTAGATAAAATCGTAGACATACGGGGTATGTCTACGGCTATATATATAGTGCATCTCAAATTAATGCGGACTGACCCTTAAAAGATAAACGTTTTATTATCTACCACGTCCCAAGCTTTTACAATCTGTACAGGTTATCCAAATTTCAGTAATTTTACCGAAACATTTTTATTATTCAAGATAGAAAAATGTGGTTTTCGTGACACTGTGCTACTTTTTTGTGCAACCAAAGAAGCCGCAAACATATTTTTTATAGCCTTCTTCGTTTTTGAGATACAGGGTGAAATTGAAGAACTTGCATTTTCAAGCACTCCTCATATCTGGATGGTCTGGCAACTTATCGAATGGAGAAAACTAATATCGATAAAGTTTTTTTGTATGGGTTCCAAAGGCTTAATTAGTCTTTGGTTAGATCGTAACGTTTTCGATACTCTATCTTTCTATTAGACCGTTCAACTTGTGTGTTAATTTTTTAAATTTGAATTGTGTGCCAAAATCTGTTATAAGAATAATTATAATCAAGATTAAACGTAAATCTAATCACAGATCATTTAAGGTGCCTCGACCGAAATCCTATTACAAAAAAAATCGGGAAAATGAAGAGCTCAATGTTTTAGCTGCTGATGCGATCAATCCGACATCGTCCTGTCAAGAAGCGGAGGATGAAGTGAGTATTTTCAAGTCAACAGTTAAGACTATTCTGAAAAAATACCTTTTCAAACCATATAAATATTTGGCCCAAAGCAACGAGGCATACATCTCAAGTGCAGTTATTCTAAATCGGTCAAATAACACATACAGGTCTAAAGAAAATGAGCACATTATATTTCCACGACAAGGCAGATTTGAATTTAGCGTATCCTGCTTTAACCAATTATAAAAATCAGATATGTCATTTATAATGATAGTCTGACTCTAAACCGTTAGCTAGAGAGACTGAAAACACTCTTCCTGACTTCTTCTTCATAATCCTCTCTTTACACTGTCCAAAGATGGATAATTTTTGTCGGTTCACATATTGTATATCTAAGGTATGTTCTTTTATAATACGACTAATGCCACAATTATTCCGATCTTTTTTCTTTTTTGGTCCATTTTATATAAGGCTATAAACGGTCGTTCCGGATGTTTTGGTTAGAAATATAATCTCGCTAACGGCATTTGCCCTACACATTTTTTTTTGAAAGTCCTTCATAAACGTTTAAAATTATTTTCAGGTCAAGTTCTCTTAACGCCTTTGCTTCTGAACTGCCCGTAATTTATTATTAGTAGTTTCTACATCTACGTTTTGTAGATTTGCCTCTATTTGAATATTTTCACCATTCAAATTTTCAATTAAAACCCTGTTTTATGAAAGCTATGTTCCTCACATTTTAATATCTTAATGTAAACTACTTATATTTAAACTAATTAAAATATGATTGCATAAAACCAACATTTAAAACACGTACCTATTTGAGGCAATAATAGGGCGATCGGGTCAACAAAGACTCGAAATTATGTTAATACGGCACTTAAAGGTAACAAGGGACCAAAAGGGGCAAACAGTATTTTTTTGGTTTTAAGTAAGTCGGTATTAATTTGAAATATACTATGAACACAGGTAGAAAACAGAATCTCCTTTTTTGATGTCGGTTAAAAAGCAGAATTCAATTTTTATTTTATCTAATGTTATGTCGGCTGATCTGAGTAAACTGGGATGTATTCGATTTCCACCAAATGAATTCTTTAATCCATAGATCACAGTGGGAACTGGCTTTAAACTTTAAAATAATAACTGAATTTAAGCATGAGTTTATTTTTAGAGTTATGGATGTATGTTTAATCTATTCCCTACTCTAGCAAAAACGTGTTATGCTTTATTTAGTGCGTGCTATAAATATTGATTTTCGTGGTAGTATGTTCACGAACGTTAAATTAATCCTATTACAAATATGCCTTTCATTTCTGCACATATTTAATCAATAATTTTCTGTAAATATACAAAATTAAACGGAAGGAAATCCTGAGTTTTTGCATTACGCAACGATCGCAAGCCATTTTTTTAACCTTTGTAGAAATTCGTTTCCAAGTTTCCGACAAAAGTTTCAGACGTCTATCTCCAGTACTTCACCGACAAAACAACAAAGACCACATTACATAAAGAATTTTCGAATTTTCTTTATAATTTTACTTGTTTTTAATTAATTTTGAAATCAACTTGTGAAAAGATACTTCTAGCGGTCACTAATAAGTATGAAATTTTAGGTATTTGTATCCAATAAACTGGTCAAAAACTGGATTTTATTTGACAATTGAATCCTCTGCAATTTTTATGCAAACAGGCAAATTGAATGTCTTATTTTTTACAATGTAGGTTTTTTTGTTCCCTTCAAAACAGTAAAAAAAATAAAATTTCTTATTAAAAAAATAAAAATTTCAATAACAATTGTTTGTTTTAAATATTTATTTTTATAACTATACAGAGTGTCCCAGGATAAGTGGCTTAATGGGACAAATGGACCAAACATTTTTGAATTTAAAAACACTATTTTGGGGTAATGGTCTGTATGGTTTGAAACGACAGTTGACCAAATTTTACTCAAATCGGTATTTCGCAGTCAGTCAATGAAATTGGAAAAAATCGCCATTAATGAAGTACCTTTAATTTGCAAATGTTATTGAGATACGTTGTTCAGAATTAAAATGTATGTCATAATCTGGAGTTATAGCGCTCGTTAATTTAAACTATGGTGTTTAAAAAAATTATCCTATAACCTCTTGCCAATAAAGCACAAAACACACCTTAAAGTAAACACCAAGCACACTTGTACCTCAATAACCTAACACGTTTATTTAAAAAATTACTTTGACGTTCTCAAAACTAAACTTGTCGATATAATTATTAACTAATAATGGTCTTGCCACTAGAGGAAAACATTATCTCGTACAGTGTTATGGATTAGCAGAAAATTTCGTATGTGATAAATCTTTTCAATTTAAAATATCTCGAAAGACTGTTGGTGATAACAACTGTCAAAGAGGTAATTAAATCTGGAAATTTGGTTACTCAAAGTAACCAAAAAAACGAAACATTTATGATGACAACGATGCAAAGCCCGTAACAGCTTTAAAATCTGGTGATGCAAATCCACGAAATTCTCTTAGAGCAAGACAACGCGAAATCAATATCAGCAAGTCAAAGCTGCAAAGTAGAAAGATGCTAAAAAAATGAAAGCCTTTCAACCGAAATTCATACGCTGGAGGAAGGTGATTGAAGATTGAGATTGCTTACTTATTGGGGAGAAAATTTTAGAAAATAATAACTTTTATAGGAACATATTTTTCTCAGATGAATCATCCTTTACCACGAACAGTGCCATATCAACTGAAAATTGCCGATACTGAGCGAAAGAGAATCCGAACTTCCAAATTTGATCTCGCCACCAATATTTCAAAAACGATAATGTGTGGTGTGCAATATCGTTTCAACATGGCATTGTTGGTCTATACTTAATCGATCGGAGCCCAAACCAGGACAAGTACTTAGAAGTGCTAGGATGGTTCGGGCCTCACACTTTAGACAATATTCCTCTTGACAAAATACGATCAGTTTATTTTCAACACGACGATGGTTGCCCAGCGCATTCCACTCAGAGAGTTACTGAATGGATAAACGCCACTTTTAATGGTAAATGTGGACCCATTCACTGGCCCGTAAGGTCTCCTGACCTATCAATTTTAGATTTCTTCCTGTGGGGACGTCTCAAAAATTTAGTTTATAGTGAGCCAATTCCCAATGTTACAGTTGTTCTAAAGGGAAGGATAAGCCGTGCTGTTCAGAATAGATTGAAAAATGTGTGAAGAAAAGCGGCGGTTGCGTAAAATAGTTTGTATACATAGTATGTACATAGTTAATCGTTCTAATGTTTTCATTTCCGTTAAAACTTCACTTGGAAATCGTTAAATTTGTATTATTTGCTTCTTTAATAAAAAATATGATTCATTATTTTTTTGTCAGAATTCCATGAAGGAAAGTGAGGAGGTGCTAGTATTTTCATAAACGCATAAACTTTAGCTATAGGATAATTTTTTTAAACATAGCTAATTAACGAACTATAACTCCGGATTATAATATACATTTTAATTCTGAACAATGTATCTCAGTAACATTTTGCTCTAACTTTCAAACTAAAGGTACGTCAATAATGGAGATTTTTTCCCAATTTCGTAATAACTGACCCTATATAATACCAATTTGAGTAAAAAGACCATGCAGAACATAACCCCAAAATACTATTTTTAAATTCAAACATTTCTGGTCCATTTGTCCTATTCGGCCATCTATCCTGGGACATGTTGTATCTAAAGAAAAAAAGCAATTATTTTCAAAAGAAAAGCCAAATAGTTACAAACGCATGTTTTAAAAAAATGAATTTTATTTAATAATATTTTTTCATTAAAAAGGATAATAATAAAAGTAAAACTATATTTATAATTCTTTTTTTTTTGTTAAAAAACAAGCTTTTCTAACTATTTGGCTTCCCTTCTATAATCGTTTTTTGTCTACCCATAATTATAAAAAGAAATATTTAAAACATAAAAGAACCAAAGCTTGTAAATTTGTATTTTTTTAAATTAGGAGATTAAATAGTATTTCTTAATTAAAAAAATATGATTAGTGCAGTTTTGACAGGAATATAAAAACCTACATTTTAAAAATAAAACATAAAATTTGAACGGTTTGTACAAAAACTACAGACGATAGAAATATCTTTTTATACGTTTCTATTAAAATTCATTAGCAAAGTTATTATCTATTTGACAGATATGTGTAAAACAAGTTTTATTGGAGCCTTTGCAAATAAATGTTAAAAACGGCAATATTAAGTTAAAAAAAACGTGACTTCGATTTCCGACCGTTATGTAATACAAAAACTTAGGATTTCATTACATTGTTATTCCACAAGTATTATCCTTTACAAAATACCTTGGTCGAATTCTTCGATGTATTATTTTAAAGCATGTTTTTTTTGTCAGGTTGTTATATTCAACGAAGAATATATTTATATTAAAAACTACTACGTAAGTCTAATGTCTCATAACAGGTCAAATAGGGATGCTTAATTATACCAAAATCGGGGCACGTATAGTGTTATTTGAAATAGATTAGTGATACCCAAAACAGCAGAACCGTTTTAATGATTTATGAAATATCACTTTTTGTTAGAATATAAGGAGCACCTTTTTCCTCGTAAAATATTAACAAACTAACGTATACATATATATTTATTTCCACATAAATGTGGCCAATTTTATGTATTTTTTTAATAAAGCGTATGTCAAAGTAACAAAAACATACATTGTATAATGGTTTTATAGTTACTGAATATTTAGGCGATAATTTATAACTATCAAACTTTTTAGATCTACTCATATGCCTTATTTTATTTATTATAGATGGATACACAAGTCTAATCAATATTGGTAATAGGTATCAAGGTAAATTGAGTTTTTAGTGTCGTTTTGCTAATGTTTTCAAAATAACGTGTTTTGGTTTAAAAGTCTTTCTATATCATATTATATTATTTAAAATTGCGTTTATTTCTTCCTAAAATTAATGAATATTTTTGAGTAAAAAATAGTTAAGGTAATCCCGTGTTTACGTGTTTCTTGTTACAATCAGGTAAGTGCAAAAGTATTGCGCAAGAAGTTTATGATAATATTCCAACAATGAACACTACTAAAATCAAAATGTACTTATTTATTTATCTTATTGCAAACTTCAATTAAAATGAAATTTTGTTTTATATTTAAATGATGGGTAACTCAAAGAAAAAGTTACCTTAAAACTCGCCACAAATGATTTTATTCTCTTAATGAGTATTTGGTATAAATTATAACAATAAACTAACCTAAATAGAAATTTTCTTAAAAAAATTGACGCGTTTTGCTCTTAGACATTGCTGCAAATATGTTAAGGATATTACAACAATATACTGAGTTATCGTTATTGAATATCTTTTCTAATATTATTAACCCAGTATTCGACCCTTTTTTTGTTAATTATTAATACTAATTACTTTACGACATTACTTTGCGTAAATGCAAAGTTCTACAATACATCTGTTATACATAGTGTTATGTAAGACTATCATTTTTTTTAATTTATGACAACTATTACAAAATGAGATATTCTGTTGTTCTTTTCTAGCCAACTGTATCTACGCCTAAATACCAGAAAACAGCTTTTAGCGATTTTTTAAATTATTGTTCTTGATATACACGACGTTTTCATTAAAAAAGATAATAATAAAAGTAAAACTATATTTATAATTCTTTTTTTTTGTTAAAAAATAAGCTTTTCTAACTATTTAGCTTCCCTTTTATAATCGTTTTTTGTCTACCCTTAATGAAATATTTAAAACATAAAAAAGCCAAAGCTTGTTAATTTTTAATTGTTTTAAATTAGGAGATTATATAGAATTTCTTAATTAAAAAAATATGATTAGTGCAGTTTTGACAAGAATGTAAAAACCTACATTTTAAAAATAAAACATAACATTTGAACGGTTTGCACAAAAAGTATAGACGATAGAAATATCTTTTTACACGTTTCTATTAAAATTCATCAGGAAAATTATAAAGACAATTCGAAAACTCTTTTAACACGACTATTGTACATAGAGGCTTGTCAAAAGTTGAGGGCTTCCATTATATTAAAAAAAAACTGTTTGGCGTATTTTTCACTTTATTTTGACTAACTTTCATTTTACCTCGAAACATTAAGATCAATTCATTTTTATATAAATGTAAGTAATGATAGACCTTTTTGCGGAAACGTTTTTTACCATTTAAAATTTCCTTCATTTTTGAACTCTAAAATAACCGTTTGATTTTACTTTGTACGGGGCCTTTGCTCATAACTGGCCATCTTCTAATGTTGGTTTAATTTTAGGAGATATAAAAGATTTTTAAATATTAAAGTTGTAAGGTTTAGTACGTGATTTATAGAAATATAGTTATTACGATGTCCCAAAAATATGTTGCAGACCTAACATGTATTTTTGTTAATGGGATAATCTCTATCTTATACATCCTCATATAGTGCCTCTTCTGGCTGTTACTAAATTTGATACCTTTAAATTTAAATACATCCGAGAAATATATCGAAAACCCTGAGATAAAAGGCAATGTGTTCGAGAGAGAAAAGGAGAACGTTTTACTAGATATATTGCTTCTTATGGTAGGATTTTTCTCATTTTTTTAAATAATAAGTTATCAAATCTAGTTTATTTATAATCAGTAAGAAAATTCTTGAGACTTTCTATATAGATACATACTAATTTTCTATCCTATCTTATCTTAATAAACTATACCTACCTAAACTATATCTTAATAAACACTACAGCTTTTACATTTTACAATTCTTTATATTACTTAAAACTAAACCAATATTGGGGAGGTAAATTATGAGTAAAGCCCCGCAGGGGGTAAAATCAAAAAGCCATTTCAGAGTCAAAAAATCAAGATAATTTTAAATACTAAAAACCGCCTCAGCAAAAAGATTTACTTGACGTAACATTAGAGTCAGTTTAATGTAAAAAAAATACGTAACGGTTTTTTTTTATAAAGTCGCAGGCTCTTAACATTTGGCAAGCCTTTATGTACAATGGTCAGTGCACTTGATCATAAATAAGGTAAGAGACAGTTGTTTAGTGGATACAGAAGCTGGGGAAAAATTACAATATGTTGAAAACCTTTTGTATACCAAGAACTAAAAGAAATTAAAAAAATTCATGGAAATTTAGTTTGGCGTAGAATATCTACAATCAAATATCTAATTTTGCAACAGTCATCGTTTAAGAAAATGACAAGGTTTTTATATAATACTCTGTATAACAGATTTGTTGTAGAACTGTACATTTACTCCCTATAGGTTTTAAACTCTATAACTAATGCTAGACAATGTCAAAAACTGCAATTTAATACTTTAATTCTTATTAAAAAAATTGAAACTATTATTTTATTAAAAAAATTGCATTTATTAGTTTATCCGTGCAGACGCTTATTCTTATAAAAATTACTATAAAGCAATTTTGAAATAAAAAGATTATGTAAGATTACTGGCTTGCCAAAAAAATGGTCTTGTCACTTGCAATAAATGGGCAGGAAGAACTCGATAGTTGGTCTTTTAGCGCTCAAATTCCGAAGTTTGATGCCAAATTCAGTTGCTTCTCAATTTGTAGATTACTTCAATAGGAAATATAGTTTACATTCAGGGCGAGGAAAGGTAAGATTAAAATGAAAAATTTGTAGGTTAAGGAAACTTTGGTGGCGATGGGTACGAAGAACATGTACGAATAAAGAAGCATAAAATTTTGATACGAATAAGAAATACAATTTTAACTTTATTCTTTTTTAAATATATAACTTATGATATAACTAACTTACTACTTAACTAAAAAAGTAAATAAACAAAACTTTTATTAATCCTTGGAGGTTTTTTATTTATTTCGCGGGGATATATAATTTTAAGTAACCTCAATACAATTAATTTAAAATATGATTTTCTAGTTCTTCTTTTCATATTTAAGTAATCGATATAACTGTCATGGTTATGAAGATGCTTGCAAATAGCTTGTCTAGGTATCCTTTCTATAATCCAGGTTGCTTGCAGAAAAATTACACAATTAGCAAACATTCCTGTTAAAGTAAGATGTCTGATTTTATCGATTCCACAATTTAAGATTGTATGAAACACAGTTTTTGATCCAAAATTAAAATATAATATATCTGTCAACTTCGAAAATGTCTACAATTTGTTAACTATTTACACATCATTCGTGTAAACTGCTTTTTAAATCGTTTCCATTTTTGTTTTAAATTTGGTTCTTTTTCCGTTATACCATGAAGTTTTGAACTCGTTTTATTTTAATTCTTAAGAAAATTAAAAAATATTTTTGAAAAGAAAAACAGTAAACTAATACGATTGGTTTCAATCATATTCAGACCATCAAAGCGTAAAAACTCATAGAAGTAGTACACTAACAAATGTAGCTATTTTTAAATAACGAGACCATATAGCATCGTATAAGATCTAAAGACGATATTTTTTTGTTTGTTTTGGACAGTTAACTTAAATATAAAAATTCCAAGTTTCATTGTGTGTCATACACAGATAACAAAATAAAACAACGATATTGTTCGTAATCGCACTCCTGTGGTGCTTTATTTTAAAATTGCGTCAACGGAATTACCATGGTTTCATCGATTATCATATGTCAGTTATGAAGTTCACAGTCATAAAAATTGAACGGGTGAAATATTTTGCGTGAGATAAATATCCCTTCTTTTTTATCGGCACTAAGCTTTTGAACTGGCATATTTTTATATGGCCTATATAATACTTAAACGTTCTTTGAACTGTTTCATAAGTGAACATTTTATTTCTTCTTCCATATGTTAAATGCTGTACACAATCGGGAATTGAATTGAATTGGAATAACAAAATCGCTAGGCCTCTTTCTTCATTTCTTACTATTCTATTCCTTAAAATTCCCCTTTCTTTTAGTATCCTATTTGTTTTTATTATACTATGTAAAGATGGTTTTCCATACTTTCTTTATACCTCCTTTGAGCTGCCTTTACGTTCTTGTTAATTTTAAAATATAATTTTAACATTTTGTATCTCTCATTAGTGGTATAACTAATATTAGGCGTTTGTTTAGATATTACAAATTACAATAATCCCAGAATTCGACCAGTATTGGACACTCAACCATCAAGTAATGCGATTTTACTATTTATACAAGGTAACACAGATAAAATTGCGAGAATTCTGGGACGTCTAATATTCGAACGACATTTAGCAGGCACACAAACTTTGGGCAATGCTTAAGATCGCGGAAAGATGTAATTCCTTTGCAAACAGAAGGAGTTTATAAAATTCCATATTTCTGTGGTAAAGTGTGTATAGGGGAAACTGGATGGTTTGTGCCCATTAGACTTAATGAGCATGAAATATATATAAATAAAAACAAATTATTTAGTGCGTTGTCGCTGAAAACCAGTACTGAACAGAACATATGATTAATGTAAAGAATACCAAGGTTCCTGCATCAATCTCGGGATGTTATAGAAGGAAAATTAGATGGTTTATTGAAATAAATAGAAATTTAATAAAGGCGTGGGTGAAAACTTCAATAGAGACGTGCGCGGAAACCTAGTCAAGCGTCGGTGAGCACAGGTCGGGTATAAATAGCTGAACTCTGTTCACCGGAGCTGAATTAGTGTAAGGGGAAACGTCGAAAAGTAACTCCATTTTGACACGGTCTAAACACAAGAACCATGATTTCTTAATGTTGTAACTCATGTTGACTAAAAATCAGATTATTACATCACGGTGACTAAAGTATTATACTACTGCAAAACCGCATAGGCTATGTTTTACAACTGATAGACTAGATGTATGTTAATAGCACCCTTAAATCGATTGCTGTGATATGGTGAGGCAGTTTACATATTATTATGCTATTATGATAGCCAGAGCGTTGAGACTGTACCATATAAAATTCCAAGTGTTTTTTTTTGCTAGCAAAACCCTGAAACGAGAATATTCTTCGTTTGATTTCTTCAAGAGTGAAACTGAATTATTTAACTGTATTTTATTTTTATTTCTTAAACCGACTTCAAAAAAGGAGGTTATCAGTGCGATTTGTCCAACTTGTATGAATTTTTCAAGAAATATTTAAAATAGTGCTGGGGCTATCCTATGGTGAGCACATTGAAGAAAAATTTAAAATGTAGTAATGGCGACATTTTAAATTTTTTTTCTAGAGAATTTTCGCACTAAATTCGAAATTATTTAATATAGTACCTCGAAATTTGGTGCCTAACTTTTATATAACCAAAAAAATGAATTTGGGCATATCTGGAGGTACACCTTTAACCTAGACTAGGGGCAGTATTTTTTTTTCGTCAGGCTATTTTGGTAATAATAATTATGAATATATATTAATTATACATATTTCTTGTGTCAGTTACTGAAATATGTGGTGGGTGACGGAATGAAATTGGGAGAAGGGGTTGATCCAGAAAACCAAGTTCAAGCCTACTATTCATTTAAATGTTTGACAGGTTGTTTTGTTGATTTTCTATACAATTGTATAGATGGTGCATTTTAATTAATATTAGTAGTTCTTAATCTAGGAAAATTTTAAATTCAGTGGATCTCAGTGCATGTTTATTTTATTAAGGACCTCCAACATTTTAACCAAGATTTAAGCCTTAAAAACTTTGAGCCTGACCTGTACAATAAAAACTATTATAAAAAAAAACTAAAATAAAAAGTAAAATAAAAAGTTTTATGTAAAAAATAAAAACTACTTAAAATAAAAAACACTTAAAGGTAACAAAGTATTAACAAAAAATGAACACTGAGTTGGTGCAGATGCTTCGCCTTGGTCTTGGCCGGATGGTCTAGAAGCAATAATTTTATTTGTTTATTTATTTATTCTTTTAATTAATAATTATTATTTTTTTCATTTTATTTATTTATCTTTCTTTTATTTTACATCAGAAAATCTACATAGAAAAAATGAGGCCCGAAATCATTACAATCACATAATTCTCGACGCCAAAAAACACACGCAAAAAGGGCAAAGTTCTTTCCTGCCAAAATAAGAGCCAATCCTTTTGTATGCTTACCAAAAATATTAATCAAAACTTCTGGTGATGAAATCGTCTCCTCTTCTACAGCAAAAGCTGAGCATTTTGCAAAACAATTCACTGCCAATTCTACTTTAAACCATCCACTTCACTTTACCTTTTCATCAGTACGAGATTTACCATTCGATTCACCAAATCAACGTAGGCGTTCTACAGGGTTCAGTGTTGGGACCTACCCTATTTCTTCTGTACTTCAATAGTCTGCTTTCTTTTGCCAGCAATGCTATTCAGAGCTATGCTAATAATAGTACACTTTACGCCAACATATGTTTTTCCAAACCTGATTCCGAGATTGAAATTGATGATAGGCATAGGGTAATGACTTTATCCCTAACCGAGGATCTCATTAAAATTGTAGAATGGGGAGCAAAGAACCTTGTCTAATTTAACGCGACTAAGACACACTCATGTTTACTATCTCACAAATTATATCCCAATATACATACCATTCAAAATGAATAATCAAATGCTTGAAACCAAAGATTGCTTTAGTTTAGTTGTCATCACTTTTCAGAAAGATCTTCACTGGCATGATCACATCATGAACTTCAATTGGCACAGCAGCCGCGAGGAAATTGGGTTTCTTTTCACAAGATGGAAAATACCTTTCCTCTACCAACTTGTATACCCTTTCGCAAATCAGACCCAGCCTTGAGCATTGTTCGCACATCTTTCAAACCTTAATATTCTTGATTCTGTCCGAAGAAGAGCTATTCGCCTGAATGATGATCGAACATTACAAGGAAGCTTGGATCACTAGAGCATCGTCCAATTATGGGCGATCTGTTTCTGTTTTACTGAAGTTACCACATATTCTGTTCTGATGAATTATCATCTATTATGCTATCCTTAATCATTCCTGTCAGGGACACATGAGCCTCGACCCACAGGCATCCCTTCACCGTCAATCTGCAAAGATCAAGGACTTCCCACTTTGTTCGGTCCTTTATTCCCAGAGGATCCCGAATATGAAATGTGTTACTAGTAAATGGCTTTCCCTCTTATCCTGATCTCCAAGTCTTTAAATCCCGCATCAAACAACTTCCCCTGTCTTCACTTAAAGCAGCCAGGGTACCAAGTACTTAGGCCTTCGGTCTTCGTGGTATGCTCATAGATAAAAAATAATATGTTATTTAATCATGAAAATTTGTTTTGTAAAATAGGCGTTAAACTAAAAAAAAAACAGTAAATAGATATTAGGCATTATGACACACAATACATAATTATTTTTTACATTTTAGTGTCGATCGATTTAACTTTTTTATAAAACTTTTTTATTTGGGAAAATATATAGGTATACAGATCATGGTAAATTTGTATTTGCAGTCCATTATGATAAATTCGTCTTTTTAGCCTCTAAAACATGTCGAAAAGTAGGTGTTTAAGTTGCAGGACGTACACTACCAACACATCAGAAAATTATATATACGATATTGACCAAGGGTCTAAATACCTTGTTAATTATTTGTAAATCGATGATAACTCCTACATACGTTTATTTATTAAAATAATTAATTGAAATGCTAGAGCAGGATTAACGGTTATGTTCAGTACTTACACATTATTTAGCAGTATTGAATTATTCTTTTACTCTATTCTAATTCTATTATATCTATAATTTATTACTTTACTTTGCAGCCCCTGGCCTTGACCACATCGACCCGTAATTTGTATTATATGTATAGACTATAATATGTATTTTCCTTGCCTAAATACAAATGAACGATTTTTAATTGTATAATTTTCCGCTAAGTAACATCAAGGTAATTTATTTTTATAATAGACGACTGAAGTAAAGACAAAAAATAGAAAGTGATACAGTTTATATTGTAATGGGGATATTTTGATAGATCTTGGGCAATTTAACATAATGCTCCCAGCAACCTTCAGAATATTAACTTCATTAATCCGAATGTACGGGTTGTGTTGTTTTGAATGTATTTTGTATTTTCTTAGGAGTTCCTAAGTTCCGAACATTTTTTATCATTGATCTGCCTATGTGCAGGTTGGTTCCAAGGGTGGATTTAGATTTCGATCATAGGATGGGTAATTTGAAGTGATTAGGGCGCTTAAAAGATACGCCAAAATTTTAGTCCAGCCAATTAACCATGTAATAAATCCCTTTTTATCTTTACAAAATGTTAATTGAGCTTAACTGCGGACTTTGTAGATAGGTAAGTAGTTATATAAGACCGGTTAACTTCCGAAGGGTCTGGCCCATGTGTTTTTTAACCTAGATAAAACCTGTTTACCCCAACTCCATCACCCATGTAAATCAGGCTCGACTCAAATTTATTTCCAAAGTAAATTGTCTCTAACCCAACTATGTGACACTTTTAAACTTAATAAATATCAATCTAACCTAACCAATTAGTTTCTTTGAAATTCTCTGTAACCCAATAATACCTAAATCAATTTTGTCAAAACCCCCCGCTGTCGTCATTTTTACGTACATCTTGACAATGTAATATTTTTAAATTATAAATTCGCTTTAACTTAACTAGACCCTTTATTATCATAAAAGTAGGAATTCACTCTCCGAGATTGATTTGTATCCACCTAAATACTCCATTTTAAAATGTCTAAAAGTCTGTACTTTGCATTGTCCCATTCTACGTATTCGAAGGTGAATACATAAGATACAATAATTTCAAACTAACATAAGCTAAAATAGAGTAAACTGTCACCATAACTTTACATTTGAGTACTTATTAAACACACACACACACAATAAAAGACCCTTACCGGAAGAACCATACCCACTGCTGAAGCTTTCACGAACCTTAATTATAATTTTTAAAAGCTGTTCTTACAATTCTATATTAGGAATTATTTTAATACATTTATTTTGTGTTTATGACCTAGTCTATGTGAAGAGAGGAAATATTTTGACAACAGTCCTCACATAACTAAGTTATATTTAAAATTATATTTTATTGAAAGATTTTTTACTAGTTGTATTTTATTTTCCTAAATATACATATACATTTACAAATATGATCTATGAACTTTTATTAAAATTTTAACCAAAATTTATCTTAGATGTAAGGGACTATGTTTTATCTAGCTACTAAATCATAAAATAAAAAGTTAATAAAAATGACATTATTGGAAAAAGCCAAATTTCTAAGCGTTAAGCTAATAAATATATCAAGTTCCATTAAAAGATAATTATATGACCATATTACACAGAATGGCGATAATGGAAATAACAGAATTTGTAGCATACAGCTAAAAATATAACCAGAAACACTAGAGGTTAATTATGAAACCATATTAAACAAAATTTTTTAATAGAAAAAAGACAATAATGAATTATCAACAAAAAAAATCATCTTTTAAATTGCAATTTCCGAACACCAGCGGCACCAAGTTAGTGGAAATCCAGGAGTGCAAAAAAACTTCAGGGTTCATAAAAACGCCTGAAATACCTCGTGTTAACTAAGCCTGCACAAAGTGGCGTGCTGTGATACTCTTTTACCTGTTGTTCTGGCTTATAATTCCATATAGAAGATTGAAATTATATCATTACAATTAACGGCACAAAATCACCAAAAATGCTTAATTGAACATGGCACCCGACTTATTACAATATGGCCGGCGGAAATAAATAATGGAACAAAAAACAGGCGAAACATAGTCTCTTCCACTTCACAAAATCGCATTTGCATGTCCCAAACCTAAAATATATTCAGTAACAGAATCGATTCTATCAAAAATAGTGTCGTACTGAATAAGTTGGATTTTTTATAAATTTGAATTAAACAAATTAAAGAAAATTAAATAATCAAATTTTCAAATAAGTTGTAACAAGCATAAAATGGTTATTACAGTATTAAATTAACATTTTATTTAAACATTGATTTTTTCTTACAAAAAATAATTCATGGGAGGGTGGCTTCGTCACGCTATACAGCACAAAATTTTTTTTACTTGGATTACTATAGAGGCTTAAATTGCATTTATAATATATGCCACATATGGATATTTTGGGAGTAGCTATTGCGGTTTGGGAATCTTTACACCTTTATTAATCTGAGTCAAGGTGTCTATTACATTTTTTTGTTGTTATTCGATTTCAAATCTGGGTAACCTTCTTAGTTCACAGCACTACAAGGCCTCTATCTCCAATAGTTTTGTCACTCCTGGTAGCTAGTTAGTTTTTTGTTTAGTATAGATGCTACATATTACATTTAGAAGATAGATAGATAGATATATAGGTTATCCCTAGAGAGATATAATTTAAATGGAAATCTTTTTGTTGTCTGGTTTGATAATTATGTTGACCACTATTTTCAGAAACACTTTGAGGTAATAGCTTATGTTTAATTTTGTAACAAAAATTTGAACTAAATAAAATAATAGATTTCTAATATTTAACCACTCTAATTTTTGCAATAAAATATCAATTTTAGTATACCTATCAAAATTTAATTATATACCCATTGCTTTATTTATTATGTCTGTTGAAGAAAGTATGTCTAATTTTCACTTTACCTGTACTCGTGATATTAACCTACACGAAGCTTGGATTATACTCCGGGTAGATAATCCATCCAATATGAAATCAAAGACCCTTAAGTAGATCCCAATTTTGCAGTCTGTTCATCTCAATATCATGACCAGTGTTGCCAGTATATAACGGGCTCTGATCTAATAATAATAATAACCGTAAATACCCATTACTTCCAACATTTTCCAAATTCACACAGTCAATATATAAAATATCACATTCTTTAGATGCTGTGTTAAAAGGAAATGTAACAATTACCTACAGTTGGTGTTACACTTTCATTTAAGATCTAACATCTGATGAAGCAGTGTTGGCGAAACAATTGTCATGTGTCTTACTTTTTGTAATATAAATTAAGTCGAAGTTTTAAACAAGTATTTTCGTTTACTTGGTTAAAATGGATTTCCATCAAGTGAAGGCTAGTGCTGTTCAAAATCTGACAGTTAAATAGTCGCATATGGAATACTGATTTGAAAGGCTCGCGTCCAAGTTCAAATTTTGTTCTTGTAAATGTGTATTTTCCTCCAATATAAATTCACCGATGTCGTTTCTTTTTCTTTCTAAAAGATCCGTTACTGAGTTATAATCAGAACTTGAATCATGTGAAAAGTACTCATCTTCTGAATCACTGTCTTCAATTAAATTTATTCTCATATCAGACTGCCTAATTTTTAAACTTCTGCCCCTTGAGGATTGTTCTTCGTATTTTTTTAATCGGTTACTGGTTGATTGCTTGTCTAAATTTGGACTGTTTTTTTTTTGATGAATGATTCTGTGACACTTCCTCCAGATGATGCATTTTTTCTTAATTTTTTGTGGACGTTTTCCTTGTACAAAGCTATATTTTTCGAGATCATCGTGCATCGAAGTAAGCCAGCAATCGTTATCATTATTAAACAAGACCCACGAAGACAGCCGTTTCCGAATTTTTGATGGATTGTACGGGTGTATACTGATGGCTTTAAATCCACTTAATTAAATATATGGGCACATTTGTCTGTACATATTCCAAAGTAGTTCTAAATAAGGTCGGAAACGTATCTTTAAGAATGGAGCCTCTATTTTAAGCTTCCAGTTTTCCAGCATCTTTCTCCATGCTGCTATCAATGGCCCGAAAAATGAGATATCTAATGGATGGCAAAAATGGGTGCTATTAGGAGGCAAAAATTAAACAGAATGTTATATTTCTGGCATTCATTGATTACAAATATAGAAAGTTTACACACACCTAGTTTTTTTATTAAGGGAATCATATTGCTGGAAAACCAGTCTTCAAACACCTGTGTGTCACATCACCTTTTTTTGGTTCCCTCATTTCGGCAAGCTAGTGCGGTCCACCAGGTCCCCTCGATGAATCATAAAATTGCTTACTTCTGTTTATAATGTATGGTGGTTACATAATGCCAGCAGCTCAACCAGCGATCATAACTGAAATAGAAGATTTCGAATATTTTAACCTATAAAATTTACCGGAAGCAGCTCCAAGCTGCATTAAAATTGGCATATTTGAATTTCTCGTCTCAAGAAACCCGCAGAATGAAACTTTGGTAGCGACACTTTGAAAACTACTAAACTTATGCGAGATAATTAAAATTTAAAAATTTATTTTTATTCCCTGTATCTCTGTTAATATCAACTTTAATACTAGCCTAAGTTGGGTTAGATCTTTATATTTTAGCTTCAGGAATTTGTGGTACTATTTTATACAGACTTTTTTAAGATACTCTGTAGAATTACATTCTGTAACAGTGTTTCAGAATGTTATCCATTACGACATCATTTTAAATTGTGGAATATGATGTTTTTAATGTAGTGTTAGAGAAACATTATTTCAATAGTACTGTACAAAGCTTTTAGGCAAATAATAACGGCTGACGAAAATATAATTTTGACTGTTAACGGCCGGTTGCAGAAAGGTCAATTAAAGTTTAGAGACTATATTCCTATAAACAGCTTGTCAAATTTGAAAGCTCGGTTAAATATTCTAAACAGCAATTAAGTTTTGTGCACCCGGCTGTCAATGTATTGAGACACACACAAATTAAGGCTTCATCTCGTCTCGACTTTGGCTAATCTCGTCTTGAGTCGTCTGGAAATTTTGGTCGAGACGAGACAAGACGGGGGCCTTGTCTCGTCTCGTCTCGCCTTGAAAAATTTCGTCTCGACTTTGAGTATATTAACTTATTTGATTAATGACTAAATAAATATGTCCCCTGAAGATGGCATTTTAGCTATAAACACTCACATAGTATCAGTGAACTGCGCGCTTTTACAAATTGCTACTCTATTGCACCTGCCTGGATGCTAGTCCCTGGAAATGCCTTCTAACCGTTTGTATGAAAAGTATTCTACCCCTTTGTTTGATAAGTTTGAATATTCTCAATACGTCATTTATTACTACATAAAATTTCTGCCTTTATTATATAATCGTAATTTTTTATATTATAACAGTGCTGATAGTAGACTTCCTATCAAACATCTTGCTGAGTGTATACTTCAACAAGTTATTAAATAAATTGCTAATAAATTGATATAACAATTTTTTGACATTTATTTTTGCTCCAAGTTTCAACTCTTCCGGGGCTACCTGTTGTAACATATGTGCTATAGGACCTGCATTTTTATGCTAAATAATAAATATTTTAATAATTAAAAAAATGGGATTTATAAATTAACCTCAACTTTTCTCTCGGAGTATGGCTAATCTTGACCAAAATAGGCGGATATCATCAAAGAGTAGATACTACAAGAATAGTTTATCTATTTTTGTTCCGATACCTCCAATTGCGTGACAAATATAATAACGCAATAAATGGCCCTTTTGCAGGGACGAGCTTAAACGATTATTAGTTTGTTTTTGTTACATGCTATTAGTGTTTTGTATGATCTTGAAAGTTGTGAAAAGAATAAATAGTCAGTTGAACATAAATTCGATTAAATTATGATTGTCCCCCCGGTTGTTTGACCAGTAAAGCAAAGATTATATATTTATTTTTAAATCATTATATAAAGTATACAAGATTTAATTCATTTCCATGCATAAAATATCTTTTTATGAAACTTGTAAAAAACAAATAAAATCATTAAATAAAATGGCATAAGGGGGTCACAATGAATTAAAACCAGCATTTAGTTCATTGGCGGGTTATTATTTACGGTTTGCCGCTATTCAAAAGTAGGCTTAGGATTTTTATATTTTTTTATTCATGTGCTTTAAAACATCTGAAACGTCAAATTCGATATATGTTTTTTATTTATTTTAGCAAGTTAACATTATTTATATGAAAATTAATTAAAATTATTAGATAGCTAAAATTATATATTTAAAATATAAAACTGCGTTCGTAGACAATACTATTTGAAAACTAAGAAGTGTTTAGCTTATTTTGTATACTTTTGATTTAATGTTTCTGTATAAAATCAACGACTGTGCTGCGCTGTCGCAAGTTACTTATTTTTTCTTGTAAAATGGCATGATCGTAGACAAAATATTATATGTAACTTAAGGTATCTTCACACTGTAGTTTAAAATTTCCAAACGTCTTCACGCCTTAGTACACTTGGTTAGATAAACTGCTATTATCGGGCTAGTTAATAAAAAGAAAATGGATATTAATATTGTCAAACATCTGAAACCATTTCGAATGATGCTAGATTTTTCTTGTAATTTTACAGAAGAATTTTTAATAATTTAAATAGATAAATGCTTAAAACTGTTTTTTTTTAACTTTTAATTACAAAATGAATTTCATTTAGATAAAAGAGTTATGGTAATTTTAAACGCAACTCAAGGAGCAATTTTAAGAAGCTACAACTTTCTGAATTTCTGCTTCAAGAGAGGAAAATTAAAAACAAACAATTCTAGGATTTTATCAAGGGAATTTAAGACTATTAAGTGGACAGAAGGGGTATCAAAAAATGGCTGTGAAAAACTATTAACATTTAACGGAGTATTATTTGACTTTAAAATTTCACCAGCTCCAATTTTAAGAATAATTAAAAAATATTCAAGCAGTTTCATTTATATATTGTTCTTTTGGGACATCCTAAACACAGAAAAATTTATGAGTCAAAAATTAAGTGATAATTATTTATTGTGCGCCTAAACATCATGTTGTTCAAAATATATTTAAAGACACAAAACCAAAATCTAAATTTAAAATCACATCACATTTCACTTTTTAAAAAATACTGATGTTTTAGAAAAAATCCAAAATTTGGTAAATTTTTGCAATGCAATGTTTTAGTGAAATAAATTCCAAGAATTTTTTTGATACAATGATATCCTTTGAAAGAAATGGACAAATATGTATTTATATCTATAACGTGAGGGCTTCTTTTACTAAAAATCGAGAGGAGACGATAATCTCGTCTCGAGTGTCGAGACGAGACGGAACGAGACGAGAGTACAAATTTTGTCTCGTCTCGCGGCATCACTACTATTTATTCATTGTGTTGACGATTCATTGCGAGAATAACTTAAGCTAAAAGCCATTGATTACTTCCTTAGCATCTTTTGGGTCCAAATAATTTTTAACGGTCAATTTTATATCATAAGTTTTAAAAGAATAGCACCAATTAAAAGCTACCAATATTCCGTTAAAGATACTTTCCTCTTCTGTCGGGGATAATGCTGTTTGCCCCCATATTTTTTTTGGAAACAAGCCCCTGTTCTTTCGGGGCAGGGTGGTGGGTGGTATATTGAACACTGCTGGTGTTTGTAATACCATTCGGCCCATTTCTGATAGAATCCAGTGCTTTTTGCAATGCACGCCGGCATATTGCAAGTTGTGCACAAAGTTTAGCCGTCTACAAAAGAAATCTTCTTTAATCAAAATGCCACTTAGCATTAATATGTAGGGGACAAAATATTAAGAAGGTATAATACTATCCAAACTATGAAATCGTTATAGCACCAGCTAGATGGCTGAGATTTCGTAAACTTCGTCTCTTAAATCGCATCACTACAACTGAAAACGACGGCGGGCGGAAGACTAACATAAGCCTTACGTGTTTCCATAATGGGAAACAGGGACGTATCTGAATCGCGTCAAATTGTTGAAAGTTAGGGTCGCGTTTCAAGTGAGGGGCAATTACATTAGGCCAAAAGCGTGTTACTGGTAATACCCCGCCAAATCTTCTAGCATTCCAGCTATTCTGATGATTAAACGTTCTCACGAACTGCTGGTTTTATTAAAATACTTATTGATGGCGTGTTTATTTATTTATTGGAGGCCAGGGATACAAACAGGCAAGATCCCGATAGAGTATCTACAAGATTGCATAAAATATGAAGTATATTAGGACTCCATAATAACATTTTTCGGACAAGCGGTATATATAATATGTTGTTACAGAACTGGATGAAACTTTATCATACTAAAAGAAAATATTGATATGGAAACGGTAACACCAGAATTAAATGTATTAAATCGTGGTTTGGGATATTAATTCTTTTTTGTAAAAATTGTACCTACATAATTGGTTTGTTAAAGACTTTTAAACTAAAATATGTGTTTTACGCATGGTTTGCAGCTTTTGATTAGAAACATTAATTCAATGAATCGGTCTTCAACAGTTTTCTAAAAATATTATATTTCCACTAAGATATTTCTAGTTTAATTTCATTAACTAGAAGTGAAGTATTGCTTGAGCCCAATACTGTCATAATCTACAATGTAACTTTAAATCTTCGGTAGTGAGGTTTAAGTTATTAAAGTATTTTTTAAAAATAATGTTGTTATTGTACTATCGCTCATTTTTCCAATAGCCGTTGCTTTGCTTTGTTTTGCGTATATGTTTCAAAATAATTTGTTTCAAACCAAATTCTAAATAAGATGGATTTTTGTGCATAACTTTTTCTTGATATCTTAAACATATCCTAAAAGGAAGAAAAATTAGTAATCGCTTTTTCAGCGTAGATGTTGCATTTTTTTTTATAAAAACATAAATCATTTTATTATACTTTAAATATAAACTATCGGTTAATTTGCCTTACCCCCGGAACTCAAACTTTGCACATATTATATAAATTGTATATTTTTTTTTACTTTTTGTGATAAAAGAAAAGCATCACTATGAGAATTGTTCTGTTAAAAGTGCATTACCTATTTTCACTAAATTATCCGAAACTTCCATAATAATAATGAAAACTTAAAAAAGTGAAATATATTACAATTTATACAATATGTCATAAAACCATTACCACATAACTATATAAATATACAAATTATGTTGTTTGAGTGTGGTAAAATTCGATACCGGTTAAAGGTTCTAAGTTAATTTTTTACGTGGTATCCTTAGTAGTCTTAAGCCGTATAGACATACTATAAAGAAAAACAATTTACATTATTACGCCTCTTTCTTCAGATCTATTTAACATAAAAAATTCTTTATCTTCGTCAACGTCTTCTCCAAAATGTTCGTGGTTTAATTCTATCCTTTCTTGATCTAAGAAAGCCATTTGGTTTATTTTTTCATCGACATATTAATAAATTTTTGTTCAGCCTCGCCTTTTAAACGTGCTTACTGAGGCAATGTCAGCACACTGAAGATCAGCGAAATCTTATTTGTCTGCAACTACAGCTAGCATTACAGCCTTTAGTGCAGTTGCAAAACATATGATTTATAAAGTGGTCTGGAGCCGGTGACAAAAGGTTTATGTTTAGAATAATGATTCGATTTATCTTTCAATTCCCTGAATATTTTAATTAGGGAGATGATGAAGTTTTTTGGAACAAAAAAAAATAATAAAAACATATTTTTTAAACGAAAACGCAGACATTGCAAAAACGATTGATTGTATGATATGAATCTAACACCGTTATTTGTACATAATTTTATAAGCCACAACTTTCTTCATAACTGTCTACTTTGACAAATTGATACAGTTGATAAAAAACCAAAAACCGAGGACTTAAATTAAGAGTACTTTTTAGAATATGCCTAGAATATCAAAATAAAGTTGTCCACAAAAATCCACCTTGGTCGGATTTTTTTTTCGAAGTCAAAATCTAATTTTATTGAGTTAGTAGTTAACTATTCCCAGATGCTTACTTCAAATGACATAATTCTAAACAGCTGTAAAATCGTAGCCTGTGTCTGAAATAGTTGTTTTCCTAACAAGTACGCAAAGTGATACTTAAATAATTAACGTTCGTCTAACTGCTTTTTCGTGCGGGAAAGACACTTTGCGCAAGTGTTAAGAACAATAGTTTTTCTACGAGTGTTATAAATTTAACAGACTTTTTACCTATCTATATAGGTAGGTTCTAGCGCGGGTAAAACAATATTTCTCACACGCCATAAAATTGCAAAAAACCTTAAATAAATTAGAAAAACTTTTTATATTAACTTAAAACAAAAATAATATTACTTATTATTATTAACAATATTAATATTGAAAGTACAGTTTGTGGCATGCTGCAAATTTAAAACTGAGTGTAATTGGTTTCTTGGAAAAGCTGATGAAGATGGTTCGTTATCTGGCGTTAATGAATGAAATGCAACTTCAATGGTTTTCTCGCAAATTGACAAACTTGGTATTTCAATTGGATTTCAAATCGTTAATATATCCCTCCGCTACTGTTGTTGACTTGCAGCTTCCTGAACGCTTTACATCGATAAGTCTTTTTCCGGATTTGACCAGCAAAGTTCCAGAGGAGCGAGGAAAACTATGCCCCGTGTAGAGTTTAGGGCTGGTCAATTTTAGAAATGCCGCAATTTCTGAGGGCATCTTCCCGAAACTGTTAATCTCGCCACAATATGTTGTGCACTTCCCTCTTTTAAAATTTATAAAAAAACATTGATGCGTTGTTGATGGTGGTGGTAAGGCTGTACATTTTGTATAAAAGAGTAGATACTTTCCATTGTTAATTTCGTCGGATATAACAAATAAGCGTTAAATTTCCCTTGTCTTCAATGCTAACTGTTGTTAGTTCTGCTAATTCCTCTTTTCTGCAGGCACCTGTAAGCCCAAAAATAGTCGCACCTTTCAACAAAAGATTCTTTTGTAAAAATATTTGCCTTCTTTGGATTGAAGCCAATATTTCGTTTTTTGATAAAAGCGGTTAATTTGTAGAACTTGCTTATATCGAGAAAAAAGGCTAACAGTACCTCATCTCAAAAGTTTCAAAAAAAGTAATTCTGCTTAAAATTGAGAGTTCGGATGAAGAAATACCAGAAGGTACTAAAAGCCACGGAATCAGCAAATTTGGAGCTACTGCCAGTGAAATCAAAACAGAAGTATGAAAAGCAGTACGAATTGTTCGGAAAATGGTAAAAAGGAAAAGATGTGAAAAACGGTTAAAGAAGAGGTACTATTAGCTTATTTTCTTGAATTAAGCAAAGAATTTAGTCTAAATACTTTGTGAGCTCAATACTCAATGCTTTTGAGCGTTTTAGAAGTTTAAGAAAATATAGATATAACCAAATTCTACAAAATTACTGCTTTTATCAAAAAACAAAATGTTGGCTTCTAACCAAAGAAAGCAAATATTTTTACAAAAGAAAACATATCGGATTTTAAGAATAAGGCGCCAGATGATATATATCTTTTCTTGAGAGTTGCGATTATTTTTGGGCTTGTAGGCACCTGCAGAAGAGAGGAATTAGCAAAACTAAAAACCTGTTGACATTGAAGACAAGGGAAATTTATTTGTGGTTAAAATTCAGGATTAAAAAAATTACACTTACGCCCTTTTGTCACATCTGACGAAATGGACAATGGGAAGTATCTACTATTTTATAGAAAATATACAGCCTTACGACCACCATCAACAACGCATCAACGTTTTTTTATTAATTTTAAAAGAGGGAAGTGCACAACACAGTGTGACGGGATTAACAGCTTCGGGAAGACGCTCTCAGAAATTGCGGCATTTCTAAAATTGCCCAACCTTGAACCCTACACTGGGAATAGTTTTTGTCGCTCATCTGCAACTTTGCTGGCCGATTTCGGAAAAGGATTTACCAATTTCAAGCGTTTAAGAGGTTTGAAGTCATCAACAGTAGCGGAGGGATATATTAACGACTCAATAACATACAAAAAAGAGTTATGCAACAATATTTTAAGGGGCAGTGCAAAAAATCATCCAGTTGAAATACCAAGTTTGACAATTTGCGAAAAAACCATTGAAGTTCCATTTCATTCATTAACGTCGGATAACGAACTATCTTCATCAACTTTACCATGAACCCAGTTGCACTCAGCTTTAAATTTGCACCATGCAACAAACTGTACTTTCAATATTAATATTGTTAATAGTAATAAGTAATATTATTTTTGTTTTAAGTTAAAATAAAAAGTTTTTCTAATTTATTTAAGGTTTTTTAAAATTTTATGACGTACAAGAAATATTGTTTTACCCGCGCTTAGAACCTACCTATATAAATGGGTAAAAAGTATTTAAAATTTGTAACAGTAGTCGTACAAAAAATATTGTTCCTTATCGTTAAAGCTTTTTCTTATATTTTAACTGCTTTTGCGTGCGAGAATGTATCACTTTGCTTACTTGTTAGGGAAATAACTATTTCTACATAGAGTCTACATTTCTTTTTCAGGCAAAGTAAGGTAACGGAGATTTATGTTACTCCACTAAATAATATTATAACTACAACCAAAAATGGAATGGGTTTTTTTAGCTGAAAGTGTTCAGTGAGGATTCCTGTTGCAGTCCGTAGGTGTTTTGTCTAAACTGTCAAATAGATCATTGTCGGTGATTTGCTGGGGTCTCTTAGAATCACCCTATCAAATTCGTAGCTATCAGCTTTATCTTAAAATAAATTAAGTGTTTCCTTATGTCCAAACACTGTCCGTCCTCGCCAATTTGTCTGGTTCCTTGTTTTCTTTAAACTTCAGAAATTGCCACTTCTCTAATATCTGTGTAGACTATGATTATTTTGCCAATTCAATCTCTTTCGTAATTGTTGTTATCTTACGCTTGGTACTATATCAGTGGAATTGAAGCAGTCATGGTGGTCGGTGGTATAATCGCAATGCCACTGATTCTTTGAAAAACGCAACATTTTCTGTCATGGCAAATTTAGAATAACTGAGTATGGATAGGCGACAGTTTAGAGACGCACTTTTTTAATACTGTACCCGGAATATTATTAAGGCCAGAAGACTTTCAGGTATTAAGTCCTTTGAGAATACGTCGAATATTTTTATTCTTAAGCTTGCTACTCACTATGCGTGAAGCGATTTATTTATATGCATCAAACAAATGGCGCAAACGTCATCTACATAGTGCCTTATTATTGTTGTAAATGCATCTGCATGAATGCCCTAAATCCTTGTTTTAAATCTGAAAATTATTTACGAAAAAGATATTAACATTTGCAAATCATTGCATTAACGTACAGTGAGTAGTGGACTTGAACTTGCTAAGATTTTTTTTGCAAAAAGTTTGGATTTTGCTTTAGACGTTTCATGATCAGAAATTAATCGTGGAAAGCAGCTTTTGCACAAAACAATTTTGGTGTCAGAAATTACGAGACTGTAATGACTCTGTCTCATTATTAAACTATCGAGAATTGAGATTTTGTATCGTCTAGCATTGTTGCAGGATTTCAAATGGAAAGTCGTATAAAGGTTTCGCAAGTCTTTTCACCTCGCAACAATACACGAGACTCACGATCCTTCAGTCTTTCTTTAAATCTTAATTTTATAGCAAGAAAGTGTGTAAAATTTGTTTCGCTTTTAAGAACCTTTATATATATATTTTATAAAAACCAACATCCTATATCCTTCAAAACCTAAGTAAAGTAAATATGAAATTGTAATTATTGGTTTTTCTAATTTTCATAAAACTGGTGTGTAGCTTTTTCTATTTTGTCTTAGAAACCAGGTTGCAATTTTTAGCTTATCCTAGAGGTCAGTTGTGTGTTTCGAATTATATAATTTATGGTTTGTCATTTTCAGATATACCTGACTATGGCCAACTTTCAAGTAGAACTGTAACAGAAGTTTTAATGGTAGAAATGAAAATGGCTCCAAATGCCAAAACTTATTTAGTGTCTGGATATCCTAGAAATATGAGAGATGTAGTGGAGTATTCAGAAAAAGTAAGTTATAATATGATACATATTTAGCACGATTGTATAATTATACTGTTTTAAGTGCGTTATTGTTAACTCTATTTTTAAAACTTTTAGATACAAGTAGTTAATGGTGTAATATTAATCGCATGGCGACAAAAAATCCTAGAAAGACAAATTGATTATGGTGCCAAATTAGGACAAGTGGTCCTGTCTCTAGCAAAAATGGAACTGAACAATTTTTATAAGAACGTAATTCCTGTAGCTCAATATTTTGACCAAAGTAATATGTTAATATCGGTAAGTAAGCTCAAATTTAATATTGAATGAACTGAATGGCAATTTAGTAAGATTTAATATATTTATTTACTTCTGTAAAATACTTGATAGCCATTCTAAATTCTCTACTGACCTGGAAAGAACAGACGCAAAAAATCTGCTCAGGTCCGACTTTTTTCTAGTTATCCTAGATGCTATGATTAAATACAAGAGAGTAGAGCGCCACCGTCCCTTGTATTTTTATATAAATGTAGTTTTGCGAACGCCAAAACTTTCCGAGATCCTAATACATGTACAACCAATCTAATTCACTCTGTATGTGATCAATCAGATTAAGATCCAGATTTTTTGGTGATCCATTCAGCCTTACAATTCCAGTTGCATTTATGTATTCGTAATAAGATGACCCCATTGTTTTGTCTAACACCTAAATACAAAACAGCAGAAATTCTCAAATTTTAATATATATTGATGTCTCATTTAATTCTTATAAAAAACTAGATGTATGCTAAAAGGGTTCATGTTGAACATTAAGGAATCGTGCAGTTAATATTATTTTTTCATTTAAATAGGCTATTTAAACAAGAGTTAAACTACGTAGATAGTTCAACTTGAGCCTATTTTAAAGTAAAGTGCAACATCGATCTGTATACTGGGTGTTTATTTTTTTGTTCTAATATTTTTCGGTTTTTTGATAAAACGGTGATATGACATTTTTACGACTGTTTTTTGTGTATAATTTATACATTTCGTCGGCGGATAGAGATGATAAGAGGACAAAATTATTAAAAATATCATGTGTCGAAAACAAACTACTCTTAATAAAAGCTTTTATTTGATAAAAAATCTGTAAATTTCCTTTGCCCGGAACTTCCCTCGTTATGATTTTTTCCCATTTGTTTGGAATAGTGAAGTGTGACCCAATTTGGTTCAGTACATAGTCACAGTATATATGTGTTACATATACTGTCTTTATAAACGTTTTTATTGGACGCCATTTTGTTCCATCATATTGGATTCCTAGCAGTATTTTACCAGTTTCTTTCTACCTATGCCACACTTGACTATTGGGCATAATTTAAAATAAATTCAATAAGTAGTTTTTACATTGACACATACCTCCATTTTGTTACGTCAGGTTGAATTCGTACCAGTTTATTCCATTTTCACATTTAATTTTTCTGCAAAATTTAAAATCAATTGAACAAGATTTTTTTTACGTTGATTTTTTAAAAAAATTATTTGTTTCGTTATCTTAGATTCGTACTACAAATGTACCAATTTATCTTCATATCACCCTTAATTTTTACACAAAAATTAAATTAATTTAATAAATCATATTTTCAGGCTGATTCTTTAAATATTTTATTAGGCCAGTATTTTGTTTTGTTATCAAAATGTTCCCAGTTTATTGCTACGTAACACTTGATTTTTGTGCAAAATTTGAGGTAAATTGAATGATTAGTTTTTATAAGTAATAATTTTTTAACTTTCTTAATGGTTTTCGTTAAAGATCCTCTTGTTGTTATATTAGAGTGGTGTATTATTTGGGGTTATTTGCAACTTTATTGTTGCATACTCAGGACACGTATAGATTCTATATGCTGCATGAAACCCATATTATATTGGAGATATTTCATAACCCCAAATAATACACCACTCTAACATAACAACAAGAAGATCGTTAACGGAAACCATTTAGAAACTTATTATCTAGGAAATATCTGCGAACCAACGGAGTAGGTAAAGACCGATAATATGGGTTTCATACGGAATATAAAATCTATGTGTCATGAGGATGCAACCATAAAGATGCGAAACGTCGACAATTTAAAAAAACACTTTTGTTTTTTTATTACTGGACCCTAACCCCAAATAATACACCACTCTAAGATAACAACAAGATGATCATTAACGAATACCATTTAAACGCTTAATATCTGGGAAATATCTGCGGACCAATGGAGTAGGTAGGTAAAGACTGATTATATGGGTTTCACGCAAGATATAGAATCTATAAACATCGACTATTTAAAAAAAACGGTTTTTTTTTTACTGGATCCTAAACCCAAATAATACACCACTCCAACATAAGAACAAGTGGATCGTTAACGAAAGCCATTAAGAAACTTAATAACAGGGAAATATCTGCGGATCATCGGAGTAGGTAAAGACTGATAATGTGTCCCGAGGATGCAACAATAAAGTTGCGAAATGTTGACAATTTAGACTTTTGTTTTTTTTTACTGGATGTTAAACCCAAATAATACACCACTTTAACAAAAAAAAAGTTTAACATTTTCCGTCATATTGGATTTTTACCAAAATATTACCAGTTCATCCCCATGTGACCCTTAATTTTTGATCAAAATTTGAAGTCAATCGGGTGAGTAGTTTTTAAGCTATGCCGCGAACTGACAGACAGACACACGGAATTGACAAAACAGGTTGTTTGGCATCTAGGGCATTCTAGGGACGCTAAAACGTGAAGATACGCAAACCTGGGAAAGTGATTTTCATTTTTCATAATATTTTTTTTTAACATTTCGGTAGGCCGCCATTTTGTTTCGCCATACTGGATTTTTACCGAAATATTATCAGATCATCCTTATATGATTCTTAATTTTTGATCAAAATTTGAAGTCTATCAGGTTAGTTTTTAAGCTATGCCGCTAACTGATAGAGAGACAGACAGACCGACCGACGGGCCAATGGAATTTATAAAACCGAGGATAAAACATTTGGCATCTAAGGACGCCATAACTTGAAGATGTGTAAAACCTGAGAGGGTGTTTTTTTTCACGATTACAAACATTTTATTGGGCCTCCATTTTGTTTGGCCATCTTGAAAGAGAAAAACGATTTTACTAGTTGGCCTCTATACTACAATTAGCTATAGCACATAATTTGAAATCAATCCATTAAGTAGTTTTTCAGGATGAATTTTTAAGTATTTCATTAAGATGCCATTTCGTTCCGCCATCTTGGATTCGTACCAAAATTTTACCAGTTGATTCCATTATAATACTTTGATGTTTGTGCAAAATTTGAGAAAAATTTGATAAGTAGTTTTTTAATAATAATTTTTTAACATTTGACTAGGCCGCCATTTTGTTTCGCCTTACTGGAATTTTTATAAAATATTACCAAGTCATCCCTATATGACCCTTAATTTTTTTATCAAAATTTGAAATCGATCGGGTAAGTAGTTTTTAAGCTATGCCGCGAACTGACAAAAAGACAGACAGAGGGCCAGACCGAAAGACGGACCAACAGAATTGATAAAACATATGTTTTGGCATCTAGGGACGATAAAACGTGCAGATGTGTTAAACCTGAGAGGGTGATTTTTTTCACATTACAAACATTTTATTGTGTGCGGCCATCTTGAATTAGTACCACAATTTTACTAGTTGATCCTTATAACATAATTAGTTACAGCACACAATTTGAAATCACACCATTAAGCAGTTTTTTCAGGATGAATTATTAAATATTTTACTAATCCGCCATTTTGTTCCGCCGTCTTGGATGCGTACCAAAATGTTACCAGTTGATTTCAACATAATACTTGATGTTTTGCAAATTTGAGATAAATTGGATAAGCAGTTTTTTAATATATTTTTTAAACATCTCTAGGACATAAACAAATCTAGGAGGGTGATTTATTCACGATTACAATACCTCCCTTTACAAGGGAAGTAAAAAAGTAAGATTTCCGTTGAACATTTTCGATTGTATCAGTGAATAAAAAATGCAAAAATATAAAATATTGTTATCAGTAAACTAGCATTATATTTTTAACTATAAAATCCTAAATGAAATATTTGCTAGCGTTTTATATCCAACGAGTACCTAACCCGTAATTTTTGAGGAAACGAATTACCCTCATTTTGCATTTTGCATCATATTTTACTATAATTATGTTGGATGGATTTGTTGATAGCTATCAGAAGTGCACATTTTATAGTTCGAAATAATCATCAAGCTCTAAACTCTTACTTGCATAATTTCTAGTTTTACATGAATTTTCACTTGTTCACGGACTAAAATATGCAATCGCGTGTTCCTTTGAATTGGACATAAGGCTAATAATTTATAGGTTTTTGTCCCTGTCTTTATTTACTGTTTCTGATAAAAAAAACGTCAGGACCTACCGTAAGTATTAATATTTTACCTATGCATAATTATTTGTTTAGAACAGAGTCAAGGTTAGTAGAGCATTTTACGTCAACCACTGCAGTTTTCCTTTCTTATTTAACTGTTCTTTTATTAATATTTTTTCAATTCTTATTTTTCTTTCCAAAAATGACTGATTTTATGAAGGTATGGAAGGGCCAAATGCAGTTTCGTTTTAATCTCAATTTAAACTAAGAATTTATAAAATTCTGACCTTAAACTTAGATTTTAACAATATTATTGTTTCCTTTGCAGAGTCGATCGTGCGGCAGCGTTGCCAGATTTTTTTCCGCTAATCAGGAATTTTATAGATCAATCACAAGAAAATCGGGATTATGTTTCAAAAATCGGGACACTATAAAAATTATATGAATACATTTTTTTCTTCTAATTTATTATCCGCGAACAAGACTATTTAAAATATTTAATACCAAACAAAATTTACTCCAAACAATAAAAAATATAAATACAGATTGTAACATTACTTAAATCAAATATTAAAAAAATGATAAAACTTCCATTATTTTGAATACTTTTTATTAATAATAACTTGTCCTTTCTATCTGATTTTGAACTTAAACTATTTAACCTGTCGCTCATGTATATATATATATATATATATATATATATATATATATATATATATATATATATATATATATATATATATATATATATATATATATATATATATATATATATATATATATATATATATATATATATATATATATATATATATATATATATATATATATATATATATATATATATATATATATATATATATATATATATATATATATATATATATATATATATATATATATATATATATATATATATATATATATATATATATATATATATATATATATATATATATATATATATATATATATATATATATATATATATATATATATATATATATATATATATATATATATATATATATATATATATATATATATATATATATATATATATATATATATATATATATATATATATATATATATATATATATATATATATATATATATATATATATATATATATATATATATATATATATATATATATATATATATATATATATATATATATATATATATATATGTATATATGTATATATATATATATATATATATATATATATATATATATATATATAAATAGAATATGAAAGTGAAAACCATTTCCCTTGACCTCTTAATAAGAGTTAGATATGGCCATGCCATAAACACATTTAAAACTAAAACTGCCCAATTTTACTTCCCTCGTAATTGTGAAAAAATTACCATCCGAGACGTTTTCGTATCTTTACGTTTCAGGTTCCCTAGATACCACAAAACTTGTTATTTCAAATCGGTCGATCTGTCTGTCTGTCTGTTCGTGGTATAGGTAAAAAACTACTTACCCGATTGACTTCAAATTTTGATCAAAAATTAAAAGCCATTTGGGCGTTACCTGGTAACATTTTGGTAAAAATTCAATATGGCGACCTAGTTAAATGTTCAAAAAATTATTACTAAAAAACTCCTTATCCTATTTATTTCAAATTTTGCAAAAAAAATGGAGTATTACATAGTAATCAACTGGTAATATTTTGGTATGAATCCAAGATGACGAAAAAGAATGGCGACTTAGTAAAATATTTAAATATTCTGCCTGAAAAAACTACTGAATAGTTTGATTTAAAATTTTGTGCAAGAATTAATTGCGGTATAGGCAAGAACTGATAAAACTGTGGTACCAATTCAAAATGGCGGTACAAAATGACGGCCAAATGAAATGTTTGTAATCGTGATAAAAAAATATGTTTATTTCGTTCCATTGGCCTGTTTGTCGGTCTGTCTGTCAATTTGTGGAGTAGCTAAAAACTATTTACCGATTTACTTCAAATTTTGGTCAAAAATTAAGTGTTAGGCGGGAACGACCCAGTTAGTGAAATATTAAAAAAAATTGTTACTAAAAAATAAATCCAATTTGCCAGAAATCAACGTGTAATATTTTAGTATCTATCCAACCCAGCAAAATAAAATATCTCACTAATACATTATTTAAGAAATCAGCCTGAAAAACTAGTTACTAGTTTAATTTCAAATTCTGGGCAAGCATTAAGTGTGATATAGAAAGACAGTGAAACAAAATGGAGGCCAAATGAAATGTCTAAATAAATCAACAGTAATTAATTAGTACGAATTCAACATGGCGGTACAAAATATCAGTCTTAAAAAATCAGTGTAACTCATTTATTCAAATTACTTTAAACGATGCTCAAAAATTAAGTGAGGCATAGGTAAAAACTGCTAATATATAAATATGGTGGAACAAAATGGTGGCAATAAAAATGTTTGAGAAGACAGTATACTAAATGTCTTTGAGCGGAACTAAATTGGGTACACTTTCCTATTCCTAATAAAAGGAAAAATTCATAGCGAAAGAGTTTCGTGAAAAGAACTTTTTTTGATTTTTAAATATTAGAGCCTTATTTGGAATTGTTTAACAAAAACAAAAAAGCAACATTATCGTTTTATTTGACATTTTGATAAAAACTAAGAACATATTCAATAGTTCCAAATATTATGCGATGTTGATGAAGCAGTTCCAATATCACAAGACGAAGACAATCTCCAAAGACTTCTCAATAAATTCGAGACTACGGCGAAAAATTGCTACTATTTATTCAGAAAACCCCGTCCTTAACAATCTTTACAGAACCAAGGACATTCAAGCAAGCCGTTAAGAATAAGAGTATGAAATTGGTCAAATACTTCAGAGCTAATTCACAAGCAATAATAGAAGCAGTCCAAGCATGGACAAATAAGGATTCATACGTGATACAATATGACGAGATAAACATGGCAATAAACAGCAATGTAAGGATCTATAAAGTCTTGTGTGAGACCTACAATGCCCGATGCAATCGAACCAAGAAGAGCCATTACGCATACAATTAGACAAACTCCTATTGAGAACAATTGAAGGGGAGACATTAAGAAGCATAACAGAATAAATATTTCGTATTATGAAATGAAGAAAAAAGGGAAATGGGGAAGGAAAGAAGACGAGCTTGGGGAAATCACATAGATAGAATAACCGACAAAAGCAAAGCACCAAGAATAAATTTAAAATTTGAAAAGAACTCTTAAATACAAGACCTACCACTGCTGAGCGAATTTACGAAACTTTGCTTTGCTAAATCGATTAAGGCGTTATTAAGGTAACAACGACGGCGGTGCATTGTGATAACGCTTCTGGCGGAATATCTAATGAATATATTTAGGGACACTGGTCAGAAAAAACGATAGCAAAACCAGAAATATGTATGGTAAACTGAAAAACAAGCACTTACAGATTTTTGTGCGTTTTTTAAATATGAGATTGCATTTATTACTGAGATATGAATATTAGAATTTATATTCAAAAGTATTACTTTTCATTTTAAACACTTTAAAAAACATAACTAAATTAAAGATTTCTTCCTTCCGCAGAAACTGATCTCTGTTGATCTATGACAGTGATTCTATACCATGTTTTTTTTAGAGGAGCAATAAAACAAAATCTATTTTTTCAAACACATACATACCTACCTTGTATGTTTTAAAATGAAGCACAAGGAACGTTATGGACTCTGTCATGAAAAAATTAATAATCTCTTTTGACAAACTACAACAGTTTTTTTTTCACTAAATGCAAAATTTAACAAGCTGTTCTTAATAATAAATAATAATTGGTATATTCTTATAAAATATCATCAATTTTCATGAGGCCAAGCAAGTCTTTTCTTATCTAACCAGTCGTGTATTCCGTGTCTAGACAAATAAAGTCCCAATCTATACCAAAGAAAGACAGACTATACTCCCAACAGACGGTTCATTGAATGTAAGAAACTTTATATTGTATTACGTATATTTAGGATCCATCGAGAGAGACGCACTGCATCCGATACCCTTAGACTGGTTAAAGTCGTTTGTAGGTAAGTTTGATGCTATTACCCCGCAATTATAAATGAAATGTATTTTCACCCTACTTAAAAATATTTAATCTTTGTACACGCCCATCATTTATCTTAAACTCCAGTACTGTAACTACTGTTGCCTGAGATCTAATTAAACGGTACGACGAACAACTGATGTGGTTAGTTTATTTGTACCTAAATGGTCTATTCGGAATATAATCGGTCTTTGCCTATATATTTTGAGGGGACACAACGTGTAATTGCCATATTATCCTTGCTAAAATATTTATTTTTATATTAGCAATATATAGGGCTATTTTCTAGAGATATGTAAATTATGATATCCCATCATACCAAATATTGATTGTTGATTTATAGCTACATTTGTACATTTCGAGCCACGGGAAATGCGATACGAGTTTTCTCAAGAAATTTATTAATAAAGGACCATTCATACAAAACTTTGAAAAAAGGAATTGGTGAATTTGTATAATTATTTTATATGTTGTAGTCCTCAATTAGTAATACTTTAGTTAAAAAAAACTGTTTTTGTCGGTTAGTTTCGGCGCTAAGACAGTACATAGTTATGGATGGAACTCAAACTAGATTCTTGTTTTGTAGTTTAAACTAGGACAAACGGTACTAGATGAACAAGATGGTTGGGTGTCATATATATATATATATATATATATATATATATATATATATATATATATTTACTTTTAGTGAGTTTCTGGACCAATTAAAATATATTCGTAGGAAAATTTTCTTTGGTTTTTTTGGTCTCAAATTTTTTATGGAAAAACAAATAAGTTTTTTTTTTCGGCACTAATTTTTATTTTGTTTCACACAAACGTTTCGGCGCATATGCCTTCATCAGTGCTGTTTAACTGAAACCAGGAAGGTAACTTCCTATATTCAGCTAAAAAAACAAATTCATCACGTCTTACTTACTTATTCCAAGTGTTACGAAATGAATATAAGTATCTCTTTTATATTTTTTATTGTTTGGAGTCAACTTTGTTTGTCATCGAATATTTTAAATAGCCTTGTTTGCGGATGATAGATTATAAGACAAAAAAATGTATTTATATAATTTTTATAATGTCGCAATTTTTGAGATAAAAATTCCGTTTTTTTGCGGTTGATCTCTAAAATTCCCGATTAGCAGAAAAAAAATCTTGAAGTATTTTAAGAATTACGATAAATTAAAACATTTAAGTAGTAATATAATATCAGATAATATAAAATTGCAATCAAAACTCCAAACGACCTAATGAAAAGTTCTTTATAGTTACTATTAACTGACGGGATTTTATCTCAGTGCATATTATGTAAAAGATATGTTAGATATGTAAATGTAAAAATATTAAAATTATCTTTCTATGTCTGTAATTAAACATAAATATGCATCTAAGTTATTATTTCTTTATATTTAAACAATTAATTGGGCCAATTCAAGAGCCGTCCTGTTTAATATTAGCTAACAAATAAGATAATTAATTAATATTATGACATTCCTCTCAGCCATACTTAGTTGTGGACCATACAGGATGTTAGTTCAATACGTGAAAATCTTATGTATCTCTTACTAAAATTTAAGGCTATTTAATTCCGACCACTTCTCAAGCCTGCATAAAACAAACTTTAAATGTTTTTTTTTGTACCAACTAAATATAATTAAAAGCTAATTTTAAACTATTTGTCACGGTTCAGTCACAAATTCTTGAAAGTTGATACTTTAATTGATGAACTTCCATACGGTTGAAAGTAACCGAAGAACCCCCTAAAAGAAACACAGGTTGTGGACTGCAACATATAAAAGAATGATTAATATTCACCAAAACCGATTTTCAATGTATTTTGTGCGTAGCCCTTTTTAGTTAAATGATATTCTTTTTAAAATTCTATAATTACGTACTTTCACGACATTCAACAAATACTTGTTTAGAAGAATTTGAAAAATTTGTTTTGAAGGAGTTTCATGTTCTGGAGAGCGGCTGTGGTTGCGCTTTTATTGCTCAACAACGTTATTCCCTACACATATCACTCACTGCACCAGTATTAAAGAAACGAAACCATACTATTCTTTCTGTTCACCCCGATAATTTAAAAACCAGTATATTGAGGATTTATAAAATAATCGTTTTTAATACTTTGTACTGGAAGATTGTTAAAGTTTAAGTTCTTTGTTTAAAGTCAGAATTTTCTAAATTCAATGTTAAAGTAGAGATATTAAAAAAAATATTGCATTGTGTAACACTGATTGATTTTTGGATTTTTTTTATAACCATTTAATCATTTTAGATTCATGGCGAAAGGCCACCGAAGGATGTGTATAAAGACTTTAGGGCAGCAGTTTTTCAAATTCTTGGTGGTCAGGATAATCCTCCCGAATTCACAAACGGCGCCCTTTTATCGATGCCAACTAATACTAATTCAGAGCTGCCAACAATAGTAAGTTACGAAGGTTTAACTTGGTTTATTTTTTATGATTAGAGAATGTGTATATGTATGTATTTTGGACACTGGGTAGACCATTTTATATGATGTAGCTTTCATCAAACGAATACTTTTCAGCATGACGCCCAGGTTCTTGGTTTATTGTGTCTAACATAAAACTAAGCCCGAATGTTGTATTTATAGATGAATTATTGCAGAATTTTGTTGACAATTTTAATACATATCAACTTACAATAATGTCAAAAACTATTGAGCAAAAAATATAGCTCGACGGGGTATACGAATAATTTCAGTCAGTTATAATAATTATATTTATTAATGGCACATTAATACCAAAAATTAATAAACATTTTAATGCAGATATAAATAAACATTAAAATAGTTGCAATACTGTACGTATGTATTTATTTTTTTTCGGTATACATTAAAAAGAAGAACCTTTTATGATTATATAGGAAAAGAGATTTACACTTCCCTTAAATGATTGTAATATTTAGTATAAAAATAACTTGATAAGATAACGTACTAAGTAATAAGTAGTGTGGGTAGGTACAAGGGCGTAGATACTTTTTCTTTGGAGACATAACTTATTAGGATTTTTTTATTACCGCATACACTATTTAACAAAAATTAGACTGAACGTTAAAAAGGATCGCTTTTAAAACCAATCAAAACTATTTAAGTAAATGTTTTTACAAAAGTTAATGAAAATACCACTAGACTTCTTTGGAGACTGGCAAACCTATCTAATACAACTTCGGGACATATCATTGTATTTCTATAGATATGCACCAGTGCTAAGCTTAAAAGTCTCTTCTGGCTCAGTGTAGATCGTAGCCAAGTTTTCAGACTTTTTAGGAGAGAAAAACTTTTCTGTAGCTACACTTATTGGTAATACGCATATTATTCTTAAAGTTAAATATATCCGTGGATATATATTTGGATCGAACAAACGCAGAGTTTTAAATGCAGGGCCCCTTTTAAAATTACTCCATTTATTTTTCCATAAATTCAGCAAACTGGAAGTACGAATACTAACCTAACTGAAAGCGGAAAAGCAACCGCTAACCGAGATCAAGGACTAGATATGTCTAAAGCACATAATTAGTGAGCACTAGGTAGAGAGAAGTTATGAATGTCACACGCGTCGATGCGGCCGGTAACGAACACTCTCATTTCATAAGTTTCTTATGCAATACACCCTGTTCCTACATTAAAAGCTGTGTTAAACTTTAAACATTTTTCGTATTTTAACATTTTTCACCTCTGTCATTATCTGCGCCACGCTTTTCGTACACTATTTCCTCTTTAACCAACTGTGTATATACTACTACTATCGGCACTAAATGATAGTTCATCTTCCAACTTCACAATATAAAGCCACGAAACACTCCTCTTTGCGGATAATGTGAACATGAATGAAAAAAATAAACAAGTTTCACATTATCTGAACGTTTTACCAACCAGAATATAGATTTACGGAGAATTTAGTGAAGCAGCTTTAATGAACTAAAGCTTGACGACATCTCTTATATTTTTAAAGCATAGGCTGGTTGGATATAGAATAAGTCCAATGAGACCTAGATGCTATCGTACAGTAATCAGTTTTCTAAAATTAGGAAGACAAATTTACATATGTATTAAAGGTTTTTCAGTTATTTTCTAGGGTCAAAATTAAAGACTGGAATAGTTTTGAATCTTTATTTTACATTTTTAAAGTAAGAAAACGTCACATCAGTAACTAATTTATTTTATTAAAATGAGTTGAGAAAACTAATTTATATAACTCGTAGATTCTTCTGGTGTTTTTTAAAAGAAACAATAAATCCTTTGATAATATCGGCTTGATTTTGTAGTGTTATGCTACCATACACTGTTGATTAGGTGATCAGAATATTTTTAGTATTCTTTTTGCCTGGCTTCGAGTTCAACTTCAGATAATTGTCCAGTGGCACATATAATATTCCTAACTACAACTCCACTGTGTAATAATATCCTCTGCGTAACACGCATGGGATATAAATTATACAAGTTTAGAAACATCATCTTCACTTAGGTGGTAGATCTGTAAATAAATGTATAAATTTAATTCTAAGTCAAAGTAAGTATTAAAATATTCATAGACCAAAAGTTTAGATTAGCTTATATTGATATAGAGAATCTAGCGTGAAACAACGTGAAACTTTTTCTAGGGGTTAAGCTGAATAATAAAAAAAACAAAAATACAGTCTTTGATACAAACTCATTAAACAATATAATTTTAAAACATATAACTAGCATTGACCTAGTAGAAATTAAGGATTTTCCTTGTTTATTGCAAGATCAAATCAATGTTTTAACAGAATTAACGCTGCGGCCCGATGTACTAGATCAGTTCTTATTATTTTTTGCGATTCTTTAACTACATATTTGCAGGTTATTAGATGCATTCTTTGACTCTTTTAACTAAATTTTTTGTAATTTTGTCACTCTACTTTCTGGAAATTGGTCACAGTGTGTCGCACTAACGATCTCTCCTTCCATACTACAGATTACGTGCTAAAAATTTACTTTATTAATTTGTATCACTATTTACATAGTAAATTATTTTTATATTCACATTCACATGGAGCTACATATGTTATATACTTATTATTTTTACAATTGATTTTACGATATTAATTCGAAATATCCGTAAAAATCGAATTTATCTCAATTATTAGTTACACACTAGATTTGTTCAAATTAATATTTCTAATGCAGTTATAACTTAACGATTCTTTTTACCCCCAAAAATGAGACTATATATACTAGAAAATATTTCGTATTTGCTGCTAATTTCGGTTCATCCAGTAGAGATAGAACTTTGGAGAAATGATAAATAGTTTTCTTTTGATCAATATCAAAAATTTAGAATTTTATACTAAGGACACACTACATGAAGAAAATGTGTTTTTTATTTCTTTTTTCACACGTAGTACTATAAAACAGATTAGTTTTTTGAGAAGGTATTATTTTCATATTGAGCTAGAACAAAAATTTAAAAACTGGGCTTGTGTATTGTTTTTAAATTGTAAAACTATCCGAATATAAAATCGAAATAATTTGACGACCATATTTTTGTTCTAGCTCAATATAGAAGAATAAGAGCTCATGAGCTGCTTACGTGGGTCACCCTGTACAAGTTAATAACTACACTTAAAGTATGATGTTTTTTAATATCTTGAGAAGTTGCGAACAAACTGAAGCTCTTTCGAAGCTATATTTAAAATTAAGGTGTTTTCCAATAGAGATGATACTATCTTAAAATTTCATGGCAATTCAAAAACAATTTATCACCGTAAAATTCTATTCTAAAAAACGTTTATTCAGTATTCAAAAATGAAATAAGAGTTTTTTGTAACTATTTAACTTTCACATCGTGGAAATTATGGTGTCCATAACTGTCAAACTGTTGCTCGTCACTTTTCAACATAATGTTACAAAAGTATAAACCCAAGTCTTTGCCAAATACTCCAAGTTGTCGTTGCTGCTCCATGCTTTTCAAATACTGCACTAGAGTATCTACAAAACAACGTTTACATATTTATTAAAAATGTTAATTGTAAAAGCTGCAGGGTTTATTATGTTGTTTAGAGAAAATTATTATATATGTATACAGAATGACTCAAAAATGTGTAACAGACCCAAAATACATTTTTTTAATTGGTTCACCATATATTTATATTATATGTTCTCAAAATGCGCCTCTTGCTCCGTATAAATATATTAGATTTGATACCTCTATGTTTAAGCACTCCCGAGGAATCTAACAAAATCCCTGCCATAAGAAGTATTTCTGTCCATTATCTAGTAAAAACTAATTAATTCTTGCCGATTTTAGAAAAGTGGAAGTAGTTGTTATTTACTATTTGCCTTTTTGGCAGATATTGCCTTGTGGGCTTATGATGAAACTGTTTTTAAAGTTATTAACAAATTGGTATTGTTACTAAATTGCATTAAAGATTCTTTAGAAAATATTAGTTTGACCATCTAATATTTTAAGAGGTGAATAAGAACGCTTATGATTGGTTTATTCGTTAAGCGAATGCTGGGGTGACCGCCACGGCGCACAGAGGGTAAAATACCAATATTAGGAAATAAAAAGTCTATTTTTGTAAAATAGAACAAATATTATATTTTGTGATTGAAACAAGCTTTAATTTGTAAAAAGCAGTAATAGGTAACTATTTTATTAAATAAACTACTAAGTTATCAAGAATTCTGAGGTTTTTTTTAAATTATATAATATGTATACACTTTGAAAATTCAAGTAAAACTGTGCATTTACTAATAACAAAAGGTATATATTCAAATAAACTGTTTTTAATTCGAATTAATACTAGTATTATACTAGAATTATGTGTGTTTTCTTTATACAGTGTGTCTGCTTAAGTTCTCGCCATATTGAAAACTTTCTTATTATTTATTTTACGGAAAATAGTTATTCTTTATAAAAAGTTCTGCATGGAGTTAAAGCTAAAGATCAACCAATATCGAAAATTGTTATTGAGAAAAATTGATCGGAACTAAAAACTACGTTTGAATATGCAATGCGAACTTAAGCAGACATACGATACAGGGTGATTCAAATATAAAACATATTATATGACAATCAGACGAACAATATACAACACCGTTATTTAGAACAATATCAAAATCTAACCATGAAAGAAAAATGTTTGCTTTGGGAAAATCCGGACAAAGTTATTATGTTATCAATATAAAAATTTATTTAGTGCATCTGTTTTAAGATAATATTCTGACTATTATTTTCGGAATAGTAAGTAAGGTATCGCTAAATTTAGATAGAACTTAAGTTTTCCTCATCAGAAATAGAATCATTATTTGATTCTGACAAAGAATTGGAATCAGTACCATGATAGGGAAATGAAAGAAGTGCAAGCACATCAGGATCTATTGACCTTTTTTTAAAACCATGGATAGTGGTTTTTTTTGAGAGGCTAGATATTATAGGATCCGACGAAAAAAGTAAGGAATGCAACAAATCGGTCATTGTTTGTTCTCTAGAAAATTTTCTTGTGTTGAATTCTTTTTAAATCTTTATTCCTTGCTTCGAGTGCCTCTTCTGAAAAAGTGCCTATAGGCAAAACCGCCGCTCGTATTATGTCTCCGCCATGAATGAGTAAACGATGGACGCTGCTTGGTAGATAATACCATGGATATAATGATATGAACATTTGTGCGGTTTTTAACGCATATTCTTGAAATCTATTGTCATCGACATCGTACCCGCATGATATCGTTTTCAAAACGACAGCGAAGTTTTAAACGAGATCTTCGTTAAGCCCTGTAATTCGCGATGTTAGTGAAGGATCTTTGAAAAAGCGTCTAGCCGAGTTCCCATCATTTGTTGTCCCAAAGCCCGGTTTTGGGATGTCCACTAGAAGACCCATTTCTCTCCTTATTCGGTCTATAATTTCTTTTTTTCTGTCTTTAAACACATCTTTATTTTCTTGGGTTTTAACCTGCCAAGATTTAAATGGTATTCGATATGACACGTTCAAGAGACACTCGAAGCAACGAATCCAAGCGTGAAGACTAGAGAGGCCATATTGCAAATTAATAGGGTTAATATGTAACTGTTTGATAAGGTCCAAATTATTCATTTGTTTGGGGGTTGCTTTACAAATACCACAAACCTGATTTGAAGTAGCACAAATCACCCCAAACATTTTACCATCAAGCATGGTAAGTTTAAAAATGTAGTTGACGGTTACTTTGAAATCATTAGCTAAAATGATTTCCAGCGGTTTTAGCTGCAAAATTTGTTGTTCGACGTTGTTTATTTCTTGTTTGGAAAGTAAGGCTGTTTCTTTTGCAAAAATTATCTTAATAGGTCGACAAAACCTCGTAGAAGTTGGGCGAGGATTGTTCCAAATAACGGTGTTTGTATTTTTTGCAGCATATATTTGTAATGGTACCAAACAGATAGAAAACAAAAATTCATCAGTAGCATTTTCATTTTCACCAATGAATTTTTGCTTGTAGTGAGAGTGGCCTGAGCTTCCGTCCAAGCCCCACTTAAAAATTAAATTCACTTCAATAATATCATTACAACTGCAATACTGCAAAACTTCTTCCTGTAGTTTAACAAGTCTACTGGCTGTATGATTTGCAAGAGCTTGCAAGTTAATAGTGGCTGATGTTTCTGAAACAGCAATAGATATTTCTTCTGGATAGCATTCCTTTTTTGCGCACTGAATTCGATTGTAGGAGGGGTATATGTTTGCGTTCCTGCTTTTTGCTCCCCTTTGCATCAAAATATAAGATGCTTTTGTGAAACGCCCATCAACAAACAATGCTAAAGCTTCTTCTGGAGTATACTTCACTATAGCTAATTTTGGTGATCTATAGGCATTAAGAAATTTGGTAGCCATATCTGAAGACCCTGTAGAAACTTCTGCTATTACTTTGGCTGCGTTTCTTTCACCCGAACGATGTAAACTACTTTGCGCTGCAAAAGTTAATTCCTCTGTGGTGTTATTTTCGAGCAAATGTTTTATTTTCTGTCTTTTACTTTGAGCCGAAACTTGATTAAAATTCTCGGTCGGACGACCAATTTTTTTATTTTGCCTATTTAAAGGTAACTCAAGAGAACAAAAAGAAGTACGCCTATTTAGCCAGTTTTTGTTCTTGTTCTCAAACACTTTTAGGACTCTTCGTGATTTTGACCATTTTCTTTTTAAAAAACTGGTAATGTTTCTGACCTGCATGGAATAACAGGAACATGGGTCATTCTGGCAATCATTGTGATCCATTTTATTTCTGACATAATTAATAACATTCATATTTTTTTCATGAATTGGCTTATTCTGATGCCACACTTCAAAAAGCTCGCGATTGGAGATTTCGAGGGGTTCTAAAAAAAACAACTGTTTTAAGCAAAAACTGTGGAGTGCCATTTTTTTATAACAATAAATTCAGAACAAATGTCATACGAACGCCAATGGTAAAACAAGGAAAGGTGTTTGTACACCAGAAAACGCATCCAGATGCATAGAATATAATATATACCAACTATTTGAAAGTTATTCAAAGTGATATCACAGATATTATAAAAAAATATTTTTTTTCAAAACTTTACCATTGACCCTGTATTTTGGAAACGAACCATTTGAGGACAGTTTTATTATCGGTCAGTTTTATAAAACTTTGCAAAAACCACATTTTTTAAAATTCGTAATGTGCGCTCCTAAATACGCATTTGTACCAATTTTGAACGAACATGTCTATACTCGTGTTTATATGTTACCCCTCTCCACCCACTTAGAGGGGGAGTTGTCAACTTCATGACATCATAATATTGTTATGTCCCAAAACTATATCTACCACGCAACGCGAGATTGGATTCCGCTTGTGACGTCACGCGTGTTGCAAGCTTAGACAAGGAATTCCTTGTCTAAGGTTGCAAGCGTTTGCCTTTTGTTAAGTATTTAAATGGAAAACACGATTGAATATTGAGTTTAAACTTATTTTATTGTCGTAATTTTATAAATATCTGTATTTTAAGCTTTATAAAGTCTACAGATGGTTAAAATAATATTTAAAACATTTAAAGTTACCTTAAAAGCTTTATGAATAAAATAATCAAGATGCCCTTGCCTGCCGTGTCACACGCGTGACGTAAGCAGCTGACATACCTTGTATTTATTGTATCATGCCACATACCACATTTAAAGGTAATCGGGTAAGTACGTAAAAGTTGGTCAAATGTTAATTAAAATTTGTCCAAAGCATATACGTCAACATTGTCAAGTTAAATAAAAGGTTATAAAAACAGCATTTATTGCAATTTGTTGCAGCTGATTTTAGTGTGATTTGATTAACCGAATATATCTCAACAGTATACCGGTCGATTTAACTGTAATTGAGTGTAATTTGACAATAATATGCTTTACCAACTTAAACATATAACAAAAATACTATACTTCCCATCCTGAAGGGATGTGGAAGTAAAATATATAACAAACGTTTGGTTATATAAAAAATACTAGATAATAAAATGTACTTACCTTGCATATTTACCATACTATTGTTGCAAAAACTAAATTACTTTCTAAGCTCACAAAACAAGAACCTGATTTTGACGTTAATTATCAACAAATAATAGAAACTATTTGACGTTTAATATACTTACTATTTTTCCAGAGCCTACTATAAAATAAGTTACCCGAAAAATTCAAAACAAACAAATATGTTTGTAGGGACATATTAAGCATTCAATGATGCATTTGAAGGACAAAAAACGCAATGTTCAATATTTGACTTTTTATTTTCTAATTTTGGATTTTTGCCTTCTGTGCGGCGCGCTGCTTAGACCCAGGTGACTAAAGAAAGCCTCGCAAATGGTTAACGACTTCCTTCGTTTATCGAAATTGCATGAATTTAAATGTTTAACTATTATGCCAGGGAGAAGGCGTTTAAGTTGACCGGCGCGACTGTGGGTATTTCTCATGTATGCTAGAGCATAGGAAACTTGGTTTTAGATATGTTTAGTAATTAATGTTTTGATTTCACTGCATTATTTGAATGGTTTAGGCATTAGTATATAGTTTCTGAGATAATAAATATATTGTGTCCTAGAAGCGTTAAACTGGACAAGGTTCTTTGCTCCCCATTCTACGATTTTATTCAGGTCCTCGGTTAAGGATAAAGTTATTATTCTACCTCCGTCATACATTTCAGTCTTGGAAACAGGTTTGTATGTTCGAGTGGAGTGTACTATTGTCAGCACTGCTAATAGAAGACAGCAGATCTTTGATGTGCAGGAGGAATAGGGTAGGTACCAATACTAAACCCTGTGAAACGCCTGCATTGATTTTGTAAAAGCCAGACGAATGACCATCAATTACTACAGAAATGCAAGTTGCTGTTGCAAGAAAATTATTTTGTGAGATTTGTCGGAATGCTTTGGATGAGTTGTGAGTTAGGAAGGTAAGAAGATCTGCTGTGGACTTTTCTTGGTGGAAGCAATATTGCCTGTCATGGATAAGTTTATATCTTTCAAGGTAACTTAAAAATCTGTTTTCATATACTTTTCTATTGCTGTACTCATAAATGGCAGTAGAGATATTGATCTGGAGTTAAAGGGAATATTTTTGGATCCTTTTTTGGGAACAACGCGAACAGTTTTCCAGCTTTTTGGAAAAATATCCGGAGGACTTTTTGGTATTAAGTGTTTTGAGAATACGTTAAATCTTTTTAACCCTAAAGGAAATAAAGCAAATTTTGTGCATATTGTAAGATAAGGTCGGTACTCATAGTAAGGAGAAATGGAGGGAAGGGATTCAAGTAGAATTTGCGGTGAGTTGCTTCGCAAAAAAAATCAAATTTTATTTTACATGTGGAGACGATTTCATCATCAGAAGTTAGGGATGGAAGGGAGCTTTTGCAGAAGTTTTTATTATTTTTTTTTGGCAAGCGGCCAAATAGTTTGGCTACCATTTTGACAAGAAAGAACTTTGTCTCTTATATATGTGCTGACTGCATTTTTGGCGATAAAAATTATTAATTAGGTTGAAAGGATATTTCCTGTAGGTCCGTTCCTATATACTAGTAGTATTGTTAAAAGTTGGAATCGCGGAGACTGTTTCAATAATTGTTAGTTTCAGGCATATTAACTCAAAGCATTTTATTTTTATATTTATATTTATTACTCCATAGGAATAAATGGAAAATTTAATTTCAGTTTATAGTTGGGGTAATTAGGCTGCCTGAGGTCTTGGATCTACGGCTAAGCCTAATTGATGATACAATGAAACTGTAAGTTTTTGCTAGTAATATTTGTCAATCTGACGCGAATAAATCGCCAAAGTTAATGGATATGTCGTTACTGAATATAGAGGGACTGTTTTACGTAAACGTAGTCATCAATTTAGAAGTTGATTTAATTCATTTCTATATCAATTTTCGTACTATTCTTAATTTTCAATTGTGTTCTTCAATTTTCTATTACACATTTCAGCAAAATAAAATTACTAACGAGCACGTAAAGACGGAAAGGGAAGTAATCCAATCACCACCTCGGCCAAAGACCCAAATTATTTCCGTGGGTAACAACTCTAGTGTAAACTTTAATTCGCCTGTTAAGCCTTTAACATACCCTCCTGTTCTATGGGTCATAGGAGGACCAGGAAGTAATAAGGCAACACTATGTGCCGATGCCGCCAATGAAACTGGTTGGACTCATGTTAGTCTTGGAAAGTTACTGAGGTATATATTTCAATGTAATTATACTTATGATCGCTTTTCTAGTAGATTCCATACAGAGAAAAAGATATTCTTGAAAGAAAGTTTTATACGCGTCACGTTTGTATATAAGTAGAAAGCTGTTCCGCTTATGGTATAATGAAAAAAAAATTTTTTCTCACCAATCTTTTGTTCACTATAAAATATGACATTTCGCTTCTGTAAATTTTAGAAATATGTTGCAAAGAACAACCTGTCTATACAGTACAACATATATTTAGATTATAAACTACCTATTGAGACTTTTCTATTAAAGTGTTAATAAAATACGGACCACGCACACATTTTTTTGATTTTTCGTGAACCGTCAAGTTTTATCAAATCTAAGTATGTTATAGATCTCGATCCTCTGATGAAAAGTATTCATTAGCATTCCTATGAATAGTTTAAGAGATACAGGATGTTTTAAAAATGTCACTTTAATTACTACCTTGGTTTTCCAAATGTTTGGGTACATGTTTCCATACTTCTTATAAAATAATGATAAGGCTATGGGGGCTATAGCCCCAGGCCCTGTCATAGAGAGGGGTTCCAGTACAGACCCAGTGTGGGGTTTTACGGGGATTTACCACTGAATTGTCGTCGAGCCCATATGCGGCGGGTGCCCCGTGAAGGATAAATATGAGGGGAATAGCAGCATATTAGCGAAGTACGGAAGATTTTTTTTTAAAGTCATTAATTATTTGCCTTTAAATACTTAAAGCTATAGGGCCCCATCAGTGAAGTACAAGCCCAAACATCTTTTTTTTCGCTATCAGTTATTTCAGGTATTTTTCGAAAGGGTAGGTCCGTGCAAAACATCGCGCTGCCCAGGGGCTCTTAAATATTTCAGGCCCTAAGTTTCATAAGTCCTAAATCCGGTTATTATAATCATGGTTTTTTGTAAAAACACACAGTGTGAGTGTTTATACCTGGAAAAAACTACAAATATACAAACGGTCTTTGTTTGAAAAGATAGTAAAAAAGAGGTAATAAAAAAAGTTGTACCGAAAAGCAACTACACATTACTTACCTTAACCTTAGCCTAACTTAACTTACCATTCGTGTTGTGTACTTTTATTTATACAGGAGGTCTCAAAAAACAGTGATACAATTAAAAGGCAATTAAGTACCACTTTTATTGCTGGATACTGATAACTATCTCAGTTTTATTTGAATAAAATAAATTAATAATAATTTTAAATATTTGCTATACTTTATTGAAAATTATTAATCGTGTTTGGTTGTCTATAATGTACATATGAATACCTTCCGGGTTCGCCCATTACTCATATACAGGCAAAATATAAGTAAAATAATATAAATAAAACCCATTAAATAACAAGCTTTTGATAAAATGTGCTATAAATAAGCTTCATTTGACACGATGTAAGTTTACTAAAATATCGCAAATTTTAAAATTATTATGAATTTCTATTAACAAAATAAAATTGAGAAAAGCAATAGTAATCAATACGAGGTTTAGAAGTTGAAATGGGCCTTAAAAAAATTAAATTGCCCTTTAAATATGTCACTGTTTTTAGACACACTGTATAAATAAAAATACACCACACAAAAAGTAACTACTTTGTTAGTTACTATTCGGTATATTTTTTGACATGAATATTTTGCTCTCTCTTCAAACTGAGGATATTTGTATATTTGTAATTTTGTCCACATATAAACACTCACCTTGTATGTTATTTGTTTAAATTGATATATTATAAGAAACCACTATAATTATTTTATAAGAAGTATTAAATAATATACCAATAAATTTAGAAAAACCGATATTTACATATTTAAAGGAAACCCAACCTAATTAAAGAGATATTTAAAAAAAATAATCAGGATGTCAAGATCTATACTAAATTTTAATGAAATTTCACGGTTTACCAAAAATCCGTAAAATGTCTGCTTGATGCGTTCCTTTTTTTAGAATGTTCCTTTTTTGAGGCGAACAAAACATACTGATACTTTTTAGAGCTGCGGCTGAGCCCACTGGTCCTCAACACAGCAGAGAAGTTACAAAATTAAGAGAATGTATTTCCAACGGAGAATTAGTTCCTTCTGATATAGTACTGCGATATATAGAAGAACAAATAAGTAGTCATATAGAGGCAAAAGGAATTATTCTAGATGGATTTCCTAGAGACATGGATCAAGCCTTGGAGTTTGAATCTAGGGTGAGTTTTTTTACATAAGCACGATTAGGGACAAATAGTGGTAATTCGCGATAAGTTTTTAATTTATGTTAATTGTCTTATAGGTTTATTGTATGTAAGAAACAATAACTAGGTTCAAAATTTAACAATCAGTGTTTGTAGTTCTGAATAATAAACATAAATCATAAAAACGATGTAGGATTATCATGTATTGGTAGAGCACAAAGTTATATTCTCTGAAATAATTCTAATTTTGAAGGGAATTACATTGCGTGGTCGTGTCTTTAAAGCCATTTACTGCTACAGAGTTTTATAATAACGTAAAATATATGAGGTTTTAATTCCCTTCTAATTCCAACCAATAACTAACTTATTAAAGAAGAATTGTTGAAACTGCTGATTAACTTAAAATAATAACGCTTGTTTTAGCAATAATTTTAGTAATTAAAAATAAGCACTTCGACTGCTCTACTTAAATCACATGACAAAAACAACCAATAACAGGGCAAATTCTTATACTAAAGATACAGATAAAAAACAATTGTTACATGAACCCACCTTTAAATGGTAAAAACTCAATAATCTGCATCTACATCTGGGAAAGCAGAAGATATTCATTTTAGAGGAATCGGTAGTAATAAAATTATTTATAGAAAGAACAAAAAAATTCAGTGCTAGAAAATGCAATTAGTTAAAGTCAATCAAGATCAATAAACTATAGTATATTCAAAATCAAGATGCATATTAGGAAAACAAAACCACCAGTACTGTATATTGAGATGTTCTATTGTAATGTCTACGGGATCATTAGTGGTTTTGTTTTCCTAATATGCATCTTGGTTTTGAATATATTATAAGTAATTAATTATTAATTAACTTTTATCATCGGCTTCATAAAGTCAATGGTTTTATTCATATTGGTATTGTATTACTGCATTCCTACAGCTTTGACCAACAAGTAAATGTAGTATGAGAACTATAACTTTTCTTTGCTAGCAAAATTTTGTTTTAGAACTATAAAAAAAATCGGTAAGTTGAATCTTTACTATATATAGTGAAACATGACCAAATTTATTTCCGCACATATACATACTGTCTTTTCAAATATTTTTATTGGGCTCCATTTTGCTCCACCATATTAGAGTCGTACCAATATTTTACTAGTTTCTATATATGCCACACTTGATTTCTGGCCATAATGTAAAATAAATTAAATAAGTAGTTTTTCATACTAATTTTTTAAACATTTTATTAGATCGCGATTTTATTTCGTCACGTTAAATTCGTACTAAAATCCTGAGTATCCCTATATCAATCTAACTTTTGTGCAAAATCTGAAGTCATTTGAATAGGAAGATTTTTTACGTTGACTTTTTAAACATTTATTTGGTCTTTTTACCAGTTTATCTGTATCTTACACTTATTTATTGCACACAATTTGAAATCAATCTAATGAACCGTTTTTCAAGCCCGATTTTTTAAATATTTTATTGTTTTGCCTTCCTGGATTCGTGCCAATGTAACACAAATATTACCAGATCATTCACATATGACTCTTAATTTTTGACCAAAAGTTAATCGGGTCAGTGGTTTTTTAGCTATGCCGCGAAAAGACTGACACAGAGTCAAACCACGGAATTGAGAAAACTTGTTTTTTTTTGGCATCTAGGGACCCTAAAAAGTGTAGATCTGTACAAATCTGGGACACCCTCCCAGGTTTTTTTCACGATTACAAGATTTCCATTTCACGAGGGAAGTAACAATTATTTATTCCCTTTCAAATAAAAAACAAAGAATCGTCGGAAATTAAAACTACAGGGAATCCTCAGCAGAAGATTTATGCGGAGTCGACCGAAATTAGACCGTTTCTAAGCTGGTATAAATTGTTTGGTTTACTTTTTAGCAAAATGATATGTTCGAAATATACAAATTTTGAATTATTAAATAATCATCTTGTCATTAAGACTATTTGTTTTAATTTTTTTACTAAAGAAATTTCTATTTATCTATCCACTCTGCTGCTTACATGTTTGGCCGTTTCGGTTTAAGTAGTATATACAGTGTGTCCTAGGTTGGGGGTGCATGTATTGGGATCTGGAATATATGTGTGACAGATAGAGAAATTGTTAAATGAGGAAGGTCGTAGATATTTAAATTAACAACTCAATGCTGTTTGCCGACCGATTCTAGCTTTTCTAGATTTTTTTTTGTAGAACTTAACCGTATATTTAGATTTTGATCCTAACGTTTCGATTTCGTGGAGCCATCATCAACTTCGATTTTTCTTATGAGCGCCATCTTGAGTTATTTCCGTATTAAATTGATATTTTTTAAACTGAAAAAATGCGACTCTTTTTTAAATAGACTGAAATTGTTCTTTTAATCTGGTAGCTTGTTTATCTGTAAGAACAAATTGAGGGAACTACTATAAATAAATTATTAATAGTTATTCCAAGTGACGTATGTGCTAATTTATTAAATAATAAAATTAGACAAACACTACCTGCCTGAATAAACTACTTAAACTTTTTTACACTATGAACAAATTATACTTTTAAACATCGCTGATGTTAGTCGTAAAAGGGTATTACGGTTTATAGCAGCTAATACATCGGTCCCTCTTGATCCAATATTTGAAGTTTTCCAGGAGGAGCGAACTCTCAACACCTCATTTTTACTATGACCCCAAAGATAAAAATCGAGCGACGTAAGATCTGGCGATCTTGCTGGCCAAGGCACGGGTTCGTTATTACAAATTACAAAACCAATTACAAAATTACAATTACAAAAGTGTCTTCTTGTACCATGGTCATCTTCTGTCAGAGTTTGTACGATTGTTGGTTGGTGAGGGTGATATTTGTTTTTTGTCGGAATTCGGTGTAGGCTCGATTTTGGAATGTCTATTGCTCTTTTCGTTTTTCTAATTGACGTGGTGGTGTTATTTTCGGTGTACGTCACGTTCTTCGGCCTGGTTGAAAAATTACCATGGTTTTTTAACAAATTTGAAATCCGGGTTCTAAAATATCGCTTATTTCTTGGAGTCCTCTCAGGAAATCTTTTTTGGTAGCTTCTTAGTGCATCATCATTATTTCTGTTTGCCTTAAAGTAGACTGCCAGCATATCTTATTTCTCGTAAATTGACTAGCTTAGTGGCATTTTGAGGAATAATTAAAATTATTTTTAATTATTAATTTGTTCAAAATAACATTTTCTTACTAAACTTCTCAGATAACTTTTACGTTGAGAATAGTTGGCAGCTTTCTTTTTATCTCTCTTTTATGTTTAGAACAAAGCCTAATTTGTTCTAGATAAAAAAAACAGTTTCAATGTCAAAGCAATAATTTATTCATGACCGATTTCATAAAAAATCGTATTTTTTTAATTTAAAGGACAAACATTATTTCTCTCTGGCATTACAGTATATCATCGAAAAGCTCTTAAAAAGATCAATCTAATACAAAAGAAATTCAAAATAGCGCGTATAAGAAAAAGTTCCAAAATCTGAGTATAGAGTTAAGTCCTACTGAAAAAGTTGCTCTAAGAATTCTAAAATGAAACTTTATAAATTATCAAAATAACTTAAAAACGGTTGCTCTTGAGTAATTTTCTGAGAAATTTGTTACTTCTTAAGTCAGTGCATTTTGTGATTTAGCGAGATTTCTATATGTTATATAACATTTCACTGTAAGTCAGCCATGGGAGCCAAAATTTTGATGGAGGGCAAGAGCTTAATTATTATATTATTAAGTTTTTAGACAGTAGATGAATGAATATATATCTATAAAAAATAATTTAAAGATGTTTCGAAACATAAACCAATACTATAAGGTTATGATTTGCTTGATAAAGATGTAAGTAATTAGATACGTTTTGATAACATTTTAAAAACCCCTAATCGGACTTTGCAGGAAAACAATTTAAAACTAGTTCACTTTTTAGATAAGATACGCAAAGTTTAGCATTACTCTAAAACTAGACATCACAGATATCAAAAAATATAAACAGGGGAAACAATCCAAAATTAATTAATGAAAAAATTGTCAATTTGTCATGACAAAATGAAAGATATTACAAATACTGATAAATATAAAACCACGAATTGTCAAAGAAAATACACACAATCTTTGAATAATGCAATTTAAGACGTTCTACATCTCTAAAAATTATCAAATCGCTTTTAACGGGTATTATGTTATTTTAAACATTAAGACTAACTAAAGAGGTTTAAATTTATATCAGGTCTAACTTGACATTTATAAGTTTAAGATGACATCTTTAACAATTGAACCAATAATTTTTCTAAATGTCATTAATACAAGATGACAGTGACATAAGTGAAACATAACTGACGAACTAATGGCCGGTTGCAGAAAGCTCAATTAAAGTTTAGAATGTTTAACGGAATGTCAAATTTGACAGCGGGTTCCTAGATTTCTGTAAGTAGCTTGTCAAATCCGAAAACTCGGTTATATATTCTAAACAGCAATTAAGTTTTGTGCAACCGGGTGTAAGAGTTTTAAGTAACATGGCAACTAGACCTGGTTTAACTCTTAAACATTTTAGTGAATACGGGCGTAAATGCTGTTTCCGTAGAGCCCGAGCACGTAGGATATTTTGGAGTACCCATCCATCCCAGGAAATTTATAGACATCTTATCTTTTTATGGTTTGATGTTGCTTTTAATGTACATCGAGGATTTCTCGACACAAAATCTCAATTAATGACTTTTCAGTTTATTATACAGGGTGTCTCTAAAAAATCCATACAAAGTTATAACCACTATTCCTTAGATCAAATAGAAGGATTTAAGTAACTAGTCCGAAAAGGCTTCGTTGCAGCGATATGGAACGTCAAAATTTAAACAAAAATATCTTAAAATTTTGAACAAAAATGCTTTTTGCGATGATGATACAATTTGGCATGTGATTCAATCTGTAAACGAGCCTTTTTGACATATTTCTTTGGATGGCAAGTGTTCAAACATTGTTCCATCGCACATAAAAAGCTAGTATTTTTTACTTGTTTGGTGAATTGGTTTTAGTTCACCGGTAAATAATTTTATTTCAGATATTTTTTATCTCTTGGTAATTTTCGCTACCTGTTAAAAAAAAAAATGTTATTTTGAAAAAAAAATGCTTTTTAGCGGTGAGGATTAAACTTGGTATGTGACATATTTTTATGGATGCTAGGTACTCTTTAAGGGTTTAAACATTGTTCCGTTACATACAAAAAAAAAAACGGTAAATTAACCTATACCCGGAACTTATTTCGTAACTAATTCCTTTACAAACAGATTTTTGTATATGTATATATAGCTATTTAGTAATAAGTTTATACAGGATGAAAAGAAAATGACTGTGCAAATATTTTAACAGTTAAAGGTGCAAGTAATTTAAAGCAAAAAAAAAGGCTTATATAACAACGAGTTAAAATGTTTTAAATTTTTCAGTTTTTTTAAAGGCGGAAACATTGCCATTTTACCTTACTTACTCTGAACAAATAGTCATTTTGGACGCTAGTGAAATAAGATCATTGTATTAGATCTTACATTTTTGTCGCCGTTTTATCTATCTTTTCTTCATTTAGGAAACCCATACTTTTGAATAAATTAATTGTAACAAATTGATTTAAAACATAATTTTTAAAATTTTGTTCCACTTATACACTAACGAAAATTACATGCACGGTAACGACAAATCACACGGTAGAGTAATATTTTTCACGATGGCAAAAAGACAAATTCATGAAAATTAGTTCGGTAAAATTACGTTTCCTTTTTCTCGTATGCATTGATAGTGATATAAATAATATTTTCTCGTTCTTTTATTTAAAAATATTTTGCTACAAATTCACGCAATTACAGAAATATTACTAGTACAAATCTCCGCGTCTCAATGAATAGGTACAAATAAAATGTTTTTTTGCCTAATAACGTAATATTTTTGTCCGGTTGCAGTTTTAAAAACAATTTGTGCGGCAGGTAAGATGATTTATTCCATGTTGCCAGATTGTACGTTTTGAAATACGTGTCATTCAATGCTTAAATATTTTTTAAATATTGCGACTATTTCTAAAAAGAACTTTAATTATTGAATTAATAGTTTTCGATAATAAAATGAATAAAATATTTAGCACATTTCTTAAATTATCCGGTTATATAAGGTTTTTTTTTGTCTTAAGTGATTGCTTGACAGAGGGAAAGTGTCATTACGAGAAAAGTTCTGTTAAAAGGGTTTTACCTATCTTTTACCCGTAATTTGCCTTATAATAAATCGTTTTCTGAAGAAAAGCGAAAGATATAACAATGTATAGGGTTTTAATATACTACATTTTTATGTTGTATCTCAAGCTAAAAGTTAACGTTTTCTTAAATAGTTTTCATGTCCATGCGAAAATAAGAATTTATGACAATAAATCTGTTTGATTCATATATCTAACATTCATTTAGATTGGGACGAAAAAACATTTTTATCTCCTTACCTTTAATTTGTAAAAATTTACATACATATTCCAGGATACTATATTTTATTTTGTTTTTCTTTTTTTTAGTTTAATTATTTGTGTTATTTTTACTTTTCATAACGTTACATAGTTTAAAAAACAAATTATGTCGTTTATTATTTTCCTTCATAAAAAATGTTTTATTTCAGGAAATGGAATTTTACCAAATTTTTAAACAGTTTATTGGGTCGTGATTTTATTTGTACAAAAAGATTTGCGCTTAAATATCAGTTTATCTCTTGGTTACATTTGGTTCTATGCAAAATTTCAAGTCAATTGGATATGTTGTTTGTTGTAGTTTTTTTTGACATTTCAATATGCCGCCATGCTGTCCCATCATCATGGCCTAATACTAAAATTTTTCATGTTATCTTTCGACCATACTTAATTCTTGTGAAAAATTTAGCTTCGAGGTTTTTAAATTATGATTTTTCTAGCACTAAATATGAAGTAAATCGGATAAGTAGTTTTTGAGTTACGCCGCATACAGACAGATGACAAGCTGACGGAAATGGGTGAACATTTTTTTCGGGGTCCAGGGGCCCTAAAACGCAAAGATCTGCAAAAATCTCGGAGGGTAATTTTTTCACGATTACTATACTTCCCTCTTACGAGGGATGTAAAAATAGTTATTTATACTATAAGGGATGTAAGATGTAAGAACTTTTTTGCCAGCCCTCGCAATCGCTAGGGCGCAAACTCGTCCTCGACTGGTAAATGTACTTACATCCCATATAGTATATAACATTTTTACCCCTCCCTGTATTCTCTGTTTACAAGAAAATGCTGGATATATTTTTGGATTTTCATTATCATTACATTCGATAGCATTCTCATTAAATTATGAAGGCAGCCGTGATTCGTTGCCAGAGCAACATAAGCAGTTTTTATTTTATCAACAAGGTCAAGTTGACAATTCATAGCGAAAAGTTTGAAGAAGTTGAATTGTTTGATTCTGTGTGGACAAAATGGATGTTTCAGACATAGAAGAATCAGCGAATATTTCTTGTTTATCTCTACTATCGGAAAAGTCGAAAAAAAGGTATGAAGCAGCATATAAATCCTTTAAAAATTAGCGCCAAAGCAAGACGGTTACTGCAGTCTCAGAAACCTTGTTTTTGGCATATTTCCACGAAAAAAGTGCTATATTGAAGTCCCCATCAAGCTTATGGTGTGAGTATTCGATGTTGAAGTCCACCCTTTTTATAGAGGAAAATATAGATATTTCTAAGTATCCAAAACTTCGAGCATTTTTGAAAAGAAAAAATGATGGTTACGGGCCCAAAAAATCGAATGTGTTTAACAGGGAAGATGTGAATAAGTTCATGCTTGAAGCCCCCGATGATACATACTTATTGATGAAGGTTGTCAAAATGTTAAAATAAGTCAAGAAGTCATAATTGTGACCATGACCTGACTCCAAAAATGGAATGTCACGTACATTTACAGTGACAAAAAGTGACGACACTCAGGTGTGTCATTTCAAGATAATTCAAAAGTACATTGATACAAGATCTCACATGACGACCATTAATCCGCGCTTCTTTATGCGATATCAAAATGGAAAGTGCTTAAACCAGCCTGTCGGGAAAAATACGTTTTAGTCAATTCCAAGTAAAATTGCGAAATTTCTAAAGTTTGAAAACTTCAAAATGTATACTGGCCACTCTTTTAGAAGAACGTCGGCAATTTTATTAGCAAATACTGGAGTTGATGTATTAGCTATCAAGCGACATGGTGGATGGAAATCCGCTACTATTGCGGAAAGTTACGTAGCTGAGATAAAAAGGAAGTAGCGAATAAAATTTTATACAATAAGACCCAGCCAAAAGTCTCTTGCAGTGCTTCAACAGTGACAGAAACATTGGTTAGAAATGAAGGATCTGTGGAGTCAGAAAATGTGTTTCCAAATTTTGTCAATAATGTGAATAATTGTAATAATTGTACCATTAATATTCATTTCAATTAATATCACCGGGTTTTTGTAATATGTGGAAATCAAAAATTAGAGCTACTTATAATAATTTTAGATTATTATTTCTCTAGGGACGTAAGTTGACTTACATCCTGTCGTTAAGGGCAACCAATACCTTGTTGAGTAACTTTCACTTACGTCTGTCAAAGCAGTGTCAAAATAGGTTGCTTACAATAGAGGAAGGGGGAAAAATGTATTTTTTAATTGTTCGTCTTTGAACCTTGATTTTTTGTCTCTTGGTCATTTTGTAATATGTCCTACAGATTATATAAGTTTTACTTGTATTGAAATCGTGAAAAAACACCCTCCCAGGTTTTTAAAGATCTTCACTTTTTTAGTGTTCCTAGATGTCATAAAACATGTTTTGTTAATTCCGTCGGTCTGTCTGTTCGCGGCATAGCTAAAAACTATTTACCTAATTGATTTCAAATTTTGGTTCAAACTTAAGGGACATATCGGGATGATCTGGTAATATTTTGGTACAAACCAATATGGCAAAAAAAATGGCGGCCTAGTGAAATTATAAAAAAAGTTTAACTAAAATCTGCTTATTAAATTTACCTCAAGTCTTCCACAAAAATCAAGTATTGCGTAGGAATGAATTGGTAAAATTTTGGTACGAATCCAAGATGGAGAAACAAAATGGTATGTCAGGTACACCAGTACTGCCAGTTCGCGGCGTAGTTAAAAAACTAGTTACCCGATTGACCTCAAATGTTGGTCAAAAATTAAGTTTCATATGGGGATGACCTGGTAAGATTTTGGTAAAAATTCAATATGGCGCAACAAAATAGCGTTCTGTGTTTCTTAAACAGATATCTTCAAATTACTGGCTTAAATATTTTTTCTACCCTCATGCTAGCCTAGGTGTTTTATAAAAACACTACAGTTACGTATATTAAATGCATGTTCCGATAACGTAAATTCTCGGCCACGGATGTAATATTTAAGTAAAACAAATTACCAGACGATCAATCATTGATTATATGGCAGAATGGAAACCGCGTGCAAAAACCATTAGTTTCTGCAAAAAATCGTTATTGCCTTTAGAATATTATATTACTTACATTAATACCACTATTTGCGCAGAGCCGTAGATAGAATTTTGTTATATCCGTTGTCTGGATAGCACTAAGATTCGATCGATATACAGGGTCTGTTCCATTTGAATTAACAAATTGAATTTTTTTTATTATCGATTTTAACATAAAAAGTTTTGTTTATAAAAAAAATAAATTTGGCTATAAGGAACTCCTCATACAAATACAAGATGCACAGAAAATAACTAACCTCAAGTAGCTATAACAAATACACGTAAAATTAAAATTTTTATAGATCACCGAATTAGAAAGCGTAAAAATATGAGTTAAGAAGTAATTTGAAGTTTTATTGTACGAGATTTATTTTTCGGGTAAGTTAATGGTCAATAAGTCGAAAATCTCAAAGGACGCATTACTTTTACACATTCACCATTCCTTTTCTAAAAAACTACGTCTATTACAAAAAAGTTTTAAAAGTTTTTTGACTTTTGAAGGCTCTTTAATTTAGCTGTCTTAAAAATTTTAATCTAATTTTTTTTTAATAATAAATAATAAGTAATTTTATTCAAAAAAGAGGCTAGAATTATCAGAATGAACGATATTGCACATTTTGAGAATGCGAAGTACAGCTCCTTAAAAAAAGACGGTCTAAGTTAACCTAGAAGTACAGACACAGAAAATTATCTTTAATACCAATCTGTTTGCTTGTTGCTACAGAAGCAGGGTATATGTTTCCATCAGACCTGCTATTAACGGGGGGCTAAAAATCTGAGTGTATTAAAATGTTTTTTTTATAAGCTTGGGGAAACAAGAGACAGGGGCAGGGTCGAAGGTAGGGAGGGAGTATGTTATATATCTTTGTAATATGATAAGTAAACGAATATTGAAATTTAACAGGTTTATTTATTGGTGGCGTTTATTTAAGTACCTGTAAATCTTGAGTTTAGTACTGTACGACAGTTCTAAATGTAATTTTTCTGTATAGATACGGGGGATTTTTTAAGGTTAATATTTTATGATTAAATTGTATTAAAAAATCTTCTTTTGTGCCAATATACCATTTAGTAATTGGCAATAAATGACTAATATTGGGTTCTTCGAATTCTATAAATCAATCTAAGACAATCTAAGACAATCTACTGCTGAGAGTGATCAGCAAATTGCTGAAGTTACGAGAATTTAACTACCCTATCCATATCAACAACGTATAAAGAAAACAGCAATGGTCGCAAGATCGATCCTTGCGGTATCCCAGTTGTCAAAGGCAAATTAGTAGGATTTAAGCTTGTTAGGATCATCACTTAGTAACACCCAATGTAATCGTTAACAAGATAAGACCTTAGAAATTATATCGAGTTTTTTGATAAACAAAGGTAATGAAGTTTAGCCAATAGCATATCGTGGCTTAATGTATTGAACGCCTTGCTAAAATCTAATAGACCTAGACAGGTAATTTTTCTCTTATCCTCACTGAACCTGATAACATTTATGAGATTTACCAAACACGTAATGAAAGCCTGATTGACATTCAGGTATTAATTTATTAGAAGTAGAAAAAGGCACGGTTTGTTCGTAAATATATTTCTCGATAATTTTGGTAGTATGCTAATAGGTCCAAGATCTTTAAAATCTCCGGCATTAGTTATTTTTGCTAGGGATTTGATTATTGCTTTTTTCGGCAAATCTGGGTAACAATTTTCTAAAATACATATGCTAATTATATTTATGAGTGAATTTTTAGAATAAGGTAAACATAACTTCAAATCCGTGATAGATAACTGATCTTTTCCAAGGGATCTAGTTTTTATTGAATTAATTATTTTAGTCAAGGAGTTCTCATCAGGTAGGTCAAAGTTTAAATCAGAAGAAACGTTAGCATGCTTATTTTGGTTATAGAATTTAACTATATCATTTGAAGTTGTATTAACCCCTGAGGCGTAATTGGCAAAATAATAATTTATGGAGGATGAGTCCGGGAAGTTTGTAGAGATTTAAATTTATTTTTCTTGCTCAAGTGTAAAAATTTTTACTTACTCTCTTAGATAAAGAATCAAAATATGTAACCTTTTCTCTAGAGATAGCGTATTTTGTATAATTTCTCAATTCTCGATAATATCTAAGTCGAACATCAGTTTTGTTGGCTTCAAAATGTCATATCTCCTACTTCGATGCCTTTATCAATTTTTGGTCCCGTTTCAAGTAGCTTTTTTGTCTAGCTTCTATCACTGAGTCTTGCTATATGACCGGCTTATCTCCATTTAGACCTTGCAATACGTTCGATGACCTCGTCTATTTTGGTTGTTCTGTGCAATTATTTATTTTTCGCCTAACTTTCAAAGATATACCTAACATAGACTGTTCCATTTTTCTTTATGTTATTTGTAATTTTGCCTATTCTAAGGTTATCCTTCTTATCAGTTCGCATTTGTGATATTTGGTCATTCTGTCCAAGGTATGTATACTTTTCCACAGTTTAAATTTGCACTCCTTTGTCATCTAATGGCTCGTTGGAAACTGAACTCGTCATCGGTTTGTTTTTGAAAGATTTATTTCTAAAGTACGTTTTGCTGTTTTAGAAGTTCTTGTAACATTGTTCTAGCCTCGTTCAGATTAGCTTTTGTCATTTCATCTATATTGATCCTTTCGTTTTTCCAATCTAGCAATTTAAGGGCAAGTTCTAATAATGTTTTACATAATTTGGGTCACTTATTCCTCGCTTGATTAAAAATTTTTGAATTATTGTATGAAGCTTATCTGTTGACGTTCCGTTTTCATATTTGTTCTGGGTATTTTTAAAGTATCTATAATCAATTCTGCATCGAAGGCTTTTCTGAAGTCATTAAATATGTACACCAAGGTTCTGTGGTACTCTGTGCGTATCAAATTCTAATAGACAATTTATTGTAAGGAGTTTAGGATCAGAGTTAAAATTCTCTATGTTTTAGGAAAAAACGTATATATATATATATATATATATATATATATATATATATATATATATTTTTTTTTTTTGTACCAAAATTATAACGGGTTAGATCGGAGAACATAGGCTTTGAATGTAGAGCACTCATATATGACTTAACAAATAAAAAACCATTCGGATCACACGAGTTTTGGTACCTAATCTTTCGACACAAATCTTGAGGGGTGTAATTTTGTGAAACCTGATGTTTATTTCATTTTATGGAGGTCTGCAAGTTCTCAAACCATGTAAATAAATTTCGAAAGTTTTTAGTTTTATGACTTTTTAATGTTTTTTAAGCAAGTTAAAAGCGTATATACTGTATTCTGTTGCATCCGTTCTCTGACGTACGCTTTATACCAAGGGCAGATAACATCCTTTAAAAAACAAATAACTTTCTTGTATAAGGACATTTGGATTCCTTTTAATAGATTTTATTTAACTTGATTATTTTTTTCCGTTTTACTCTGAAACGTAAAGAGTATTTCCAAATTCACGAAACTATCTCGCGTGACAATCGTGTTTACCCAATCCCATTTATTATTTCATATCACAGGTACGGTAAAAAAATTCTCTTGTTAATAACCTTGTTCCATGCGCACACGTTGAATTATGACATTACCTATTCTCGAAGTTTTTTTCATGACCTCACTCGGGAGTATTTTCAATTCGCGTTCTTGAAAAGCGGAGCCGTATAATTATTGTATTAATAATTGAAATTGTAAAAACGTATATCGAGCTCCCAATTAATTTTAAAACAATATTGAATTTCTGATGTGGACAGGTGTATTTATTTCCATCTGTTTGTTTCGTCCCTCGCTCGAGACCTATAATTTGGTATTTTACATTTAGAAAGTTTTTCGGAGTCGGGGCACATTCAATCAATTTTTGTATCTAAAAAAAACCGGTATTTAATACATTTATTGGTTTGCCTGTTTTTTGTAGTACACTTCTTGTATATAGAAGGAAATAAGTAGGAAGTTATATTATTTGATATACATCATATTTAATAACTTGGACCTTAACTCTTATTCATTGAAACTAGAAAGTTTTCGTTTTATTTTAATATTTGAAACAGTTAATTATCGCAGCGTAAACAAATTGTCAAAATGAACGAATTTTTTTTTCTATGAAATTAATAACCCATCAGGGATCTCCCAAGGATCACACATGGGGTTCTACTTTTCAATGCATTTGTTAATGTCATTCGTCAGTGTTTTGGACACTGTAATGTTCAACCCCTGAATCCTGCTGCTGAATTGGGATTGTCACGTTGAGTTTTGGATGTTAACAATTGAAAATAAGCAGTAGTATGACATTCTAATTAAACGTATGACATAAGCTATAAATAGTTATTCTATTAATGACAGTTATTCTATTAATAACACAATTCTTGCAAATATTGCAGTGGACTTTAATAGCCTGCTTTGCTGAATTTCGGTTTCACTGCGTTTTTGCTAAAGGGTCGCCAACGCTACCGGAATGGCTAATTCGATCAGATGTTCACTAAGCTTAAATAGTATATAGATTGAGTAACCAATCGGGTTTTCCTCACGTAGTATCTCCACTACCAGTAAAGATATAAGTATGCAGCAAACAGAACTGTAACTAAGTTATTTTCAGATTCGCTGAGAAACTATTATTTCTTTATTGTTATAAAGAACTGTGCATCTAAAAAACTGGAGGTTGGTGGCGTTGTTATAGCGGTGAATAGAGACATTCACGCTGTGTATCACATCAGTATGCAGTTTGACGCAGAGGATTTGGGGATATCAGTAACTCGTGATATCGGTGAAAAATTTTTATTGGTTGTGTGTACTTAGCACCAGGTGATAATTCAGCATAGTACTAATTTCTTTTTAAGAAATAAATAAGTTTTTAAACATCATAATACGATTGTTTTGTGTAACTTTAATTTTGCAACGGTCGACTGGGATCTACATGAGAATCAATAGTATCTTAAGAACATGAATGTGGATAATAAATTCTCAGAAATGATAGGATTATGCTCTGTCTCAAAGAAAGCTCAAGCAATTTAACAACATTTCAAATATTAATTTTTGTAATAAAAATTGTTATATTAGCATTGAACATAGTTTACATTCTCTTGCCTCTGAAGATCATCATCCATCCATTGAAGATAGATTTTGATTTTATTTCATTTAAATTACTAAAAAACAATAAAGTACACATAATTTTCGCAATGCGAATTATGAAAATATGAAAAATAAGCTTTTTCAAATATCTTGGTTAAATCTGTTTAATTATAGAAATTTCAATGTTAAATTATTTTATGAAAAGCGGCATGCTGCTGTAAGAGAAAATGTATTAATTATTATTATTAAATTATTATTATAATTTTGTTATTCTTCGTAGTTTGTCGTAATAATTGAAGCAAGGAGATTACAAAGAACACTTAAACAACGTAGAAGCAGAAATAAACAGCAATTCTAATTTTTTTTTGAATGTATTGGATCATAAAGGATTATCTAATCGCATGTAAAGCCCATATGGCGAGAAAACAAATACCTTTTGATTTGTTTACTAATTATTTCGAAGGACCCTTTTAATTAATTAAAATTAAAAAAATTTCAATGGTTGGTATTTTCAATGGGCATTGGTTTATGTAATTTTTAATGACTATTTGTGAACTAGTAGTTTTTTATTTTACTTATTTTAAGTTTTTTACGTTGAAGTTTCACTCAGAACGAAAGAAAACCAAAGTTAAGATATTTACTTTGAATAAAAATATGTAAAGTTGAAGTACAATGTATGTATAATATAGGTTTTATTCAATCATTCATACGCTATTCCAATTCAACACAGATATATGAAATGTTTTGTTCATAGTTTATTAATTTAATGATCTTAAGTCCTGATACATTGTCTCTTTTCGCTTCACAGATGAACACTTGCATCTTTAAACTTAATTTACAGTATCTCTGAACAATCCTATAGAACACAGAGAATGAAATTACGCTCCCTATATCGACTGTAAAAAGCATTCACTCTTGCTCTTTATTCACACTTCACTTTCAGTGTATAAAAAAAGTAATTACGTGCCTTTAATAGGCGGTAACGAGAGAAACCACTTGTTCTTTCGGTTAACACTTGACTCATGCTGGGTGTACATATAATTAGATTTAGATTTAAACAGTAAAATAAGCCTGTTTTTTTTTCACATTCCCAAGTCAGCAATAAAGCTAATTATTTCTTTTCTTATCCGGGAATAATGAAAATAATTTAGGAAACAAATTTTTAATAAAAGCAATTGAGAGAGGTCAAAACTTAAAATGTTCGAAAAATGGACTCTTTTACCCCTCGAGATATTAAGAAGTCATCTTATGATGTTTAATGTAATAATAATACAAAAAAAGTCAACCAATTTAATGTCCATAAGAAAAAATCATATAGACATACTCTGCAATTATAAGAATGATGCTTACAAAGCGATAACATACAACATCAGAGCATACGGTCAACCGGGTTAATTTACATAGCATAGATGTAAGCTCCGCTCCCACGTTAATTCAAAAGTTAGGATGTCTCTAATACACCGTACATGTATACTCTACGGTATATATTGTAATCACAACAGGCATGAAATGCGACATACTTTGTAATCAGGAGATTATTTTTGTTAGTACTTTAATTTTGGCTCTAGTTGTTCTCGTCTTTCAACTAGTTTGATCGTACTATTAGCGTCTAGAGATAAGTGGAAACTAAGCTTTAATATTACGTTAGTCTGTTTTCTGTTCAGTTGGTTGGTTATTATCTCGTATTTTTGAGATCAGATTCTGCTGCTATTTTACTTCTGCATGCGTTGATGTCATATACTTACGACAACCTAAAAAAAGGTTTAACCTGGGGTAACGAAAAAGGCAGTCTAATAAAACACGATTATATATAAAATTCGAATTTTAATGTATGCGTTATGTTGGGTGAAAAGGAAATTCACAAAAAAAATTTTCACGGCCTATCTCCAGACGCAGATGATCGTACTGATGAGGAGCCTTATTCAAAGACACGTGTCTATGTTTGGCCATAGTTTATTTTTGTACAAGCATTTTTTTACGGATTTCGCATGTTAATTCTTCTCTTTTTGTCACTTTGTCTTCAAAGGCTTCACTTTGCAGGGGAGTGAAGGAAAAACAACTAATAGCTATAACGGTTAACTATAAATAGTCACTAAAAAAAGGCCGTATTAAACTTGTGCCTTTGAAACTTTAATACAGCGGGTTGAAAGATGAAACGCGGGTAGGCTCTGTTTATTTGTAAATGCCAACTAAGTCTGGCTTGATACAATTCAACCAAAACTAAACGAACTGCTCAAGACTTTGTCAGCCGACAATGTCTTTTAATATATCGAATTAAAAAACCTAAGGAAATGTTATTGCCCTTAGTTACAAACTATACCGCATTTTGGCAGGTCCTAATTACCATATGCATCGCATTAGAGACATCCTTGTTCTTTAAATAAGATAAGGGGCGAAGTTATTAGACCCGATACTCTCTACACGCTATACTTCGTAAATGTGCACTAGACCATCAGCAGCCACGGAGACCATGCTTGCTCTGACTTGCTAATTATTTCTGCACCCAACCACTCTAACTATTTGTCACTTAGTTACCCCTGGCGATAAATTAAACGCAATTTTATAACGTGTCAGTAAACACAACTGAGGGCATTTTTTTGACCAGCTTTTGGCATTTATTATATAAAAATAATAATAATAATAATAATAATAATACGTTTATTATTTACCCATATTATAAAACATGATACATATGCATATAAAAAAAGAGGAAAAAAAAAGAAGTGACGGTAAATAAAAGCACTATGATAGGTAATAAAATACCGATTCTTCCTCATAGGCTACGATGTTAAATAAAATAATAAAATTAAATACATATACAAAAAGAAAATCGAAATGTAGTGATAATTTAACATACATGCACTCGTACCTACATATATGCATGCGTACCCATATTCACAGACACACACACACACACCCACACACGACGCTGCAACATATATATTGTACAAAATGAGAATATAAAATTAAAATACAAAAATCCACATATTAAAATTGAGTAAATATAAAATTTAAATGAATAAGCATTATACATATTTGTACTGTACATTAACGGGATTGATCCCGAAAAAGTGTTTTTTTGTAATTTTTCTTGAACGCATAAGGAGATTGAGATATTTCGGAAATACCCAGTGCATCGCAGATCGCAACGTTATAGGAAAAGGACCGCCTGAACATGGAGGTTTTGTGTCGCGGAATAGTCAAGGAATTCCTAAATCTCAGATTTAGATTATGAACATCAGTTCTAAAAGTAATTTTTTCATATAAATATGATGGCGCCCCACATTTTAAAACCTTGTGAAACATGCAGGCCATGTGCAATTTACGGCGATTACACATGCGCAACCAATTGGCATCCCGCAACTTGTGCGATACAGGCTTAGGCCTTCGGATACCGTAAATTAGTCTAAGACAGGAGTTTTGAGCTTTCTGAATGCGCTTCTGATCCATACCATCAAGGCAAGGACCATAGACTGCATCACAGTAATTAAAACCAGAAAGAACAAGAGCCTAACAAAGTTGTTTTTTGGTTTTTACGTCTAGATAATGTCTTTGAGAGAAAATTAATTTAAGGGAATAGTAGGCTTTCTTCAAAAGACCAGTTACATGTTCTTTAAAAGGTAGGTTCTGATCCATAATCAGCCCCAAGTTCTTGCATGTTTTAGTGAATTTAATAGACGAGTTTCCCAGTTTTAACTTCATCTCAGGTTCACTATCTCTGTACTTGCCGCTTGTAAAGAGAATGGCGCAAGTTTTTTCGGTATTTAGCTTCAGAAGGTGCTGTTCAGAAATATGTAGGAGTGAATTTAGATCATGATTAATGTTGTTGGTAGCATTAGCTAAATCAGAGGAGCTAAATGTATAACAAAGTTGAGTGTCATCTGCATACATGTGATAGCCACAGAAGTTCAGATGGGAATCAAAACTGCATGTATAAATTGTATAAAGCAGAGGCCCTATAATACTCCCTTGGGGAACACCCTGTGTCACCACATGACCTGCAGACATCTCATTGTTTAGCTTTACGTGTTGTACCCTGTTAGACAAAAATGACCCAATAATTTCCACTGCAGACTGACCAAATCCTATATAGTGCAACATGGAAATGAGAATTTTGTGGTTTAATAAATCAAACGCTTTGGAGTAATCGAGCAGTATAAGTGCACAGGACTTTCGATCATCCAGCGCTCTGAGGACATCATCAGTGATGGACGCAAGCGCTGTGGCTCACGAATGACCTTCCCTGAAACCAGATTGTTTTGAAGGAAGAACTTTATAAAGATTTAAATGGGTTTTTATCTGCCTCTCAAGTACCTTCTCCATAACTTTAGATAGAATAGGCAGAATACTTATCGACCGCAAATCTTTAAATTCTCTAGGTGAGTTTGTTTTGGGTATAGGTACTATAAAAGCACTTTTCCAGGCGCTAGGAAAATAGTTACTAGCCATACATTCATTAATAATATGAGTAACAAACGGCACAATAAACGGACAACACAAAATTATCATTGTCAGGTTCAATCCATCACTCCCAAAGGCATTACTTTTCAATTGTTTCAAAATGCTAAAGACATGGAAATCAGTAATATTCCCAAAATTCAAAGTAGTGCTAACACCTGTCTTGAGATTACTTTTATAGAAATTGAGAAGTTCTTGATCGGGCTGTAGATTATAATTATTAGCTGATGAAAAGTAAGAGTTAATTTCATTAACATTGCTTAAGTCAGTCGGAATTACTTGGCGTTTATCGGGAACTACACTGATATTTTTTAGTTCCTTCCATTTTTCCCTTGTACAATTAGTTAGTTTATGTGTTAAATAAGCACTTTTTTCTCGTTTAGTAGCGGAAGATGTCTGATAGCGCAATTGTTTGTAATACTCCCAGTGGGCAGGTAGTTGACTTCTTCTGTACCTTATTAATGCCCTATCTCTAAGTTTTTGCATACTCCTGATAGTCGGGGTTATCCATGGAGAATAAGGGTGCCTTGTTCTGCTACAAGATGTTTGCAGAGGCGCATGAAAATCAAATAGTTGTAAAAGGGTGCTATTTAAGAAGGTAACCTTCTCATCAATATTTTGTATTTGATAAATTTGATTCCAGTTGAGATTTTGCAGATCTTTTTCAAAATCCGCCAGATTTATGTTTTTAAAATTTCTATATGAATAAGTCCTAGGTTTAGGTTTAGGGCTCTTAAGTTCGAATTGACAAGATATACAAAAATGATCCGCCACATTCACTTCTTCAGATTTTATGTTGGAAGCTTGCATATTTGTAAATATTACGTCTATAAGGGACATACTATGATTGGAAATTCGCGTAGGCTGTTGAATAACTTGTTCTAGAGAAAAGGAGTCTAGGAGTCTATAGAAATTATATGTTGACACAGAAACTGTGTCCAAAAGATTAATATTTATATCACCCATGCAAATAATATTATCATAATGGGTTGTGATATCAATCAAAAAGTCTTCCATACTACTTATAAAATTCCTAACATCACTATTTGGTGGACGATACAGCGTACCCAGAACATAGAACTTATTATGAATGGAAATCTTTACCCAAATATGTTTCAGATATTCAGAAGTTTCGGAAAATATTATCGTGGGGTGTAAAGTTTCCCTGATATAGAAAGCAGCTCCTCCCCCCCTACCCGTGCGGTCCTGTCCCACAAAACTATAACCTGCAATGTGTAATTGAGATTTATCTATGCCATCATGAAGCCAGGTTTCTGAGATTTCCAAAATATCAAAATTTTTAGATGTAATTAAATGTTTAACTTCATTATAGTGAGTAATTAGAGATCTCACGTTAATGTGACCAACTTGAAACATAATATTTAAACAACTACTTACTTTGATGTAATAAAAACTAAAAAACAAGATAACTACTTAATCACAAATGTCCATCAGTTCTAAAGTCTCTTTGCTGCCGCTCTTGTTGCTACTGAGGATGTAGGACCTAGACCAAGTTTTATCTTTTTAGTCTGACTGCTTGGAGTTTGGGGCTTTTTGTGTGTTGGTGATTTCCTGTCTCTTTTCTTTTTTTCTTCTATATTTGGTTGAACTCCTGCAGTATCGGGTTTCAATTTTGTGGTACCAGTTGGACTTGAAGTTGTATTTACAGGAGTGTCAATATCCTCCACTGGTGAAAAAAAGTCTTTACTTCTCCTGTAGATAGTTGGAGTAGATGGTGCACTGTTGGATTTAGCGTTCGTAGTTTCTTCTTCGGTCTCTAAATCATTACGAGACTGCAGCTGTTGTACCGTGTAGGTCTCGCCATTGATCATCTTTTTAATTCTTTAGATTTAGCTGCCTTGAGGTGTTCAATAAGAATTTTCCTTTCCTGTCTGTCTTGTATGCAAAGATCTTGAGCAATAAAAATCTTACTGTTTTTCAATTTGAAACTATTCTTTAAAATAAGATTTTTCTTTAGGTTTGTAGTAAATTCTACTTTTATAAGAATAACTTTACTACTCTTTACTTGTTTTAGAAGGTATAGATTATTTATTTCTGATTCTTGTACAGTGATGCCTAATGTACTAGTGAAAAATTGCAAAGCAAATGCAAGTAAGGGCCCCTTCTTTTCATCAAACTCGGCCCCAAATATAATGATGTTTCTTCTGAATCTTCTTTCAAATTCTAACTGTTTGCTTTCTAGTTTTGTGCATTTTTGTTCTACCTTAAGAATTCGGCGGTCAAGTTCATTCATATGTTTTAAGATTTTGTTGCTTTCGGTAGCAATATGTTCCTTTAACTCTTTAGTAACTGTGTCACGGGTAGACTCAGCTGACTAATTTATGGCCTCCACCAATTTAGAATAGAGATCGTTGTTAGATAAATCCCCCATAATTCAATCAAAAAAAACATAGATTTGTTCATCAATAATAAATGTATAGCCAGTCTGGCAACAAGTATATGCAGTAAAGTAAATTCAATACAGGTACTATAGTATGCGGTCTCCTTTAGCATAAACAGTATTCGCGCTACTGATAACGAATGTCAATGAGGATAAACGAACTGTTTACAACTTTAAAATTTGTGTATATCGCGTATAAAATATATGCTTTACACGATTTTTTTTTATGTACGTGCGTATTTTGATCGTACTAACACACAAGCCACAAAACATTAATTAATTTTTACAATTTCATTCATAACTACGAATCACTGAGAACAATAAACACTGACGTCTATCAACTATGGGTGATCACACACTCTGCATATCTAATTTTATTTAGTCAGTGCTTTTAGGTATGTTTTATGCATGACAGCCATAACCAGTAACGATACAATATTCATAAAATTTGTCTAGAATTTTAGTTGCCCTTTTTTTACAGGGGAAATTCAAGTTTTTATATTGTCCTAAACATTAAGTTTTTGAGTACACCAACATTTTTCACATACGTGTTACGACTTTGACTACAAATATTTTAACAGGTGATGGTCTGGACGATTTTGAACAAAAAGTTAGTATATACCATCGGTTAATTCTAAATGGTTTTCGAAAATTGCAGTTTAAATTGTTTAATTTTAGAGAAAGTTTCAGTTCTCGACAACACGGCAACGTTGCCACTTTGAACATTTTGTTAGTTCAGCTGTATATTGTTAACAAAACAAAAAGGTTTGAAATATCGTTGTATTATTGTGCAGCTGATAAAATGCATGCATATTATTTGGTATGAAGGATAGTAACTTGGAAGCACATTGTCGGCGGGTTTAATGAAATAGAAACAACCTACTTGTCATTGTGAATAAACAATAATAATTTCTGAGATAAATGATTTGAACATTTTTGACTCCACAAGACTACAGACAGCTATTTTAGTTTATTAGTTTACAAAACTTATTAAAAAATATCAACTTAACCAAAATCTGATTTACCAAATGTTTACTTTAAACATGCACGCATAGGTATCACAAGGCGAATTTTGAATCAGTTTTATTGAACTTATTTAACAATGTGTTATCTTCATGTCATATTCTTCATTTGTAAACATTTTAAAAAGCACGCTACATACTTAAACTTTTTTCGCTTAATTAGTTATGAATGGTCTGTCACGTGTTAAAATATTTAATATAAAAAAAATAATAAAAATATTTGTAGTCAAACCCCTAACATCCCGTTTAATTCTAGATATAGTAATTTGATAACATTTCTCTTTCTCACATGGTTCAGTATTGTTTAATCTGTCCTGAATCACTTCCTATCTTAATACCTACATATTTCGGATCATACAAACAATCAAACTTCGCATCTCTAATAACAGGCTATACTATCGGCACAATTTCTAAGTTGTATCAAGACCGATTGTACTCCGAATAGACGATCCAACAATTGGAAAATAAAAGACGTCTTAAATGGATTCCAACTTTACCATCTATCAGTACAGTTGGGATTCATCGTTAGCTTTTTGGAAAACTCAACTTGTATCACGTCCAGATTTGTCAGACTATTTCTTTCTCTTCACTTTTTACTCTTCTTTGGATCCCCTGTCACCAATCCGGAAAAAATCCGATATAAATTTTAAATCGAACCATAAATGACAATGGTGCTTTTGTGGTAGACAACCTACCTAAGTCGCTTTTTAAAAAAGTTAAATTTTAAAGTTTGTAGTTGCGTTAATTTATAAACATTTTAAAAGTTTTACAGCGTGCTGTTTTCAACTTATTGTAAAACATTGTATGGAACACACTTATCAATACTCTGAAGGACAAAATTCCGAAACTGAAAATAATAAATTAAAAACATTAATGGACTGTCAAGAACAAACATCGCTCATAATGTGCATATTTTTGGTTTGCCAATGCAACCAAGATTTGCGGGCCGAGGTTTTTAATCTGTTTAACAAAACACAGCGACATTCAAAAGTGTAGTGATGTCCAAAATTCTGGTTCTTAGTAGAAATATTTAGAGAATGAATTACAAACTCATATAAATAATAATACAATACCCATATTACACGAATCAAAAATCAGGGTGTTACTTTTGACAGCTTATTGTCTTTCAAATCATTTATAGACCAATTTAAAAGCCACTTATCATCGTCCAAGAAATCTTTACAAAAATATTTTTATATTGCAAACAAAAATACTTTTTATGCGAAATATTAATTCTTTCATTATTGGACTATGGTGATAGCGTATATGGAGAATCTCTGTCATGTCGAAAAGAATGATAAAAAGTTTAAAATAGCTGCATGGGTTGTTCATTTAATATCCCCTATAAGGATCACATTACTCCACAGTCCACATTTAAACGATGCAAACATTCTAAATATGCTGAATCGGAGAAGATATATGTAAACTTTTACCTATAGGATAATTAAAGAGATAAGCTACGTTATTTAAGTACTAGATTTTGTAGTTTTTGGCACGCTTACGAATCAAGAAACAATCAAAATTATCCCCTTCATAGGATGGCGACATTTCAATGCTGTTTCACGTTTGTAGCCATTCAAACGTAAAATGGAATTACGGTGGGGGTCAACCTTCCCTTAATAGTTTCATGTCAAGACGAAATTATTGCAAGAGCAGTGTTTGTTGTTATATTTTTTTAACCCAGTACATTGGTATTGCTGAGTTTGGCCCACCGTTCCATTACGCTACTGTCTCGTACACGTACGTTTTAATCATTCGCGCCTAGCTTTTGTCTTGTTATTTACCGCTTCTATGCAGTCCCCTGCTTTAATATGAATGATTATATATATATATATATATATATATATATATATATATATATATGAGTCTCTATTCGGACGCGAGAAAGAAAGCTTCGAAAATGCCAAATGTGATTTTGGCGAAACGTCAGCAAAACTGTTCTTTTCAGAACGATAGTAGTGAACGGATGTACACCCGGAATGAAAGCACATTATATATATATGTATATATATATATTATATATATATATATATATATATATATATATATATATATATATATATATATATATATAGTGATTTTCTGGATCAATTGATCTATATTCTAGGAGATTATTATTAACCATATGCCACAAAAGTTACAACACCTTTCAAAAAAAATTCTTTAGTTCTCTTAAAACACCAACTCCAACCAATCAAACCACACACACAATATATAAAATGCCTTGTAAAGACTGCCCCGGTGTATACATCGGCCAGACTACAAAATACCTTAAAAATCGCTTAAATGGGCATAGATATGATAAAAAAAATAAAACTGCATTAACCAAAATGAAACATCACAGAATTTTAATTATGAAAACACACAAATTTTAAAAACTGAAACTCATCAGAAAAAAATGGAATTTTTAGAAATGATGTACATTAAAAAACTTGAAAATTCAATTAATGACAAAACGGAAATAAAAAACTTAATTCAAATATATTACAACGTAATAAAGTAACTCGGAGTAATTCTGGAATTTTCTCTTATTAAAACTAACCAACAAGTTTTTTAAAAAAATATAAAAATTACATAATTAAAATAGAAATTTGGCTAATTTTCTCCAATTTATGTTAAATTAAATGATAATAAGTACATTAATTACAGCAATATAAAATACTTGCTTGGTCCACCAACCAAAATAATAACAATATAAAACACCATGTTTTTTATCCCAGTAAAAACAATATATATATGACGAGCAATAACAGCAAAACTTTTTTAAACTCCACTGATGAAGGCATTTTGGCCGAAACGTTTAAAATTAATAAGAATTAAAATGATTTCCGAAGAATAAACAAGTTTTATTTAAAAAAAATCATATTTATATTTTTGTAAATAACTGATATTTCTTTTGCAAATAAATAATTTTTGAATTTGAAAATTATTCGGCCATATTGATACCTCCATCTTAAATTATATTGTGTAATAATGTTAAAAATAATTGTTACCCAAACTGTATAACTGTACTAAATTTCAACTCAATATCTAAACGAGATAGAGCCAAAATTAAATTATAAAATTTGATCCAGTCACAGTCAACCGATCACCTACAATAGCAAAAAAAAACAAATTCCAAAGATGAGATGTTTATTTCCTGACTAGCACAGCTATTAAAACCAAAATCCCGTTTTGGCAGTATTGGTATGGGAATAAATAAAATGAATAAATATTGTTTACGTCACACTTGCAGACTAATAGTGAAATTTGGAAAAATTATAATTTTTTTATTAAGTTTCTGATCATTTGGCTTTACTCCCCTCTTTATACTTATGCGTATGTTTTTCTGCGAGAAAAAAACGGCATAAGAGTAAATAATTTGCAAAATCGGGAAGGTCAGTTTTATTATATTGGTCTGTGAATCATTTTGGCATGAAAAGGAAATTCAAAAAAAAATTATCTCAGATTTTCCACTTTTGAAAAAAAAATTATCTCAGATTTTCCACTTGTGAAAAGAAATCAAGATTTCACATATCACTCTGTATAATATGGTAGTCATATACGGTATATCATAAAAATTGCGTAATTAAATGCTAAAAAAATTATTTAGAATTGTTTTTGCGTTTCGAAATTATGCAACTTTAAATTTTACTAAATATATTGTTTGATGTACTTGTTTTGGCAGTTTGTAATCTTAGACGTGAATTACTTTTTCCCATAAATTTCATGCCAAGATCCGTAATATGTACTTAAAATGTAAATTTTCAGTTTAAACAAAAACCAACAATAATCCTTCTGGATTGCTCCAAACTGCAATTAGGAAAAGGACGTTTAGATGACAGCGTCACTGCTTTCAGAAGGCGACTGGAGATATTTAGGCAGTCATCTTTACCAATGTTAAAGGCTATGGATAATATTGGAAGGTTAACAATAGTAAGTAATAGTAATTTGTGTTATAAGACAAACTTATGCTTTACATGTCGAATAGACAGACACATGCTCGGAGCATGTAAAGCATTTAATGATGCTTTTTGGGTAACGTACAATATATTTTCTAAAACTGATGTTCAGTGACTTACGTGAAAATGTAGCAAGCTGGAAAATGAGGAGAGGTAAAGTGTTTTACCGGTGATTCTTTCCGGTAGAATATTATTCCTTTTTTATTTTCCGGTATAGATGTGGAGAATGTTTTTTTCTGGACGGTTAAAAAACCGATAACTGGAAAACATATAGTACATTAGCGTTATTTATTTACCCGAAGTTAAAATTATTTGTTTTAAACTGCTTTGAATTTCTAGGTTGATGGCGACACAGACACTGCGCCAGTTCAGGAAGATTTTAAGAATGTTGTGAAAGAACATATTGAATATATGCTTACTAATATTGAGTCTCAGCCAACAGCTCAGGTAGAAAGTAGCCATCAGCAATCAAATGGACATATACCTACAGCTAATGGACATATCCCAAATGGACATGTACAAAATGGTAAGTGATGTATGTATTTATAAAAACATCTGGATATTAAAATGGATGTTCAAGTGATATAATACCAAACCAATGTAAAATTTTTTTTATTAACATATTCAACTACAGACAACGGTCTGTAGTTGAATGTGCGGGTTTTGACATAAAAAAATCATGACTAGTTTGTTATATCTTCATTTTTTCGAACACATTTCTCTTGCTAACATAGTCCTTACACATCTCAAATAATAATTTCAATAATTGGTCATACTGATCATAGTCTATCTGAGGTAAGTGGCTTAAAAAAAAATAATTCAGAATCGTCTTGTGTAACATTCTCTGATTGAAATAAATTGTACTTCTTGTGTTTGTTCCCTATGCTTATAACTTGTTTTAATTAACGTATAAAAAAGCAAATATTTCGTAATAGACTGTGTTTGTGCTTTTTGAATATAGATAGTGGTATCAATTAAAGACAATTATACAAAATATAATATAAAATAATTATATATTTACTGAGAAAGAATTTATTTAAAAAGTTAAGTCCATACTCTGTCCCTTCATACAAATTATATATTTTTTCAAGACTTGAGAAAAAGAAAAACATGTTTTTGTTGTTTCTAAATAACGAACTCCGTATATATTTTGCATCCGTTAGACATAATCATCATAATTTAATTTTTTTCTCTTTGCTTTGCCACGAGAATAATGGGTTGATAAGTTTACGAAGCAGCAGACAACTATACAACGATAGTATTGTTAATACTATTATATCGCCAGTCTATTGATTATTTCCAAGAAATACATATTTTGGCCTGTATGAATGGAACATCAGAATAAAAGAAGAAGCTAAAATACTCTTAGGGTGTAAAAGAGTCCGTTATTTATGATTTTTTACGAGCCAAGATTACGTGATATTATAAACGCGTTTGGTTCTAACATTCAGATTCAGATGGATAACTCATAGATCAGAGATTTGTGTTTTATCCAGTGTTGCTATAAAAAACAATAATAAATAAATGGAAGTAAAATAGATACCAACTATTGTGCCAAACAATAATATCGTATATATTTCGCCTATAGTAATTATATTTGTCGCAAAACTAAGACATAAAACAATAACATTTCAAAAAATAAGTACCCACTTAGTTGAAACTAGGGAGGAACGATAGATATATCGATATACAATAGCACGTCACTTATCGATATTTTATTATCGATATGTCGTTGGTTATCGATGTATCGAGAGGTATTCCTACCTATAGTTAGTTAACTGCTACCTATCGGTATTTGCTACCACCTATAGATATATTTACGACAAAGCCGATTTGGTTTGGGAGCCATAAAATATTGAAGAGCAAGTTTTTTTGTATTGTGTTTTATTTGTTTGCAGAGATATTATAGAACCAAAACAATACAAATGTCTTCATGTTTGTACATATATATGCGTATGTTTACATTTATTCTTATTTATTTGATTACATAATACAAGTACAGCATATCAGAAATAATGTTATTTAAATTAAAACTAGTATTAAAATATGAATTAAATCAAAATACAGAACATACAAAATACGTACAAAAGCACACAAGAGAAATTGAGTAAAATATTTCACAGCAACACTCTAAAATTGGGAACTAAAATATTCATGTTATAAGTGCACTCTTTCACTAACAGACGCTTGAGTGTGAGCCTGAAGCAATTGTTTTCCAGTTCCGTAATGTATTTCGGCAGTACGTTAGACAATTTTATATTTAGTGAGTTCTTGGCAGATTCATACAATTGTTCCTGGGAATTCTGATATTATCAGAGATTCTAATGTGGAAAGAATGAACCTCAGACTGCAGAACATAGACTGGTTTATTTTGTTGTATTTCTATTAATATATAATAAAGGTAGAAGGAAAGTGAGGCTTGCATGATTCCCTGAACCCCTCTTTTATTCAAGATTCGAATAGCTTTTTTTTGTAGTCGAAAGACACGTATTGCCTGACAAGACACACCCCAAGAGTAATATCATACAGCATTCTAGAATGAAATAATGCAAAATATACAGATCTTACGACTCTGGCATCAAGGACAGTAGTGAGTTAACGCAATACAAACAAAATAGATGACACATTTTTACATAAAGCATCTATATGCTGCATACAGTTTAATCCATTATCCACTGTAATGCCCAAGATAGTGACGTTCTCGCCTTTGGTGAAGTATTACTAGAGCAACAAGTAAGTTTTTGAATCTTGCCTTAATTAAGAAGCAGTTTGTTTTTCAAGAACCATCCTCGCACCCTCCAGCCCACGAAGTCGTTCCTTCAATAGAGGCATAGTATTAAGGTGTATAATTGAGATCAATCCACCTTACTGATTTTTCTGTGAACTTTCCAGGCAGGAAATCCCACTGCTTGTTACTGAAAAATGAAATTCTAAATAACTAATCTAACAGGATTTCTTTTAAAACCTTTTTATAGAACCTAAAATTGAAAGTCGATAACAGTTAACATCCGATGTATATCCCATTTCAAAAACTGGGATAACATTGGTTTGTTTAAAGTATAAAGGCAAATTTATAGATTTTAAGCACACATTATATAAATGAGTCAATAAGGGTAGCAAAGCATTTGTAGCTCTTCTGATAATCAACCTCTTGGTTTAAAATATATCAGCACTAGATGATTTTTTCGAATTTCAAAATTGCTTTTAGAACCATACTTTGCATGATGTTAGGGAAACCAAAGGATTACTCAGATCTAATAGAGTTGCCAAGTGAGTCTTCTGAAGAAGGACAAGAAATATTGTTTATTCATTTTCTGCTAGACTAGTGAAATAAAGATTAAAGTGATTGAAATCAATATTACGATGTGCAGAAGAAGTGGTTGTATTAGTTTCAAAATTTATGAATTTCCCATAATCTTTACTTTTATTGCCAGAGCTGGAAATAAAATTGCTAAAGCTGAATTTTTTACACATTAATTTCTTTTATGTAGTCTATTTTAATTTCTTTCAATAGATTAGAACAAACGTGATATTATTTTTTGCATCACAAAAATCTTTAATGTTGTTAAGAGATCTCTTATTGCTCAATCAGTGAACCAGTTAACCGGAGGTTTATATTTACTTGTTCCATATGTCTTATTGTATTTCCTTTATACACAACTATCGATGTTTTCGGCCACCTATCTATCGATATATCAATACATTTTATTTACCTATTGTTATTCGATATGTTGCTCACATATCGTCTTTTGAGTAATATAATTAATAAGAATTGCATTTTTTAATACCATTTTGATTCTTAAGTGTATTGGGTGCAAAAAGCTTCAGTATAATTTTCGCAATCTTACGTTCCATGGGCAACAGTAAATAAAACCACGTTAGAACAAACTTGACGTCTTTGAATTATCCTAGTGATTATTTGGTTTTTGGGAGTGGTTGATGAAACAAAATATTATTACGGCAACGTCTTAAGATATTTAAAGTTATAGCGGTTTTTATGTTAAATAGGGTAGCAAAAATATGCAAAAAGCCTGTTTTATAACATAACCATCAAAGATAAAAAGTAAACCCTGAACATTTTTATATACACTCCATGTAGGGTGTTTAAAATGTATTTAGTATATATAACATGGTAATTTGAGTTTTTGTAACCCCTTGTAGGTAAACCAAAATTGGCATGACTTATAATGATAATTAGGTTAATGTAAACACAGAATCTCATTTATCCTGTTTCAGGCCCTTTATTTTCAAATTTCTATGTGTTCTAGGCCACATACACAATGGTGACGCAACCATAGTAGACCTTGAAGACGAACCAGCCCCTGCTATTGATACGATAAGCAAACGAATTGGAAATGGAATGGCGAACGGAATATCTCATATGGCGAATGGAAAAACCATAACACATATGGCAAACGGTGTGGCAAACTTGACCCAGGGCATTGCGCAAATTGGAAATGGTCACACCAAAACACCATATTTATCCAGTAGTAATCGAAATATTCCTGTTTTTACGAGTTTAGAAAATGGCAGAAGAAATGAAGCATATAATGAGGTTACTTATATGGACAGCCATATTTAATAGGTCGATCATTAGGAAATTTTGTGTGGAAAAAAATCGAGAAGTTGAAGAACTGCTTAAAGACGCACATAGTCTAATCGACTATTTTATTTTTTTATATAGCATTAATAACATTAATCATAAAATAATATTACTGATATTTAAAATATTAATATTAATAATTAATGATGATATCAGTTTCGAATACACACATTTCAGTTGTGGTTGAAATAATTTTAGGCCAACTAGACTATATATAAATATATACCGTCAATATTTGTACAGATATCTATTGGCTGCGGAAATTGGATAAAACTAAAAATATATCTTAAAATTTTAAGTCTTTTGACAATCGGTCAACGAAGCTAGCGGTCAATTCGAGTAACGTGTTTAGCACAAGGCTAGAAATTTGTGATATGTTTTAATATTCGTTGATTAAGAAAGTACGCTTTAGGTAGGCATCTCGCGTTGCATCATCATCCCCTTAAATGTTTGAAGATGTTAAAAAAACAGTACAAAAAAATCTGTTTTTAGATGCAGAAAATTTAATATGTTGCAAGTACGTGCCAACCCATAATAGAGTTGTTATGGGGATGGCAATTCATAATATGCTTTTACAAGGCTATAATTTTGAGGGGATATTTTTTAAAAATATTGTTAAAGATCCAGTCGATTCTGGCGGTTGCAATTATTGTCCACTAGGTCAGTATACACGTATACACACAATCTCACGATCTCGAAATCGTAAGAGATACGAATTTGGAAAATTGAGGCAAAGTTAAGCATTTTGGTGCTAATCAGTATACTGTTTATAAATTGATAAAATTTCAAACCATTTCGGAGATATTCGTATAAATATGATTTTTCCCCATTTCAGTTTATTTTTTTTTCCTGACTTTATTTTAATAGTTATTTCAAAATAGATTATACATTTTTATTGTTCCATTTTCTTCTGTACAAGAAGGCATTATCAAATTTTAAATGCTACGTTTCGTATTCGCCACCGTCATCAACTTAATTTTTTTAATTACGGACCTGGATTTTTTATTTCGTTTTATCTTCTTTCTTTTTTTTTAAATTGATCATTGGAGTACTGATGAAATGGTGCCATTCATTTGAAATACCGTACTTAATATAAATAATTATATGCATTGTCACAATTACATAGTAAATAATAATTTAGTTATTTTTATACATGATAGAGAAATACTTTGCATACAAAAATAAACAAACAAACAAAAAGTTGTAGGAGGTCAAAAGCTACACAGTGTAAAATTATTTTCCACTGTATGCACTGTGGTCCAAAAAAAAGTTGCAGACGAAACATGAATTTTTTTAAATAGAACACCCAATATATTTTTGCATATTTGAATTCATCGCAAAATTTTCTATGTCATCATATTTAGTTTATCACATCTTTTCGACATTGCTAAATAATCCCTAAATGTATGAAAAAACATACTATGCTAAAATAATTTTTGCTAATATAATGTAAAATCAACGTTACTGATAATACTGGAGGAATTATCATTAAGGAGAGTTTTTGAGGCGTGGTATATTTATTATCTTATACAGAGTGTTTTCAATAGATATACCAATATTACCGAAATTCAAATCAAATTTACACTGGTTTTTTAAATGGAACACCCTGCATTTTATCACTATCTCTTTTACGGATTTTCATCCTCTTTATTAATATATTCCTATACATCAAATTTTTTAAGATTTCCCAAAAATTAAATGAGATGATGACCACGGGATGCCTGCCAGAATGGTACTTTTTTAATTAACTTATATTAAAACGGTGTTTTACAAATTTCTAGCCTTGGCCTAACCATGTTACTCGGATTGACCGCTGGTTCTCCTACTATAAGGTTGGTTAAAGACTATAGTAGAGGGTGATCCGGCCAAGAGGAAAAAAATAGAGATATGAAAATAAAGCTTACTTTGAAACTTTTGAGGATTTTATGGTATGAAAAAAAAAACAAAATGCGGGTCACAGCCAATGTTAAAAAATATTTTTTCGTGCGAATACTTATGAAACTGATAAAAAACAGTGGTAACGTTTCTAGAAAGTGCCTTTATCACTTGCGTGGTAAAAACTCGTGTGTTGAAATAGTACATTGAATAATAAGTGTTGAAAACGATCATTTTCATATAAGTAATGTACAGGGTGTTCACGTATATTTTGACACCCACTTACAGAGTTTATTATTCATTTGGTATTGCAGATTTTACAAGAAATATTTTTTGGAGCGGGAATTTTTGTATAATTCACCGAACTGTTTAGTTTAGGATTATTTGTAATATACCTTCACAACTAGCCGGCTTACAAATGTAAATACAAACGCAGCCATGTCACTGTCAGATTGTTACATGGTTGCCGAATGTTGCATATCTGTTAATAAGTGAATAAGTTGTTGAAGTTGATTTAATAATAATTACCAATACTACGTTTCCAGATATAAACTGTTATAAATAGTATTTCTTTTCAAACTTTAATTACAATTTGTAACAGTTGCCTAAATTTGAGGATGAAAATTAACTTTTTCACAATAGGGTTTGCGCATGTGCAGTTTTGATAATTCCGATTCATTTTGCAGATGCTTGACTTTTCGGTTATAGCTATTCTTAGCCCTACGCGTAATTATGTGGTTGAAGCCAAATAACTTTTATATTCAACATTTTCTTCTATCTTGAATAATACATTCTGTAAGTGGGTGTCAAAATATATGTGTACCCCACATTAGACTTACGGCCACAAAGAATCTTCATACGACTTTCATTTTTATTTAATTTTCGACACTAGTGTTGAAAAGGCTTTTTTGTCAGTTTTATATGCGGTTGTAAGAAAAATACTTTTAAACATGTCAGTATTTGAAGAATCCTTCAAAAAGCAAAGCCTAATTTTCACTTATTTTATTTACAATCAAAGCAATTACTCAGCTTTTGTTACTACTCTGTTGAAATGTAAACTTCTATTACTAACGATTCTTTAAGGCTCTAAGAAAAATAGTGTACATTACTTGTGTGGAAGGTTTTTAAACTTGAAACATATTTGGCAACCAACAAACAAAATAACTCTTGGTTTGGAAACTTCTGCTTTCAACATTCGTTAGATAATATTTTATAATTTTAATAGGGCGCTCTATTTGTAATTCTAAGTGAAGTCTAGTTGTAGTTCACTCAACATAACCTTCATATAATATCTTCAACTATTTTATAGATATTCAGATTGGGAAGCCTGACTTAGAGCAAAACAAATTTATTATTGGAATAAGCAATAATAAAAGTTTTTCTGCTTAAAAAAAATGGGAAAACGATGCCCAAAAAAAGATCGTAAAACCACCCTTTAAAAATCTTAAATTTACAATTTTAGGTTGACGAAATGTCTCAAACGATGTCAGGATTTTCATTTATATTTTGACACCTACCTAGATCTTTAACTATTGAAGATACGAAACCCTTTAAATGCAAAAGTTTAGGACTTTGTATTATATTTTCAAAATATTAAAAAAAAAAAAAAAAAAATCATTAAAATGAAGAAATACAGATATATGGATCACACCATTTATTATTTTTTCATTAGAAAGATCTCTTTTTGCTGATTATAAATAATTTGGTTTGAAATCTTTATCGTTGACGACAATTAACAAAATTGAAAAAAATCCTTTCTACTACTTCAAAAGGATATAATTGTTTTCAAAAGTTTTGTAAAGCTTTTTTTCATACCTCTAAAAATAAGCAGATATTACTCTGAGATGGAATAACCTGTACGTTTTAATTATGTTCACATTTCAAAAACACTTTATTTCAGATAATGAAAAATATTTAAATATGACTTTTTCGTCTCATTTTCTTAAATGGAAATTCTTAGTATTTTATATTATATTATGTGGTATTACAAGTTCTCAGTTTTTTTCTTAATTTTCCTAATAAGATCGGTCTGTATGACAATTTTAAATATGGTGTCAAATAAAGGCTGTGATGAAGATTTTCAGGGTTGGAACTGTTTCGTGCTGGTCGCGTAAACACATTTTATGATTATAGGATCTAAAATGTATATTTACAATGACGTAAATGTAGTCAAGTTTAATGTAATCAAACCTTTAGCGGTGAGGTTATTCATGCAAACTTAATTATCTGTAAATATAACTTCGTAGTTCACTATTTTAAGCATATAAGTTATTCATTAAAGTTTGTTTAAAACTTTAATTTTAGTACACTATTATTCAAGAATGAAATTCTGGAAGCGATAACTAAAAAATAAGACATCTTCTATAATCAATTTTACACCCAGAAGCATTTTTAGTATTCGTATTTTTATGTATGGATTTGGTTTCAGAACATAGTTTTAGAAAAGTGGCCAAAGAGTGTATTAAATAGTTTTTACGGTGTTGTGTTTAGTAATAGTTTCACCTTAAATGTAAAATGTTTAAAAGTAATTTTTTCAAGATAGTACAATTTTTTTATTAAGAGTATAATTATAATTTTATAATATACACAAGGTATAAATGCGAGTGAAATATAGTTTTTCATTCGTTGTTTATAAATAAGGCTTTCTTTAACATAAAGAAAAAATCACTTTAACATTTTTTTTAAATAAATAATAGAATGTTTTTACAGCATCATAAACATAAATTTTAATTCACTCATTGCGTGTTTGTTACTGGAGTTAAAAAGACGATTTGTTTCAAATTATGATCTGCCGTGTAATATTTAACCCTTTGAAGAAAATATGTATGACTCTTTCAAGGAAACTTGGATTGATATTGAAATTTGAATTAACTATTTAAACAGATAGGTTTGAATATAAATATTTAGATATCAATTAGACATAAATATATTAAACGTGAATAATACATTTTATGTATTAACAGTTCAGTCAACGAATGGTTATAAAGGTTAACATAGTTTATAAATTAACACAAATCATGGTTCTTGGGATTAGACCGTGTCGAATTGAAACTACTATCCGACGTTTCGTCTTAGATTATAGGAGACATCTCCAGGGTTCTTTACTGCACGAGATCTAAACTATATCTTTTAATTGAACGCGTAATATCTTCAGTGCAATAGCCATTCTCTGCACATTTCGCGGAAAAACTTAAGGTAATCCAATTGGATCCCGAAGAAATTTTGGTCAGTTTCAATGTAGAATCACTATACATAAATGTTCCTGTCAACGACTCGATTTCCATTATGTCAGCCATATTGGATCATAATACTCTTGATTATAACTTAATAGACCTAGTGAAAGCTTGACTAACATCTACTTATTTAATTTTTCAAGGAACTCTTTATGAACAAACTTCAGGGGCGGCTATGGGATCTCTTCTATCACCTGTGTCAGCGAATATCTTTAAGGAGGCTTTTGAGGATATTCCTCTAACATTCGCTCTACTAAAACCTAAACACTGCTTCAGATATGTACTTTTGTTGTTTAGCCTCTTGGACAGGATAATTTCCTCATATGTCTGGACCACCTTAATCAACAACATCATAATATTACATTCACAATAGAAATTGAATTTAATGGTACGATTACCTTTCTAGATGTATTTGTTCAAAGGAAGAAAAATGGTACATTAGGACATTTTGTGTATAGTATATCATCCAGCACAAAAGAAATCGGTTATTAACTCACTAGTATTTAGAGCCATTTCGATTTCTGATCAAGATTCTTTAACATAGGAAACATCAAAACTGGCCGAAGCTCTGAGAGGGAATGGCTGTTGCACTGAAGATATTCAATTAAAAGATATAGTAATCCACCTCCGCGAAAGGAGAATGGTGAGCCTCCGTTAGGTAGTGTTGTGCTTCCCTACATACATGGCATTACAGACAAAAATAATTATAAAATAATTACTTCGGTCTGACATACATACAATCTTCAACACACATAAGAAGAGAAGATTGAATAATGCATTCGATCACAAAAAAATATTGTACCTTTTCAAACAGGAGTTTACAAAATTCCTTGCTCCTGTTGGGAAGTGCATGTGAGAAAAACAAGTCGCTCAATATCAACTAGACTTAGGGAACATGAACGATGTATTAAAAAGAAACAAATTGTTCATTGTCTTTTGTAGCTGAATAACAACATGTCACTAGCATACTATAAATGTAAAAGAAACTAAGGTTCTAGCATCAGATCCAGGATTTTATAAACGAAAAATTAGAAAATCTAATGAAATTTTGAAAGATACAAAAAACTTCAATAAAGGCATGGGTTACGGTCTATATCACATCTGGCAACCGATCTCTCCGGCATTTAAACCTAACCCTATGATCCGTGACCTTATGTTAAGATCGATTGCCAGATGTGATATCGATCGTAACCATTCTCCTTTCACGGAGGTGGATTACTATATCTTTTAATTGAATATCTTCAGTGCAACAGCCATTCCCTCTCAGAGCTTCGGCCAGTTTTGATGTTTCCTATGTTAAAGAATCTTGATCAGAAATCGAAATGGTTCTAAACACTAGTGAGTTAATAACGGATTTCTTTTGTGCTGGATGATATACTATACACAAAATGTCCTAATGTACCATTTTTCTTCCTTCGAACAAATACATCTAGAAAGGTAATCGTACCATTAAATTCAATTTTTATTGTGAATGTAATATGATGTTGTTGATTAAGGTGGTTCAGACATATGAGGAAATTATCCTGTCCAAGAGGCTAAATAACAAAAGTACATATCTGAAGCAGTGTTTTGGTTTTAGTAGAGCGAATGTTAGAGCAATATCCTCAAAAGCCTCCTTAAAGATATTCGCTGACACAGGTGATAGAAGAGATCCCATAGCTGCCCCTGAAGTTTGTTCAGAAAAAGTTCCTTGAAAAATGAGATAGGTAGATGTTAGTCAAGCTTTCACTAGGTTTATTAAGTTATAATCAAGATTATTATGATCCAATATGGCTGACATAATGGAAATCGAGTCGTTGACAGGAACATTTATGTATAGTGATTCTACATTGAAACTGACCAAAATTTCTTCGGGATCCAATTGAATTGCCTTAAGTTTTTCCGCGAAATGTGCAGAGAATGGCTATTGCACTGAAGATATTACGCGTTCAATTAAAAGATATAGTTTAGATCTCGTGCAGTAAAGAACCCTGGAGATGTCTCCTATAATCGAAGACGAAACGTCGGATAGTAGTTTCAATTCGACACGGTCTAATCCCAAGAACCATGATTTGTGTTAATTTATAAACTATGTTAACCTTTATAACCATTCGTTGACTGAACTGTTAATACATAAAATGTATTATTCACGTTTAATATATTTATGTCTAATTGATATCTAAATATTTATATTCAAACCTAGTTTAGTTATGCCAAAAGTCGCCGAGTCTGTGAGGGCAGCAAACTCCAGGAGTTTCCAAAATGTGTTCTTGTTTGTGGGTTTTTTTGTATATCATGATAATTGTTGGTCTCAGCGAAAACGTTATTATATACAAAATTGAAGATTATAATATTTTTCACAAAATAGTATATGGATTTACTTTTTTTATCCCTAACCATTTAGGAGTTAGATGCCGGTCTGCATTTAAAATCACAATAAAACAATCACAATTTTAAAACATGGTTGGCTTTCACCATATCTAACATGGCGACTTTAAAATTTAAAATTTTATTGTAGAAACAACTTAATAATATTCTGTATACCTTAATACAAGAAGGCAATTCTATAATATTTTATTAAATAATAAAGAATTAAAAAATGATAAGTAAATACAACCTTATTATTTTAAAAGATGCTCAAAGTGATGTCCATTAATATCCACGCAACTCTCCGCTTGATAAATTAGTTCTCGAGAAATAACTGTTCTTAATACTGTGGCGTTTTTTCATTCTTTTTATCGATAAGACATATTGCATAGACTCGCTTCTTCTGATATCCCCACAAAAATAATCTAATACGGGAATATCCGAAAAACTAAGTGGTCACCTTATATATATATATATATATATATATATATATATATATATATATATATATATATATATATATATATATATATATATAACCGAACAATTTTTTTTTTTGCAAATTTAATCTTAAATTGTTTATTAAGTTTTGCATCGATTTTGATAATTTTTCTCGTCAAGTGGTAAGCGCTTTCTCTGATATTCGATTTACATCAAGTTCGAATGGATGTGGTGTTATTCAGGGTAGACCCTAGAGTTGCAAATTGTCTTAACTTTCTGAACACCTCGTGAAAGAATTTAACGGCACAATGATGTGACTTTAACTGAATTTTTTAAGCCTTATCTTTTCGCAACATTTTCTTTTTTGATTCACATCAATATCTTAAGTTTAAAAGAAAACTCAATTTTTAAACAAATCTATGTACATGTATTTACAACAATACTAAACATTAAAAATATTACAGATAACTTAAACATATTGCTTCCTTGTGTCCTAGTGACTGCTGTCATGCTACGTGGTAAGCTTTCAACACAATTGGCTATTGCCTTTGGCGGAATGTTTTCCCACTCTTCGAGAAGAGCCATCCAAAGAGCTTGAATTGTTTTTGGTTGCCGGTTGCGAATTAGCGTCTCTAACATGTCCCACACGTGTTCTATGGGATCTAATTGTTGAATGTTCATTTCGTCGAGGTACTCACTAACAACTCTTGCCATGTAAGGCCTGACATTGTCGTGCATTAAACAAAAAATTATGGAATGAAAGGAGTAACGTGGTCAGCCAAACATTCCTCGATGTAACGGGTAGCAGTTAACACACTATTTTCATTCAAAACCAAATATGTACGGAATTGTATTGAATTTCCAGCCCACTCCATGATACTAGCACCTCCAAAAGGTGATCTTGGAGATATGTAACATTCAGAAAATCGTTCTCCTAGTCTTCTCTATACGCGCTCTCGTTTATTTGAACAACGCAAACAACAACAACGATTCGTCAGCATATAACACATATTGCCACTGTGCGTTATTCTAGTCTCTATGAGTTATTTAATCGCTTTGAAAATTAATTATCATTATTTTAATGCCATTTTAATAGCACAACCTTGTTTATTACACAACGTTAAGAAATCGGTAAATTTGTTTATCTAGAAGTTAACCCTCGTTATGAATCTTTTCCTTTCTTGTTAGTACTCTGTCTTTTTAAGCATTTTTATTAAGCGCCATTTTGTTCCACCATATTGTATTCGTACCAATATTTTACCAGTTTCTACATACGCCACACTTGATCTTTGGACATAATTTAAAATAAAATGAATAAGTAGTTTTTACACTGATTCTTTAAGACGGCAGTTTTGTTTTCTCATGTTGAATTCATATCAGTTTATTCCTATATCACATTTACTTTTTGTGAAAATTTTGAGATCAATTGAATAAGAAATTTTTTTTACGTTGATTTTTTAGAAATTTTGCTTGTTCACTATTTTGTTCCGCCATCTTAAATTCGTATCACAATTTTACTGGTTTATCTTTATATATCACACTTAATGCTTCCACAAAATTTGAAATTAATCTAATAAGTAGTGTTTTTCAGGCCAATTTTTTTAATATTTTAATAAGTCGCCATATTATTTGACCATCTTGGATTTGCACCAAGATTTTATCAGTTGATTTCTATAGAATACTTGATTTCATGCAAAATTTCAGGTAAATTGAATAAGTAGTTTTTTTAACATTTCACTAGGTCTCCATTTTGTTTTGTCATCTTGGATTCATACCAACATTTTATCAGATAATTTCTATGTAATACTTGATTTTTGTGCAAAATTTCATATTTCAGATAAATTAGATAAATACTCCTTTGGTAATATTTTTTTAACAGTTCACTAGGCCGCCATTTTGTAACCATTTCATCCCCTTACGATCCTTGATTTTTGACACAAATTTGAAGTTAATTGGATAAGTATTTTTTGAGCTATGCCGCTGTACAGACAGACCTAGCGACCCTAAAACATGAAGATCTGTAAAAACCTGGGAGAGTGGTTTTTTATGATTACAATACTTCCCTTGTACGAAGGAAGTAAAAGGAAATTTCACGTAAATTACCTATATGAAGTGAATGTTAAGTATATAGATCTTTATATCTGTATCCTACTCTGAGAAACTCAGAATGGTGCATTTTCATTTGGCTGAATTATCCCACTGAAAAAAGGCTACTGAGATTCCCGGTATAGTTATAATAGGGATAAGACTCCATGAAGGAAGTACACTTTTAATAAAAGTATGATAATTTGCAAAATCTTTCTGTTGAAAAGGAATTCACACGAATTTTAATACAACGAACAGTTGTAAAACTCATTGTAAATTTAAATTAAAACAGGAACTAGTACCTGTCTGTTGCATAGGAGTTCGTTGCATCAAAATTTGAGTGTATATTAAATAAAAGCATTCAAAGCAACTATTCTATTTTTTTTTTAACTTTTGGGGCATGATTTACCCGCGAGAGGTTCATCGATGGATTTTGGGTCATCATATATGTCGATATGGAGGAACTCTATAGCGTCATTGTTGATGGGGAGTTTGCAACACCACAGCTTTTTCAGGACAAGAACTCGGAAGTCACCTTTGGTACTTCCAGCTTCTTCAGTATCACTTAGAGAGAAAGTGGAACTAGTAAATGTAATAAATTAATAAAAATAAAAACAATAAAACAAAAAAATATTTATAGAAGTTACTAGATATAGAAATTAATTTATATACTGGTTACCAGGGCTACTCAGATAGGCTAGACGGAGGCGATTCGTAGGTTCAATATGATTTTCAGACTTGTTTGGGCGCCATTCAACTTTAGAAGTTGAAAATAAAGATTGAAAGCGTAAACAGATTCACTGATTTGTAATAAAGTTCTATAACCCTAAGAATATTCAAGTTTTAAAATAATCCCTGATTATCAAAACCTGAAAATAATTATATAAACACAAAAGAAATAAGCTAATTTCAAAAGCACTCAAGTTTATTAGCAGTAATCCGAAAATTTACGTTTTACTCAATTTCAACAAATGACAAGTAAGACACACGTAGAAGATTCGCTTATACCAGTTTTTAAATGTACCAAAACAAACAACATTACCATGTTGTATAAGATAGTAAAGTATTTGAACGAAAAACTTTACTATCCGACACAATTAAAAAAAAATAAAACGTTAAGCAAAATGATGATAATGGAAATAACTAAATTTGTAAGTATATATATATATATATATATATATATATATATATATATATATATATATATAATCAGTTATATTAAAGAGAAATTATGTAACTATATTAAACAGGATGACGATAATGGAAATAATAAAATTTAAAAAATATAAAATAGTAAATTATCTGCAATACATAAAAACGTCTTGGAGAACAGCAGATCACCACACGGTAGAAGGAAAACTATCCCAGCTTCTCCTAAACATCCAAAAAACAAATAACTTCTCCAGAGTATCTAGCAACCTTGTTAGATGGAGTAGAAAGGCACATGTACTGCAGACTCGTCAGTCTTCATCAGTTACAGTCCAGTTTCGAGATAGAATTTGTCACGATACTTAAATTTAATTACTTTAAAACGCCATGGTTAATATTTTCGTATTTACGGTAATTTCAGGGTAAAATAAAATTCTCAATTTAATGAAAATTTTTTGAGAGTAGCTAAGAACCTTGATTTGATTGATTGATTGAAAAAAGGGCGTCTCTAAAGGCAGGACACGAACAAACAACCTCCAAGTGCAACAAAAAAAACATGTAACTAATGATCTGTCTGGCTTCACAATATCGCATTTTGCACTTTCTAACGTCCCATAGGAAAATTGTAATAATCACAGTGTCGTACTGATTAAGCTGAATTTCTACAAATATGAAATAAACGTGGTCATAGTAACGTTTTGAGAAAATTAATGAATATTAATAATAAATTGATTTCATTTTAAGATAAACTGATAATTTACAAATAAGTTGCAACAAGCATAAGATGGTTGTGACAACACATTAGCAGAATTCTGGATGTGAGCGTTTTTTACACTCAACTTCACAAAACCGATCTTTTCTTTTCGAAATACTGATGACGTCTTGTCATTCCATGAAAGTATGCAAAAAGACGTTGTAGCGAAGACCTACTAGTTCAGTCTTGAACTTCCGGACTTTTCGTATTTGATGTATCCATCCCAACACATCCCAAAAGTCAAAAAAACTATCCATAAAAGTCCCTCTAGAGACCACTCGTTGACTATAAGTGAACATACGTACAGACAGATATATAATATTATTATAAGAAAAAAATATTTGCGAGGCGTGCTGTGTAGAGTAACCAGACCAAGACAGGGCACAAGCAAAATGAAAAGCTGAAAAAAAGATGTAACCACAATGAAAAATAAATGTAAAATTATAAAAAGTTAAATTAGTAGATTATTTTTAAGTTTTGGCATTGACTTGCTTTTAATATATTTATGTTTAAATTGCCAAATTTTTGTTTTAAGATTTTACTTCCAATTAAAAATTTAAAGTTCCTACAAAATTTCCGGTTTTAAATCCTCAAAATGCCCTGGTCTTTATATCTTTAAAATTTTGTTCTACAGGCAGAGATAAAATTGAAAGAAATCACTTAGAAGATATCTAAAATGTTTCCTTGTTTACTTTCTGGTGCATGTACAAAAATTATATATATTATAGAGCTTTTAAAAAGACAAAGTTATCAAGCAGTGCCTTATTATCGAATAAGGAATACATTTTAAGATCTAGATAATATAGATGTTAGACAAAAAAGGTGGTATTTAGGGTCCAAAAATAAGTGTAAACAATTTTTTATAGATATCTTTTAAATAAGTTTATGAACCACCATATTTTAATCACTTTGCACTCCTGTAATAATAAAAACTACCCTGCATTATAAAGTGTCCGGTTTTATCCTTGATTATAATAAAATTAGCTCGATATTTTTACTTTTTAAAAAATAATAAAGTCGTCTACAGACATTGAATCTTGCATATACACTATGGTCGGAGGCTAAAATTTTGCTTAGGGAGCATCATTGGCGAAAACAAAAGTTTCTATAACAGCTTTTTAGAAAGGAACCAAGAAGTATATCGATATTTCAAACATATGGAAGTAGCTTCTAGCTCAAACTGACCTTCTGAACCTTCACGATTCAGGTAAATAGGGTTGAGACTTCACGCATCACCATATACGACTAGTATATAAGCGCGTAACTTTAGAGTTACCATTTACTTTCCACTTGAAAACGATTGGAGATAGTTACCATTCGAAACGTTGTGAAACCGAAATAATAGAGACAGTGCAAGTCCGGCAGTACGAGTTTAATGAAGTAAATTGTAACGTACGATATTGAAAAGTAGGTATTTGGTTATGTCGCTTACGATACACTTACAATATTTTCTGGGTATCAGATGTTAAAAAAATAATTAATAGACTATGCAAATGGTTTTAAAGAAAAAAAACATGATCATAAAAAAATAATAATTAATCCTAATTGAATTTTTGCCATAATGTTACTCTATATTAAAAACATTTAAAAAATATGTTCGAAGCAAAACTGTCCCTAATATAATATTATGCAATAACTAATTTTTATATTTTAAGGGATATAAAATTATTTTTATATAATACCTTAGACTAAAATGTTTTATACACTTTTAGAGTATTAAGAGGCGTATTTAAATACGTTTTGTAGATATAGTAATAATTAGTTATTAACGATAAGAGAAAAAATACTAAAGATATTTTATTTGTGTATCTGTTAATCAGTAAGGCATTTTTTAATTTATATGTTCATTGTTCTAGTTATCTATTAAAATTTTAAAAATAAGTAAATGTTTTTTATTTAATTTTTCAGTCAGGAACGGATTTAATGCTATTTAGAAGCTTCTACCAGAAAGAGAGAAAATCCTTCCAGAAGCGAATATGCATATCAACTCCAAAGAATTAACTAAAAGGGTTTAAGACTTAGATCATATCTAATTGTCATGACAATTAAAACTTTAATCCACCAGTTAAGTTCTGCTTAAGTCAATGTAAGTTTGAAATTGTGGCAATTAGGTAAAAATATTTGTTATATTTTTGCACCTGCACCTATTGACTAAAAAGGCTTAGATTTAGATCAGGTCTCACTAAGTCTCTTTAGTGAATTCGTACAGGTGTAAATCTATTTCTCATGAAACAGTTTAAATGTAAAATAAATTTCACACGAAATAATCACAAATCAACCTGTTTGCTACTATACATGGATATCCAGTAACCCACACTCATGTGTCTCGATCTTGTGCTGCTTGCATCCAGTTTCCTTGTATACATCTAAGATTAACAGAATTTTTTTTTGGTGACCCCCTTTACTGTAATAGGCTTCTTTCCTGGCTCTGTTCTCCAGTATGTAACTTTTCTGGAAACACGACCTGTTCAGTTCTACCTCAGAGTTGAACCGCATCTTGTTTTTGGGTTGGAATCATATCCTTAATAGAGATACCCAACATGAGCTGAAGTTTGAGGATCATGTACGACATATAACTAAAAGGATCTCATCTAGGTGCTATTCTGTACGAATTGTTTCCAACTAATTAAATCAGGGTGTTTTCAATCGCTTTTTAGTTCACTGTTTGTTTTACAGTAAAGGACTATCAGGTTATATGCCGAGTCGGTCTAAGAGTCTTCTATAAAAACTTTATTTATTCAATAGAAAATTCTAATTTTACCTCGTATTTTTATATAGGAGACAGTGTGTTTAATGTTTAAAAAATTTAGAGATTACTAATTCCTTCTAATATCTTCTAACAAAAAAAAATCACTTCTTTATAATAGTGAAAAAATGTTCAACAAATTACCTTTTTGATTCGTCAGTTAACTTGCTTCAAGAGATTTAAAAATAAAGTAAGAAAGGTGTCATTTACGAAGGCTTATTATAATGTAGATGAATTCACGACGGACAGTTTAATATAGATCAATTTTATAATCGTGGAAAAAGGTATTTAATATTTTAAATTGACTTAATTATATTATTCAGCATTTTATAAATATGTTCTTCCATGTTTTAATTGTTTGTGTTTTCTGATTTAATTTTTGTATTTGTTTTTATTTAATTTGTTTTGTTTTTGTGTGTATCAAATAATTTAATAATTTAGGTGTGATTTATTCCATATTTGCGACGATTGGGTATGCACTAGAGAAGTTATTGCTGCAATGAGATTGTAAGATCTTCAGACAATAAAGCTTATTTTGAAAAATGTATATTTTACGAATTCCTCAATAAACGGAATGATGTGTACGAAATAAGTGCTCATCCAAATCGATCTTATAAATCTAGAAGTAAGAACAAATGCTGCATCAAAGAAAAATAGCAGTCATAGGTTTGTTGTTCTGTTATTACACATCGGGAATGGTAACTTTATGCTTCAGGAGGACAAGCCCAATTAGCATTAAAAAAAAACGGAAATGAAAAATCTCCAGATAAAAACATTTTAGTATAGTAGGGCTCTATCGAACACATTTGAAACAGCTTAAATAATTCAGGTAAATATTTTTTTTACTTAAAATGAACAAGATACTCTATATGCTTGAATAAAAAATAAAGTTTGAACAAAGTTATCAGAAAAATGCATATCGTGCTACAGGCATATTAGAATAATAAACTATTTATAAACTGCATGTCTGTACGTAAAGCTAACTTTAAGACATCAATTTACAAAAAAAAATACAAATGAACTACACATGTGCCTAAGGAGATCCTAGCAAGGCCGTTGTTAAAAAAATTTCTAGAAAAAATAACATACACAGTTATGAGGTAGGATAAAATTCTCAACAAATAACTTTTAAAAATAAGTTTTTCCTGTAAGTTTTGTAATATTCAGGTCGCTTCAAAAACTTAAAGAAAGGTTCATTGGCATAAAAAAAGATGGAAATATTGGCCGCGTTCACCCGCCTGATCGCTCGTTGGCTATCGATCATCAAAGTAGCGCTCAAATAATAGCAATGGTTTGAACGGTTTTTAGAGATTTCGAAAGCAGCAAATAATGCTTGACCTTAACCTCACTTTATCCTTTAAAAAAAGTTACAATTTTGGTTATATCTGGCGACTGTCCCGTAGCAAAGCTATTTAATAGGCGAGCAAAGCAAATTTTGGTTATAAACTTTATTGCTATGGACCAAGCTGAAGAAGGTATTTTACTTTTGTTTCTGCAAGAAGATGCAGGAATTAATCTCAATCAGCTTTTAAATGTAGTTGAACAATTAGCTCAGCCTTTGCCAGATGAAGATAATGAACGTGATCTTGTTGTTCGAAACAGAAATTATTATGAAGTTATTATACCCCACTACACTGATATTCAGTTTAAAGAACACTTTAGAATGTCCAGGGCATCTTTTGAAGTAAGTAAACCAAAAAGGCACTTGACAAGATGCTTTAAACCTTATTAATGATGGTCTCTTTAATTTTCATAAACTAAAAATCAATATTTTTATTATAGGAATTAACTATCATTATTGGAAATCATATGGAAGCCCGACAAAATCTATTTGTATCGTTAGGAAAAAAAATTCTGTTTACTATATGGATAATAAGCAAACCAGAAAGTTTTTTGGCAGCCGGAGATAGATTTTCATTAGCAAAGAGTACGGCCCATTTAATTTTTAAACAAATTGTTGAAATATTGGCTGACCTAATTCCTCAATTTATTACTTGGTCCACACGTGAGCAACAACAGGTTTCTATAAATGTAAATATTTATTTCTTATAATTTTTTCCAAATTCTAACTGTGTATATTTTACTTAACATTATTTGTGAAAAATATGTATATAATAAACCTGAAATGTAGATGACAAAAAATATTGTTTTAGTGCTTTGAACACCGTTCTCATGGATTCCCTGGGGTTATCGGAGCAATTGATGATTGTCATATACCATGCAAACAACCAGAAGGAAATGCAAATGACTTTTATAACAGAAAAGGATTTTATTCAATAATTTTGCAAGGTAGGTAGAATTGCATTTTTTCTCCGAACAACATTAAAAAAGGATTTTTAATAAGGACTGACAAGCCCAAGAGCTTTTGTGCCTAGGCAGTAAAAAACTTTCATTGCAATGCAACATTCAGATAATAAATTAAATCAAAATTGACAATAAGTAAACAACAAAAACATTTGTTTAATAACTGAATTATTTGGATAGAATTATATTTGAAAATGAAACACAAATAATACAAAACGACAGTTATTGCATAAAATTGGAAAAAATAGTTTAAAGTCACTTGTAGTGTCATTCGGAGAAAAGGTTATGTTTCAAACTGCTGAAAAGAAGATTTAATAACTTTGTTGGTTTCTTAGCCTTGGCTACGAAATACCAGCCATGGCATTAAAGCTTGCCCTGCCTAGTGAAGCAACTAAGTATTTATATGATTAATGACAAAAACATAATTTTTACAGGAACTTGTGACCATACTGGACGCTTCATTGACATTTTTATTGATATGCCTGGCAGAATGCATGATGCACGGGTTTTTAGGAACAGCCCACTATTTCAAAGGCTTACAAATGCAGAAAATCGATTATTACCACCAAACTTACATCTGATAGGTGATGCTGCATATTCATTAATGGAAAACTTGATGACCCCATTTAGAAATAATGGTCATTTAACAGCAGCTCAAGTAAGGTATAATACCAGACTGGCATCTATCCGTTGTATTATTGAGCGAGCTTTTGGTCTTTTGAAGGGAAAATTTAGAAGGCTCAAATATTTGGATATTGCTAATGCTGATCTTGGGAATAATATTATTGGTGCATGTTGTGTGCTCCATAACTTTATTATAGATCGGGATGGAGTAGCAGATGAAGAGTTTCAAAATAATTTAGTGGATGAAGATCTTGATGAGAATGAAAATATGGGACAAAGGGAACAAGGAAGGGCTGAAATTAAAAGAAATACGATAGTAAATTTGTTTGTATAATACATTCTGTATTTTGTTTAAAAAAAAAAAAGATTAAAAAAAATGTTATTGCTCTGGTGTATTGAAACTTGTATATAAAAAAATTACAGAGATGAACTAATTTTTTGAGAGAAATGTAAAAGCAAATTCAAAAATGCAATAATTAAGTGGTCATAAAAAACATTAAACTGATTTTAAACCATCTTTAAGATAAAAAGTTGCAACAATTATATTTATTATTTTTTATTAGTGTAAATAAAATATTTAGATACACATTAATTGTTTTTGTATCATTATTTTCTATTTATCAAAGTTTAGTCTATTCTCATTTGTAATTACAACCAGGTAGGTTCTTTGAGTAAAATAAAACTTCCTAGTAGTGAAATTAAGATTCATTAATGTAATATTTTAACAATAAACAGTTTTATTTTGTAGAAATTTTTCAAGTAGCTTATTTCTGTTCTCCTGTATTTCGTTACTTTTTTCTATAGCTAATCTAATTTTTTTAAGTTCTTCCACTCTTTCTTGCTCTACTTGTAACTTTTTTCTTCGATGCTCTTGTAGTTTTATTCCTTTTCCCCCTTTTTTTCTTATTGTTGGTGTACTCAGTGCACTGATATTATCATATTTTTCATCATTTTCAGTTAATATTGCATCCACATGCAATGACCTTCCAAGATCCACAACTTGAGCCAGTGGGGCTCTTCAGGTAAAGAGGACAGAACTGGGCCAATATTAACTGTTTTATCCTCATGGAATATATCTTCAAAATCCTCATAAAACTCCCATGTCACCCCCCCTCGACCTGTTGTAGACTTCTTATTGTTATCCTTAATCACCTTATAAGTCTTTTTCATGTTCCTGAATTTTCTATCTAGGAAATCTTCAGTAATATAATAGTAGCCATTTTTAATAAATGCCTCTTTGATCATAGTCCAGAGTGTTCGTTTCTTGCACTTCGGATCTCTAAATTTGTGTTTTACTAATTTATATTGTTGAATTAATAACTGTATCATTTTCCTTGACCATTGGGTTTGTAGTTGATCTGCTAAAATAATAACAATAGTTAGTAAAAGAATAGTCCTAGTATGAAAACCTGATAGAATGCTTTTAGTATTTGATTATTTTTGAAAAAATATGGTAAAGTTGCTACTCATAAACATATTCTTTTTGAAACAAGTCTCTAATATAAAGCATTCAGGCCAATTATTTTAAAATAAATTTAAAAACATTGTATATTACATGCATACCCAACTGCGAATCATCACACGAAGGTACAGTGATATTTTGCAGGTCGTGTTTTTCAAAATCTTGCAGATCTGCAAAAAATATGAGAATAACATTAGTTGATTGCTTTATTTCAACAACTTCTACCACTACAATAAATAATTTTAGTATGTCAGTCAGGATTAGGGTTGGCACCTGTATTTTAATATAAAGTATTGTATATTATATGTAATAATAGTACTTTATTTTTTCTTATTCAAATTTCCATTCATTTTTTGTCTATCTTGATTCACATTCCAAATATTTTTAAGGATGTTTCCTATCTTTGGTTGATTACTGCTACATCTTCATTTATTAAAAGAATATATAGAGCTTCTCTTAACCTAATAAAGAATGATTTGTTGGTTTACATAAATTTAAATATAGATTGTGGGAATGCTTTGGAAATTTTCAAAGAAAACAAGTATTTATTAAATATAGCTAAAAAATATATATAGAAAAATAAATGAACATTAGAAAGTAATTGTAATTTTTTTTTTTTGTTATAAGTTGAAATATACTTTATTTGCTTTAGAAAAAGGTGGCAACCCCAATCAGGATATATACAACTTTCTAAAGTATTAAATCAAGTAACCTCCTTTTGTCACCTTTAGTAATCAAGAATTTATTTATTACTTAAGAGAATAAAATCATGCATGAGTACACTACATACTAGTACCTACTGGTTCCTGAGACTGACTTCTACCTTGTACTGGTTCTTCACTTGTGCCAACAATTTCATTATTATTGCTTAGTAAATATTCGTCTAGAAATTTTGGATCTGGAAAATAAAGTATTTTTTAATACCCAAACAAATATGTACCTACCTAAGCTACATAAAAGACGCCTTGTCCTCTTACTAAAAAAACCCAAAATACAAATATCCAACGTACATAATGAACTTTACCTGCTTCTAAACGTGCAATTACTTCGTCGGTGTCAAAACACTCATACATAACACCATCTTTAAGTACTTTTAAAGATTTTTGTAAATAATTATTGCTCATAGTTTACATTACATGCCGCAATCTCGTTTGTTATGTCAGCTGATCGCCGCTCAGTTAAGTAGCGAAAATAAAATACGATACAAAACATGGCGTCCGCTCAACGACTCGCTATCAAAGTAGCAAGATTAAATAGCTCGTCCATGGTACCGTTCTCAGAGCGATCACTGAGCGATCAGGCGGGTGAACGCGGCCATTATATAAACACAGGTCCAAAAAGGCTTCAAGATACAGTGTTGTATATTCAAATATAATCATTATATTTGAATAAAACTCCGTGCAGTAAGAATATGTACAAAAATACATTTTCGCTTGTTGCCAATTAATATTAAATATTTTGGCAAAATTAATGGCAATCCTAAATATTACAAATGTCAAAAACAATAATTACTTGACATGACTTGATCGGTACTACTGACAAGAATGAATCGTGAACATATGTATTTCTGTACGTGCTTTTATTACACCGAGTTTCATTAAAATCTAAACTCGAAAAAACCAAATAAATTTTTTAATATCATGTATCTTGAAAATGAAGCCGTTTTGTGTCTATATGTTTTATACCAAGCAATCTCCCATTAAGGACTGATCCATGTTTTTTTGAAACACTCCAGTAAACAATATATTTTTTTAATCAAAATACAAGAGTTCTAACCACACTACACCACAACTTGTTACGTTCTGGACGCGCGTTTCGCTAACCAAGTTAGCATCATCAGCAGATGATATAAACTAAAGTAACTTATCCTAACCGAGACTATTTTTAGGTAAATGTGGTCATACTTGGTTGCACCCGACTGCACAGTTGTCAAGTGAACAATAGAGGGGACTATAGGGAATAGGCCCTATGTCTTTATTTAGTGCTTTTTTAGCACATTTAACTATTTTTATACTTTCAAATGCATCCAATAATCTATTATTAGATACATTTTTAATCAACTTGACATTATTTATTACTATTTGGTGATTGTTTTCTAAAGCATGTTGGGCAACGTTGACTTTTCTGTTCTTCCGTATCTTAAATGTGCCATGTGTTCTTTAAAACGAATGTTTGTGGAGCGTTTAGTTTGTCCAAGATATTTTAGATCGCAGTCATTATAGCTAATTTCATAGATGCCACTCCTCTTCTTCAAGTCGACTTTGTCTTTAGGGTTTCCAAGGACCAACCTACGTTTTTAAATACTTTTTCTAGACCTCTCAGGTGCTTAAAAAGTAGTGGCATCTTTTAACATTTTCTTATGCTTATGTCTATTTACTAATTTATGAACAAAATTATCATTATATCCATTACTTCTAGCTATATTTTTAATCCGATTCATTTCATTGTTAAAACGTTCTTTACTTAAGGGAAAATTGACTAACCCGTGAGTTAAGAAATGAAATGCTGCCATTTTGTGTTGACAGCAATGAAATGAGTCAGATGTTATATACTTATCAGTATTAGTAAATTTCCTATAAATATCAAATTCTAATTTACCGTTATTTCTAATAACTAACGTGTCGAGAAAAGATAATTGCCCATTGTTCTCCTTTTCGTACGTAAAATTAATGGAAGGACATTTATTGTTTAATGTTTCTAAGAAAGTGGCCAAATTCTCAGGTTTAGTATCGAAAATAGCAAATATATCGTCTACGTATCTATACCACACACTTGGGAAATACTTGAGTTTTTTTTGAGTTGGGTTTCTAATCTACCCATAAACAAATTTGCAAGGAATGGAGATAAGCAATTGCCCATCGCAGTTCCCTGAAGTTGTTTGTAATATTTATTGTTGAACTGAAAAAAATGTTATTCATACATAATTTTGTGAGAAGCAAATCATCAATAATTTCTTTCTTCAAATTATTGATTTCAAGTAGTTCCTAGTAACTAGTGGTATGGGTATACTGTGAAACAATGAGCTTACATCAAAAGATATTAAAATTTTACCTTCTTCTAAGCGAACATTCCTAATTTTATCTAAGAATTCTAACGAGTTAGTAACCTCAAAGTTATCCTATGAGATATTTAACTTGCCTGATTCTTCTACTAATCATTTTGAAATATTGTACGTTGGTGATCCAACAGCTGAAACAATAGGTCTCATGCACTTCCCAGGTTTAGGGATTTTGGGAAGGCAATACATTTTAGATAACTGTGGATTACTATAGAAGTTTTCATCATGCTTCGGTTCGGCTGACCGCTTCGAACCGCAAGAATTCACGATGTAAGTAGTGACGTCATCAGCTGAATGGTTCGATAACTGGTCTGTCAAACTACTAACCATGTCGGGGATATGGTCCCAATCGCAGTTCCAGAAACAAACAAAATATAGCGGTTTGTTTACAAATTGGAAACAGCGAAATTATTTATTTTTATCATTAAATAAATGATTTTTATCGTCTTCTAGTGTTACCTCTGGTTTTGTGTCTAATATTATTTAGGTTTTTGCATATTTGAAGGCTGATGTTAAAAGTTTCACGAAAAATGACAAACTGCTTATTACAGGTACACTATTGCTATTAAAAAATAAACTTACACATAAATTGCTAATTGTTTCCCCATATTTGTTACTATTTTTTTGCAAAATCAAAACACAATTAATCATTTACTTTAGCTGTCACTTGAAATCAGTAACTACACGTTTTCACCATGTTCTACACATGACGCAATCAAACGTCATTATCTGACAGACTAGTGCTAAAAGTTTGAGACCAACGGTTAGTGAAACCGGAGCATGATGAAAACACTTTATGAGTTAGTTTGAATTTTAGTTTGTCGGACACAAGGTTTTTACACTGTTTTAAGGTACTTTTTACTTCTGTTATCATTTTTGATAACGGGTTTTTCTCAATTGAATCGTAAGGACCAGTTTGAATCAAAATAATCTGTTTTGTCTAGTATAACAACCTTTTTTGTCTACTATAACAACCTTATTTCTTTGTCAGCTTTTAAATAAAAATATTCTTTTTTCTTCAGTCCCTGGATAACTTCAGTATTTTTACGAGAATGGATGGAAAATGGATATAATGATAATTTTGTACATAAATTAGTAAATAGACACAAGCATAAGAAAATGTTAAAAGATGCCACTACTCTTTAAGCACCTGAGGCTCCCAATAAGTTCATAGTAATCACATATGATTCCAGATATACGAGAGGTCTAGAAAAAGTATTTAAAAACGTAGGTTAGGTTAGGTTACTTACTTTACCAGGTTTTGTTAAAAATTTTGGCGCTCATTGGCGTGCGAACCTAGGTGGGAAAAAAGGGGTCAAATTTTTGAAAAACATATTAGATATTTTTTTATGGAAATATTGATCTTAGATTCTTATTCAGCATCATCAAGAACTCTACTATACTTAATTTCAACAAAATATTTCATTGGCTTTAGGAGATACGAGCTTTCAAAATATGCATTTTTTTTACATTTCAAAGACAAAATTAAAACCATTGCCTTTATTATCAAAAAACACTATTTTACATTTTTAGTTTATTTTTACTATGTTTATTGAATTCAATAAAGAAGGTTAAAGTAAACAAAAAATGAAAAATAATTTCTTTCGATAAAGGCAATGGTTAAGGAGAATTTTGCTTTTGAAATGTATCATTCTCTAAGCGAATGAAATATTTTGTTGAAATTTGGTCTAGAGGGCTTCTTGATGATCCTGAATAAGAATCTAAAATCAACATTTCCAAAAAAGAATATTTTTTTCGATAATTCGACTCCTTTTTGCCGCCTAGGTTCGCACGGCAATGAGCAATGTTGAATATGTCAAAACATTTAGATTTTAAGTCCATACATAGCATCAAAATTTTAAATTAAACTGATAACTCCTTCCGGAGATACAGGGATGTAAGTATTTTTGTTTTCTCTGAAACTTGGCCTTACAATCTTAGTGTTTTAGCCCCGGAAAAATCTAAGTATTTAAAAAACATTTTAAGCCACCTTAAATTAACCAATCATAACAAACAGTTTAAGTTTAAATGTGGCTGTTGTAACAGTTTAATTTTGTTATAAGTGCATTTCATTGTATGATTAATTTAATATTATAATCTACTACTTTAGTATTAAGTTTAGTGATTCATATGTACGCCTTGTTGCTTTGATTTACTTAGATTGTTCATATTTAAGCGAAATATAAATTCAACACCTTTTGCAGCAAATTTCGGTACACACAGTGTCACCTCTCGATAAGTAGTTAATTTTGTACTTATATCTGAACTCAAGATATAAAGGAATAATTTTCAGTAAATGGTATAAGTTTAGCGTTCGTTCATAGATGTCGCCAAAAAAAAAATCAGTTCAAATATAATTGTTGGATTTATTTAATTTTGCCGAATTTAATAATTATATACTGTATAAGAAAAACTTCAAATAGAACTTTAGACAAACTATTTATTTCCCATATATTTTACAGAGTAGATATAAATTAAATTTTATTAATTTTGAAAACCTGTTTTCGAGTCCTTTATACAAGTCTTGGGATTTTCGTTTTCTTTGGCTAGATATGCTGCATTTTTAGATTCGAGCGTGTATTTTGTATCACTCTTCTGTCGCTGTAAAAAAAAAACCAAATCATTAGTACCCCAATAAATTTTTTTTGACTCTTTGGTACTTTACTCCGGACTAATATTTGACTTTTCTGAGTGGTCCTTTTCCATTAGTACTAGAGTAATTAATTAAATATTATTTGTTTATGTACGCCTTGTTGGTTTGATTTACTTAGATATTAGTAGTTTTCTTATTAGAAGCGGTTACATTGTTCATATTTAAGCGAAATATAAATTCAACACCTTTTGCAGCAAATTTCGGTACACACAGTGTCACCTCTCGATAAGTAGTTAATTTTGTACATATATCTGAACTCAAGATATAAAGGAATAATTTTCAGTAAATGGTATAAGTTTAGCATTCGTTCATAGATGTCGCCAAAAAAAAAATCAGTTCAAATATAATTGTTGGATTTATTTAATTTTGCCGAATTTAATAATTATATACTGTATAAGAAAAACTTCAAATAGAACTTTAGACAAACTATTTATTTCCCATATATTTTACAGAGTAGATATAAATTAAATTTAAAATTTTAAAAACCTGTTTCGAGTCCTTTATACAAGTCTTGGGATTTTCGTTTTCTTTGTATAACTCTTCTGTCGCTGTAAAAAAAAAACCCAAATCATTAGTACCCCAATAAATTTTTTTTGACTCTTTGGTACTTTACTCCGGACTAATATTTGACTTTTCTGAGTGGTCCTTTTCCATTAGTACTAGAGTAATTAATTAAATATTATTTGTTTATTTACATTTCCATTTCGCCTTGGCGTTGCTTTTAAATTTCAGGTTAGTTGTTTCTGTCAATGTTATTATTGCGTCGTCTCGGAACTTTTCGGATCTATTCGGCTAAGACTTCCATATTAACTTATTCTCGAAACCCTCCATCCGGTACTTCCTCATATCAAGAGCGCAGGCATCTTTTTCGCTGTTGCCAAGTGTATTCCTGCATTATTTCCTGTATCTTTCACAACCAATGGAGAGTCGTTTTTCTTGTCTAACATGTTAATCATATCCTTGTTTTATTCCGTCTATGTGCTCTTTTGGCAAGGTTGTTAGCACCTGACATATTCTAGCCAATGGTATTCCGTCACCTTAGTTAACCAAAGTTCTAGATGGAAAGGAAGCTGGGGGAACACATTTTTCACTTTTCTGGTCACCTGCAGATAAACCACAGGTCTTCAGCGCGGGTCTGAGGAAATAATCCAGGAAAATCTTGGAAATCCGTTAGCGGGATTTTTCCTCAACACCGCAATAGTTTTTCGGGCACATTATAGTTTACACTGTGAGTGTTATTTTTCGTGCTAGAAAATCTCTCTAAGAGAGGATTTGACCTGAAGATTGGACCAGACTGCCATTTTCCATGCCCTTGTACTTGGCACGTGAAACCACCTTTTTAACTAGAACTGAGTGACTCTATTGGATAGGGTTCAAATCAGGGGCCAACTGTTAGTCACGGTCCTAATTTCAAGTCAGGGGCCAACTGTAAGTCACAGTCCTAATTTCAAATCAGGGGCTAATTGCAACTGCAAGTCACAGACAATTTCAAGCCACAAACTTAACTTCAAGGCTCGGGACTAATCCCATGTCACGGGCCTAGTTTGAAGTTAGGAGCGCTAGGTGCTGCTGGATTTGGTGACACTTATTGTTTACTTTTTTTCTTTACACCGTAACTGATAACATACTTATTGTTTATATATTTTTTTTCTTTTATACAGTAACAGATAAATAGATTTTTTTCTTAACTTTATTTGTGTGTTTTATTTAGCTCACTCTTTTTCTTTTAAAGTATCAAGAGGAAGCAAGTGCCGCGAAGATCAAGGGGCTTTCCAATTTAAGCCGTTATAAATTGGTGGCGCTCATTTCTTTTTTTTTTCCTTTAAGATTTCTTAAGTTTTCCCACGCCCTACTCTCCGGGTTAATTGAGCTAGGGCATCTACATTGCACGCTCTGTTGACCACGAGCTGCAATCTTGATATCATTTTGTGATCGAAATAATTTAAAATTAAACAGTAATAATAATTATTAAATAAGAGCGTAGCAATCTTGCACCTTGGTTTTGAGAAAATCCAGGGTTACAATTTGGCGCCCAACGTGGGGCCCTTTTGAAATTCTTTTACTTTCTTTTACTGATTTGCTTTTGCTGCTCTTTTTGCTTTTAATTTGTTTTTTTGAGCTTTTGAACTAAATGATTTTTTTTTCTGTAAATTGCATTGTTTTTCCCTGTGAGCTAAATAGACACCTTTTTGTTTACTAACCCTATTAATTTAATTTTTTTTTGCTTTATCGCTGATATTTGATATTTGATTATTTATTTGTCTTTATGCATATTTGATTATTTGAGTGATATTTGCGTATTTGGTTTAGTTTTTATATTTGAATGGTTATTTGCCTTTAGTAAGTGTTTATGATTATTGACTTAGATTACAATTTTTTTGGCTTACTGCTCTATTTTTTTTGCTTTGATATATTTATCTCTTTTGCTTTTCGTGATATTTATTGTTTTGATCTTGCGTTTCTTTTGTTAATATCGTCACGATGGATTATAATATGCAAATCGGCTACCTAAAAAAAGACATGTTAATCTATGAATTGTCGGTTCCTGGAATTCCAGCCGATGATATTAAAACTGTGGACGAGTTACGTTCTGCCTTACGACCTGTTTTCAATCTTGAGAAAAAGGGCAAATTATTGACTTATCCTGCTTATAAACTAGATTTTAATGAAGAACGCGAATATATAACAAAAACCTTAAAAGAATTACAAGATTCAATCACCACAATCTCTGGTGAAAATGCTAAAAATACTTTTGATAGGATTCAAACGCGGTTAGTTCATCTTTTAAATCGTGTAGATCGCATGCCTGTAGAAAAATTAAATGAGGAATCGATAAAAGATCGAGCGTCTTTAATGGGCGAAATCCTCAGTACTCTTGACAAACTAGAGCAAACATCAAAAAGCGATCCTACCTTAAGTAAAATCTTTAGTAAATTTCAAATCTGACTCTGATTCGGATTCGTCTGAGTCCTCTGGTACAAGTGCCACTTCTAATAAAAATAAAGCGTCAATATCATCGCGTAAGCAGTCCACGCCAAAGCATAAGCCTTCAGCTGTTTTCACTCACCCCTCTAGTACAAAAACTCAAAGAGTTGAAAAGTGGGGTCTTAAATTTACAGGTGACACTAAACATCTATCTGTTTATAATTTTTTGGAACGTGTCTCTGAATTGCGAATTACTCGTCGTATTTCAGAAAAGGAATTGTTTGAGTCAGCTATTGATTTATTTGCAGGTCGCGCATTAAACTGGTTCCGCGCTAATTGGTCACGTTTTACTGATTGGAAAAGTTTATCAGATTTACTTTGCAGGCATTTTGAACCCCCCGATTATCGTTCTCGGTTGTTTAAAGAAATTTTAGATAGAACTCAGGATCCATCTGAAAGCATAGTAGATTATTTGTCAAGTATGAGTGCTTTGTTTAGGCGTTATGGTGGTATGTCGGAAGACGTTCAATTAGATATTATCTCTCGAAATTTATCTCCTTTTTATACTACTCAACTTAATGTGGTTAACTCTTTAGAGGAACTCGAGACAGAGTATCTTAAACTGGAAGCTAAGAAATATCGTGCTGATCATTATGTTCCACCTTCTAGAAAACGCCATAATCTGGTTGAACCAGATTTTGCTTTCATAGATTCTGGCGATTATTCTCCATATAATCCTGTAGCATATGTTGCTTCTGATTCATCCACCTCAACAGCAACTCCACTTCCCTATACAAATAGTACCCCTGTTGTCGAGGTTATTCAACAGCCTCCAATTGTTCCCCCAGCCAATCGACCTTCTATCACTTGTTGGAATTGTAAGGCAACTGGCCATGTAAGTCGCCAATGCCCCCAAGATCGTAAAGTTTATTGTTACACTTTTCTCAATCAGCAGATTTTAGATTTTATTATTTCTCACGCTCATGGTGATGAACGCCCTTATTTAGAAATTTTTGTCTTAGGTCGTCCTATTTTAGGTTTATTGGATTCAGGCGCTTCTCGCACTATTGTTGGACAATCTGGCTATAAAGTCTTACAGAATTCGTAGTGGGTTTGTTCAAACTCCTGTAACCTTGTTAGATAAAACTCGTATGGTTGATATTTTGGTCATTCCTGAGCTTTCGCACCAACTCATTTTGGGTTTTGATTTTTGGAAGACCATGAAGATCGTTCCAGATTTAAGGAAAGATGTTTGGCACTTCGCCAGTGATATAGGTTCTTCAGAGATTTGCTCCGTCGTGGATGGCACTACACTGTCCCCAGATGATAAAACTGCTCTGGATGCATTGGTCAAGGAGAAAATCTTATTGATGGGTTCCGATCTTGGCTGTTGTAAAATAACTGAGCATATCATTGAACTTGAGCCCGGTACTAGGCCTATTAAACAAAGGTACTATCCTGTTTCTCCTTTTAAGCAGAACATTATTTACCAAGAAGTTGACGAAATGTTAAAACTTGATGTCATAGAACCTTCGAAAAGTCCGTGGTCCAGCCCCGTGTGTTTAGTCAGGAAAAAGGACGACAGCTACAGATTTTGCATCGACTTCCGCCGTCTTAATGAAAAGACGAAGAAAGATTCCTATTCAATTCCTTATATTTCAGCCATTTTAGATCGGCTCCGAGATGCACGATTTATTAGTGCCATCGACATTAAGTCTGCCTTCTGGCAGGTCCCTCTTAGTGAGTCTTCTCGAGAACTTACCGCTTTCACTGTCCCTGGCAGAAACCTTTATCAGTTTCCTCGCATGCCTTTTGGGCTAACTAATGCGCCAGCTACCTGGCAATGTATTGTGGACCGAGTTCTGGGAGTTGACTTAGAAAATAACGTCATGGTCTATTTCGACGACATAATAATTATTTCGAAGACATTTCAAGAACATTTGAGAATCTTGAGTCTTGTTTTTGACAGATTGAGGGAAGCTGGTCTAGTGGTGTCTCGGGAAAAGTGTAATTTCTGCAAACCTGAACTAAAGTATCTTGGATACATCGAGGATGCTCGAGGACTGAGACCAGATCCAGAAAAGGTACAGGCAATAGTGAATATACCACCCCCTCGTAATATCACCGAAATTCGCAGGTTCGTTGGGACTGCTTCATGGTACAGACGTTTTGTACCCAATTTTTCAACTGTATTAGCCTCTATCAGTCGGTTTACTAAGAAAAAAGTTAAATGGGAATGGACAACTGATTGTCAACAGTCTTTTAACACCATAAAAGAAGCTCTTGTTACAGCTCCAGTTCTTACCTGTCCCGATTTCAATAGAACTTTTACTCTCCAGACAGATGCTTCATTCTTTGGCTTGGGTGCTGTTTTAACTCAACAGTTTGACGATGTCGAAAAGGTCATTGCTTACTTATCCCGCTCTCTTACCAAACAGGAGATGAAGCTAACCGTCACTGAAAAGGAGTGTCTTGCTGTTATTTGGAGTGTCGAAAAACTTAGGCATTATTTGGAAGGTGTTCATCTTAAAGTCATAACCGATCATCATTCGTTATTGTGGTTGCATAACCTTAAAGATCCACAAGGTCGTCTTGCACGTTGGGCTCTCCGCCTTCAACCTTATGACTTTCAACTAATACACCGCAAAGGTAAAGAACATATAGTACCTGATTTTCTTTCACGTTCTGTCCCAGTTAGTACTGACACAGTCGCTAGTGTCAACGAAATCGAATCATCTTTAGATTTTTCTAGAACATCAGACAAATGGTACCGTGGAATGTTGGCGAGGTTAGAGGATCACCCTGAAAAATATCCTTGTTGGCGAGTGGAAAACGGCAATTTATATAAATTTGTCAAGTCAGCTAATCCTAACTTTCCAGATCATTCTAGTTGTTGGAAGATCGTCGTTCCCAAAGATAGGCGAAAGGAAGTGTTCCATCGTTGCCATGATAATACAGCTGCGGGTCATGTTGGAATTTTTAAGACATTTTGGAAGGTAGCCGAAAGGTTTCATTGGCCAAAAATGGGGGCCGATGTGGCTAAGTATGTTCGCTCTTGTAGAATTTGTGCTCAGAACAAAATAGAGCAAAAACCTCCGGCACGTTTAATGGGTAATCGTCCTGAAATCAAAGAGCCTTGGCAGTCTATCAGCCTTGACTACATTGGGCCATTGCCTCGTTCAAAACAAGGCAATACACACATTTTAGTAGTGACAGACTATTTTAGCAAGTTTGACGAACTTTTTCCTTGCAGATCCGCTACCGCTAAGTCCTTGATTAAATTTGTTGAAGATCGAATTTTCCTCGTCTATGGAGCTCCTCAATTTCTAACTTGCGACAATGGGACTCAAATGAAATCTAAAGAATTCCAATCTCTTTGTGACAAATATAAAGTTAAAATATTTTACACCGCATCGTATTACCCTAGAGCTGATCACACCGAGCGAGTTAATCGTGTTGTAAAAACTATGCTTCGTTCTTATGTACAACAAAATAATCACCGAACTTGGGAAGATAACTTATCTTCAATTGCTTGCGCTATTCGCACGTCTCGTCACGAAACAACAGGTAATACACCTTTTCTAGTTAATTTTGGTAGGGAACATAAACTCTTCGGGCAAGATTTTTCAGACAGCATTAATAGACCCGATACTGAAAACCAGGACTACGTTAGAAAACGAGTTGAATCATTTCAACGGCTGTTTCAAATAATTCGTAAAAAAATTGAAACCTCTCGGCTTAAAGGTAAACATCATTATAATTTGCGTAGACGTCCTGTTAGTTATACTATTGGCCAACAAGTTTGGCGTAAAAATAAAAGTTTGTCTGACGCCGCGAATTATTTTAGCGCTAAATTATCTCCCGAATTTATAGGTCCTTTTATTATTAAAAGAAAAACTGGAACTTGTACATATGAGCTCGCAGATGAATTTGGTGTAAGTAAAGGTATTTGGCACGTTCAAGATCTTAAACCGGTGCTAATCCAATCTGAATCCGATTGTCCATCTAACTAATTTAGAAAGATCAAAACAATATTTTTTTATTCACCATATATTTTATACTGCGTATTATTATAGTTTGTATTTTTTTCCTTCTCTCTTTATAATTTTAAGTTTAGGGTTAGGTTATGCTTTTGATTCTTTTAAAATTCACCAATTTTGACTGTTTTCCCAGACTTGATTTATACCCCGATTGTGACTTTTTTAACATGGCGTGTCTGCTTTGTATACCAGGCCATTTCTTGCCATAGCAGTGAACAGTACTACTGCTATTGTTATTTAGTTTCTGGACAAACTTATTTCTTAGAATAGGATAACATGTTTGTTTTTAGTGGTTTATTGAACAACTGTTCTTTTAATTTGTTTATCTTATGTCAGTTTGTCAACCTTTGTTTTTAGGTTGTTTTGGCCTTAAAGGTCATCACCATGATTACATGGATCTCACAGCTTAGAATTTACCTTTTTTCGTCCCTGTATTCTTCTTTGTGCCCTGCGGCCCGGGCCTAAGAATTTGGTCGCGGCGGGAAACTGTTAGTGGTAAAAGCCCACTAAATGTCCACACCGTTAAAAGCTTCGGCTTACCATCAACCAAGATCATCGATGGGATATTTCTGGAATTTGTGCCCTGCGGCCCGGGCCTAAGAATTCGGTCGCGGCGGGAAACTGTCAGTGGTAAAAGCCCACTAAATGTCCACACCGTTAAAAGCTTCGGCTTCCCATCAACCAAGATCATGGATGGGATATTTCTGGTATTTGTGCCCTGCGACCTGGGCCTAAGAATTTGGCCGCGGCGGGAAACTGTCAGTGGTAAAAGCCCACTAAATGTCCACACCGTTAAAAGCTTCGGCTTCCCATCAACCAAGATCATCGATGGGATATTTCTGGAATTTGTGCCCTGCGGCCCGGGCCTAAGAATTTGGTCGCGGCGCCGGCGGGAAACTGTCAGTGGTAAAAGCCCACTAAATGTCCACACCGTTAAAAGCTTCGGCTTCTTCCCATCAACCAAGATCATCGATGGGATATTTCTGGGATTTGTGCCCCGCGGCCTGAGCTTTAGAATTCGGTTGCGGTGGGAAACTGTCAGTGGTAAAAGCCCACTAAATGTCCACACCGTTAAAACCTTCGGCTTCCTATCAACGAAGATCATCGATAGGTTATTTTTTTTTAATCTAGTCGCGACGATGACGAGTTCCACTCCCTGATTTTGACTAATGTTTTGCTTTTATTATTGGCTTATGATTATTATTGGTTTAGCTTTTCTATCTTTTGGCTTTATTTTGGTGTAGGTATATTATCTTACCTTTATTAGTAACTTACCTTTAGAGATTATAACGTTCGTTTTGATTGTGAATTTGGTTTATCTTAGTTAATTGCCCCTAACTTTAGTTATGTTTTATTTTGCTAAGTTATTGCCGCTAGGATCGGTTTTCTTAGTAAATTTCCATATTATTTGGGATTTGATATATGCATTTTGTTGTTTCAGTATTCATTTTGCTAAGTTATTGCCGATAGGTCGGTTTTCTTAGCTAATACCTCCTGGTTGCCTAGTCAGACAGAGTTGAAGAGTGACCTGATGGTGTGCTCGATGCAAGCCAGTGAACGAGGTGCCCCACACTTATTTGGGTGTCACGCAACTCTGGCCACACTCCAATCCAACAACTTTATTGGAGTAGAAATTGTTTTGATCGCTCTTCTTGGGGAATTCCGAAACTCTGAAAGGCGAAGTGGCCAGGAATTTCTTATTTGTTTCGTTTCCTTTTGATTAAAATTTCTTAATTTTATTAGCGTTGTTATATCGATATTGGTACTGTTTTTGTACTTGAAATTTGTAATCTGATCTATTACCTTTGTGGTTGAATAGGCAATTTGTCGCGATTCCCGTATATTTTTTTTGAGTTATGGTTGTTAGTTAATTATTTTTTTTATATATTAGTGTGCCATCAGTGGTTATTGGCGTTATGATTTGATTTAAATGGTACCATTTCTAATTTGTTTAAATTAGTTTCTAAAAGAAGTTTTTTATTTTTCTCTTATACTAGTTTCCCTTCTTAGTCATTTCCTTCGTAGCTTATCTTACTCGACAGTTTTTATAGGAGAGTAGTTGGTTTGAACATCTTTCTCACTGAGCTTCGAAGCATAGTATGGCAAAAGACTGGGAAAATATATTTTATTTTACTTTACCTTTTATGGATATTATTTTTTAATTTAGCTCTGATCGTCGGTCAACTTTTCTTATAAGTTTCCCTCCTTTCCTTGGAGAGGGGGAGTTGTAACAGTTTAATTTTGTTATAAGTGCATTTCATTGTATGATTAATTTAATATTATAATCTACTACTTTAGTATTAAGTTTAGTGATTAATATGTACGCCTTGTTGGTTTGATTTACTTAGATATTAGTAGTTTTCTTATTAGAAGCGGTTACATTGTTCATATTTAAGCGAAATATAAATTCAACACCTTTTGCAGCAAATTTCGGTACACACAGTGTCACCTCTCGATAAGTAGTTAATTTTGTACATATATCTGAACTCAAGATATAAAGGAATAATTTTCAGTAAATGGTATAAGTTTAGCATTCGTTCATAGATGTCGCCAAAAAAAAAATCAGTTCAAATATAATTGTTGGATTTATTTAATTTTGCCGAATTTAATAATTATATACTGTATAAGAAAAACTTCAAATAGAACTTTAGACAAACTATTTATTTCCCATATATTTTACAGAGTAGATATAAATTAAATTTTATTAATTTTGAAAACCTGTTTTCGAGTCCTTTATACAAGTCTTGGGATTTTCGTTTTCTTTGGCTAGATATGCTGCATTTTTAGATTCGAGCGTGTATTTTGTATCACTCTTCTGTCGCTGTAAAAAAAAAACCAAATCATTAGTACCCCAATAAATTTTTTTTGACTCTTTGGTACTTTACTCCGGACTAATATTTGACTTTTCTGAGTGGTCCTTTTCCATTAGTACTAGAGTAATTAATTAAATATTATTTGTTTATTTACATTTCCATTTCGCTTTGGCGTTGCTTTTAAATTTCAGGTTAGTTGTTTCTGTCAATGTTATTATTGCGTCGTCTCGGAACTTTTCGGATCTATTCGGCTAAGACTTCCATATTAACTTATTCTCGAAACCCTCCATCCGGTACTTCCTCATATCAAGAGCGCAGGCATCTTTTTCGCTGTTGCCAAGTGTATTCCTGCATTATTTCCTGTATTTTTCTCAACCAATGGAGAGTCGTTTTTCTTGTCTAACATGTTAATCATATCCTTGTTTTATTCCGTCTATGTGCTCTTTTGGCAAGGTTGTTAGCACCTGACATATTCTAGCCAATGGTCTTCCGCCACCTTAGTTAACCAAAGTTCTAGATGGTAAGGAAGCTGGGGGAACACATTTTTCACTTTTCTGGTCACCTGCAGATAAACCACAGGTCTTCAGCGCGGGTCTGAGGAAATAGTCTAGGAAAATCTTGGAAATCCGTTAGCGGGATTTTTCCTCAACACCGCAATAGTTTTTCGGGCACATTATAGTTTGCACTGTGAGTGTTATTTTTCGTGCTAGAAAATCTCTCTAAGAGAGGATTTGACCTGAAGATTGGACCAGACCGTCATTTTCCATGCCCTTGTACTTGGCAAGTGAAACTACCTTTTTGACTAGAACTGAGTGACCCTATTGGATAGAGTTCAAGTCAGGGGCCAACTGTTAGTCACGGTCCTAATTTCAAGTCAGGGGCCAACTGTAAGTCACAGTCCTAATTTCAAATCAGGGGCTAATTGCAACTGCAAGTCACAGACAATTTCAAGCCACAAACTTAACTTCAAGACTCGGGACTAATCCCATGTCACGGGCCTAGTTTGAAGTTAGGAGCGCTAGGTGCTGCTGGATTTGGTGACACTTATTGTTTACTTGTTTTCTTTACACCGTAACTGATAACATACTTATTGTTTATATTTTTTTCTTTTATACAGTAACAGATAAATAGATTTTTTTCTTAACTTCATTTGTGTGTTTTATTTAGCTCACTCTTTTTCTTTTAAAGTATCAAGAGGAAGCAAGTGCCGCGAAGATCACGGAGCTTTCCAATTTAAGCCGTTATAAATTGGTGGCGCTCATTTCTTTTTTTTTCCTTTAAGATTTCTTAAGTTTTCCCACGCCCTACTCTCCGGGTTAATTGAGCTAGGGCATCTACATTGCACGCTCTGTTGACCACGAGCTGTAATCTTGATACCATTTTTTGATCGAAATAATTTAAAATTAAACAGTAATAATAATTATTAAATAAGAGCGTAGCAATCTTGCACTTTGGTTTTGAGAAAATCCAGGGTTACACTATGCGCGGTGCAAAATTATATTTATGTATTGAGTGTTTTGATGTCAAATGCCACAACTATTTCTTACGGTCTTTGTTAGTTTGGCGCCGACTCCACAGGTTAAACTTTTTAAGATGCTAAGATGCACGAAAATATTATTTTTCATATTTTAGTAATAATATTTTTTCAAAGTCGGTATTATTTTTTTATAAACATTTTTAGTTCTATTTGTATGAGTTTTATTGTAAAGTTAGGTTTAACAAATAGCCACCTGGTCCACTGCATGTTACATAACATCATTGTATAATAAGATGTCTTATTATACTATAGTGATAATTATAATTGTTTCCCCGGTAAGATAGTGAACATATAAATTGTTCAATGCCTCGTCACGTACAGTTCAAAATGATGCCATGCCGCGCAGCACATTGGACAATCCAGTCTGTTGAAAATTTTGTTCAATTTTATTTCATTTTAATATCTTAAAACAGTTATAAGAGTGAATCACTGTTTTATTGACATTTTCTATATAAAAATATAGAAATCACGTATATGTGGCATATACAGGGAACAGCTTCTATTCTTGACATACCTTACCTTTTTGTAAATTACACGTAACATAATATGTATTTTAAACAAAGCAACTCATTCTAGATTAATTTAAAAGGTTATATATACTCTCCAAACAAACAAAAGTTTAAATAAAAAAAATGTTTTACGCCCCTTGGATCACCTTGTGTAGTTAAAAAAATGATATGCAAAAAAATAAACAAATTTTGGTTTTTCACTTCTTAAAAAAAATTGAAATATATACAGTTAAAACAAAATAACTTTGCTTATTTTCCCGTTTTAAAAAAACTATGGTCACTTTTTTATATTTCAGGGCTACCCTATATAGTAAAGAAGATAAATTTTATATACCAAGCGTTAAAATGAATTTGACTGGGTTTACCATTTTTTTAACTATCTTTGAATGCTTAAAAAATATATTTTCGTTCTTTGGGAAGGCAATACATTTTAGATAACTGTGGATTACTATAGAAGTTTTCATCATGCTCCGGTTCGGCTGACCGCTTCGAACCGCAAGAATTCACGATGTAAGTAGTGACGTCATCAGCTGAATGGTTCGATAACTGGTCTGTCAAACTACTAACCATGTCGGGGATATTGTCCCAATCGCAGTTCCAGAAACAAACAAAATATAGCGGTTTGTTTACAAATTGGAAACAGCGAAATTATTTATTTTTATCATTAAATAAATGATTTTTATCGTCTTCTAGTGTTACCTCTGATTTTGTGTCTGATATTATTTAGGTTTTTGCATATTTGAAGGCTGATGTTAAAAGTTTCACAAAAAATGACAAACTGCTTATTACAGGTACACTATTGCTATTAAAAAATAAACTTTTACACATAAATTGCTAATTGTTTCCCCATATTTTTTACAATTTTTTTGCAAAATCAAAACAACAAATTAATCATTTACTTTAGCTGTCACTTGAAATCAGTAACTACACGTTTTCACCATGTTCTACACATGACGCAATCAAACGTCATTATCTGACAGACTAGTGCTAAAAGTTTGAGACCAACGGTTAGTGAAACCGGAGCATGATGAAAATACTTTATGAGTTAGTTTGAATTTTAATTTATCGGACACAAGGTTTTTACACTGTTTTAAGGTACTTTTTACTTCTGTTATCATTTTTGATAACGGGTTTTTCTCAATTGAATCGTAAGGACCAGTTTGAATTAAAATAATCTGTTTTGTCTAGTATAACAACCTTTTTTGTCTACTATAACAACCTTATTTCTTTGTCAGCTTTTAAATAAAAATATTCTTTTTCCTTCAGTCCCTGGATAACTTCAGTATTTTTACGAGAATGGATGGAAAATGGATATAATGATAATTTTGTACATAAATTAGTAAATAGACATAAGCATAAGAAAATGTTAAAAGATGCCACTACTCTTTAAGCACCTGAGGCTCCCAATAAGTTCATAGTAATCACATATGATTCCAGATATACGAGAGGTCTAGAAAAAGTATTTAAAAACGTAGGTTTTAGAGTAGCCTACAATACAGAGAACAGTTTGAAAAATCTCCTTGAAAACTCTAAAGACAAAGTCGACGGAGTGGCATCTATGAAATTAGCTGTAATGACTGCGATCTAAAATATGTTGGGCAAACTAAACGCTTCATAAACATTTGTTTTAAAGAACACATGGCACATTTAAGATACGGAAGAACAGAAAAGTAAAGCGTTGCCCAACATGCTTTGAAAAACAATCAACACAATCAAAACAATCACCGAATAGGATTAAATAATCTTAAGTTGATTAAAAATTTATCTAATAATAGATTATTGGATGCATTTGAGAGTATAGAAATAGTTAAATGTGGTAAGAAAGCACTAAATAAAGACAGAGGGCCTATTACCTATAGTCCCCTCTATTGTTTACTTGACAACGGTGCAGTCGGGTGCAACCAAGTGTAACCACATTTACCTAAAAATAGTCTCGGTTAGGATAAGTTACTTTAGTTTATATCATCTGCTAATGAGGCTAACTTGGTTAGCGAAACGCTCGTCCAGAACGTAACAAGTTGTGGTATAGTGTGGTTAGAACTCTTGTATTTTGATCTATCTTCCACCACAAATTCTAGTGTTAGGACTTTTTTCAACACAAAATTTTAATATGTTGCATGCAGGGCGATTTAAAAAACATTATTTGAATTTTCGCTTGAACAATGGAAGAATTTGACCCCTCGTTATTTACAGCCCTGGACTCTAGTTAGGTATAATGTCAGATAGTATCTGCGTCCAATGCTCTTTGGCCTACCCCTACCCTTAATGATAGCAAACTATAATATTTATAAGGTTTATATTACAATAGTAGTTGAAAAAAAAATGTAATTTTCTTATTTATAAAATGGGCTACAGAGAACCTAGATTTATAGGGTAACCACTTATCAGTGCGCTGGTTTGTAATGTAATGTTGTAAAATATTTTAAAAAATACATAAAATACAAAACTATCACTGTTTTATATAATAAAAGCATAAGTCAAATTTTAAAAATTCTGTATATACAAAATATGTGTGACGTCTCAAAACAGGGTTTTCTAAAATGTCGAAGACAATTAAAACAAGCAAATGAAAAAAAAAAAGAAATAAACCAATTTGAAAACGAGTTATTTTATTGAATAATTTAAATTAATTTTCAACTACTTAATATTAATTATTGATATGATAATTATTGAAACTTGTGAACTATAGTCGACTATTATGGGGGTCTTATAATTATTTTAACAGTAAAAAATATTTTCATATTGATCTAACTACTTTCACTGTACACTTTGTATATAATATGACGTAACATGAGAAAAATTGTCATATATTTTAATTCACCCTATTTTTTTCTCGGATTCTTTTTATATGAACTAATTCAAGGTAAAAATCTATTTGTTTTGGTTTCGTGTTTTTCCAATTAATATAATAAAAAACAGCGTGGCGCCCCTTTAAGTAATTTTTCTATTAAACAATTTCAATTTTTAAGATTTAAGATTGTTTTGAACTACATAAAAAATAACAAGTGTAAAATTAACATTTAATTTTATTTTACTATATTGTTTTTCGAATCGGTGTTCTGGCGCTAGTCATAAACTTCAAAAAATAACAATTTTAATCCAGCTTTAATTTTTATCTGCATAGTTTCGTTCAATCCGGCAATGGGTCTACACAATACCACAGCTATTCTGTGCAAATGCATAATATGTTATCCGCGTTCCCTCGTAAATTTAACAGATACTGCGTCAAGCAACCGTTGTCGCACTGCGAATTGACGTTTTCGTCGCGGCCAATAAACGACAAATAAATGACAAGCTTTCTATCAAATGCCGAGCTGCAAAGAATTTTACCGGCAGTGTTTCTTCTGAATAGAGTTATGTTGTATTTGCTTGCTACTCGGTCGTCATATGTCCCAGAGGCGGGCTTAATTCGAGTATTTTGGCTTACAGTGTTTCACAATTAAATTGTTAAAACTATTTGTTACTATGCTAATGACGAACGTAGAAGTGGATAGAACATTTTCTACTCTGAAACGTATAGACTTTCTAAGGAGTACCATGTATCAAGACAGGTTTAATGCCTTAGCATGTTTGTCAATTTAACAGAAACTTTTTCGGCCTATTACTGATTTCAATGAGTGATTGATAAATTTGCCGCAAAGAAAAATAGACGTACTGGTTTGGTTTTTAAAAGAAATTAAAAAATTATTCGTTTATCATAGATTTTATAATTTGGACTGCAGAAAATCACTGTTTTTTTCTTAAATTGTATGTTCTTTTGAATATTGGTGACATATTCTATATTGAATCAATAACCAGAGAGGTGAGTTATTTAAATTAGTTAAATTATATATTATATTTAATTTTCGACATAAACTGCAGCCTGTAGCATTGTCGCTTTCTAAAATCATGAGCCGCCACTGCGAACCTACACTACTCATGGTGCAGATGTTTTCTATAGAGCTAGAAATTCTTGGTTCAGAAATCTAATACAAGCTTTGGGTGATTGGTAGATCCATTATTTCAGTTGGGACGTCATCAAGCCCCGATGGTAGTTTGAGTTCTTCAAGTGTTTTAACATTGTTTTATACCTGTCCCCATATATCTTGTCAAGCTGGGTGCACAGGTCATTTCAGTGTTTCTTTTTAGCTTCGTTTTTCATTTTCTTAAGTTCCTTTCTTCTGGTCGTATATTTCTCCCATGTAGCGTCTATCTCTTTTACCTTTATACCTTTCGTGCCGTTCTTCCTAGTTTATATTCTCCTTGCTAATTCTATCTTTCTATTGGTTCTTCCCTCCACCATTAGAATAAATCTCTGGTCCCTTCAAGAGTCCCGATATGACGATGTGCTTATTTTCATTAATGTTGGATATTTTCTTGTTTTTCCGCTATGCTACATCATTTTCCAGGATCGCCTCCCTTAACGTTGTCTTGTTTATTTCAAGTTTATCTTTAAATCTTATATAATTTGTATAATATTATATCTTATTAAATATTCCAATCTCAAACTATATTTGGTTAGGCGGTGACATGGATTCGTTTTCTAAAAACTTCCAATCCTTGATTTTTCTGATCCGACCGTCTGTGGCAAACGTGACATACTTGTAGATATTCGTGCTGGGTTTTGTGGAGTAACGCGAATGAGTGTAATCTGATGTTCTCTATTATGGAGAGTATTGGAGAGCTATATTTAGAGTTAAAGTTTCCGAGGATTAAATATTCTCTTGCCTCTCTTGTTATATTTGCCTGGAGACTATCGAACCAAACCTAACCTGACAATGCACAATATAAAATCTCCTGTTTCTACCCTTATGATGCACTAAACTGCCGAAACCATCAGACTAATCTAGAATTTTTTTTTCTGAACTATAACATAAACTTTAGATCTTTACGTTTCAGGGTCCCTAGATGACGAAAAACATGTTTTCTTAATTCCGACGGTCTGTCTGTCTGGCTGTCGGTCTGTCTGTTCGCGGAATAGCTAAAAACTACTTACCCGATTGAGCTTTAATTTTGGTCAAGAATTAACATGCGGAAACACAATGGCGGCCTAATGAAATCTTAAAAAAATTATTACTAAAGAATTAATTATATAGTCTACCTCAAATTTTGCATAAAAATTAAGTATTATGTAGGAATTAACTGGTAAAATTTTGATACGAATCCAAGATGGCGGCTTAATAAAATATTTAAAATGTGTTATAATAATTATGGTATAAAGATAAATTGATATAATTGTAGTAAGAATTCAAGATGGCGGAAATAAAATGGCGACTAAATAAAATATTTGTAATCGTGAAAAAAAACTTGGGAGTTTTACATATTTTCACGTTTTAGCGCCCCTAGGTGCCAAATATTATCAGTTGCGTCGGTCAGTCTGTCAGATCGCGGCATAGCTTAACAACTACTTATCGTATCAACTTAGCGAAAAGTTAAAAAAAATATCTAATTTGCCACGAATTTTGCACAAAAATAGTTTTACCTAGGGCTGAACGGGCAAGATTTTGGTATGAATCCAAGAGGGTAAACCGAAATGGCGGCCTAATAAAATATTTAAAAAATCAGTCTGAAAACACTACTTATTAGAGTAATTTTCAATTTTTGTGCAGCATCAAATGTGATATAGTAAAAAAAATCTTAGTCAATCGGCTTTAAGTTTTGCAGAAAAATTAAATGTGATATAAGGATTAACTGGTACAAATTCGTACGCATGACAGAACAAAATAGCGAGGTGTGAAACTGTAAAACTACTTATTCAATTTAGTTTAAATTGTGCCCAAACATCAAGTGTGGTACAGATAGAAACTGGTAAAATTTTGGTAAGAATTCAAAATGGAGGAACAATATGGCGCCCAATAAAAATGTGTGAAAAGACAGTATATATGTTTTACTAAATGACTATGTACCGAACTAAATTGGGTCACAATTCTCTATTTCTAATAAAAGGAAAGATTCATAATGAGGGAAGTTTCGGGGACATAAAGTTTACCAATTTTTTATTTTATTTTTCTAGGTGTTTTAATCTAATATCAGGATGTATTTATTTTAGTAATATGTAAAGCGTATTCAACTTATAACGGTTTTATAAAAAAAGTTATTGTTATAAAAATATTAACAAATGTGTTTTTGGTATGTCAGAGTTATAAACGACATTGAAATGTATTGTCCCTATTCTTACAACTCGAACAACATTAATAATAGCAAGCTCTTTAATTATTAATAAAAAATATTGATCTTATAACTGAACGCAATTTATTGCTATTATAAGTTAAAAGTATCGATCGTACGAACTGGAAAAGGATGGCTGCTCCAACATAGAGACAGTTCAAGTTCAGGCGAAACGAAACTAGGTCGCAGTAGAAAAGCTTTAGGGCAGAGTTAACCCTCGACGGGGCAGGGAAGGTCGTGAGTTTGAATGTTATGGCTCCCGAAAACAACGTAAGTAGAAAATGCATGTCACCTTTTACAAGTTTTTAAATACTTTTCTAAAAATAAAATTAATTTACGAGTCGTATTCACGTCATAGACACCTTGTGTTGGAAACTGAATATTAATGAAACGTAAGTTGTGTGTGTGAAGTATGTTTGAGGTACGGTTTGTATTTTTAGAAAAATTAAAAAATACTATTTAAATAAATGCGCTAGATTATATATTGTTCAGAACATTACTTTAATTTATAATTTAAAAGACCGTATTAATTAATTTTTATGAATACATATAATAATAATGGAGACAAGGATTTAATGAGTTACTAATTACTATAAAAAGAAAATTTTGTCTTAGCTTGTACTTCTTTTTCTACCAACAACTTTATTATAAATGTAATGTATACATTTGGAAGTGGCAGTTTGGGACAAGACGACAAGTTTTTAAATTTGTTTTCATAAATAATATAAATTATCTTATACAGTGTGATCCACTTTTCATAAGTACACCTTCGTATCTCAGAAATTACTTACCAGGTTTGTTAAAAATTTTGGCGCTCATTGGCGTGCGAACCTAGGTGGGGAAAAAGGGGTCAAATTTTTGAAAAACATATTAGATATTTTTTTATGGAAATATTGATCTTAGATTCTTATTCAGCATCATCAAGAACCCTACTATACTTAATTTCAACAAAATATTTCATTGGCTTTCGGAGATAGGAGCTTTCAAAATATGCATTTTTTTACATTTCAAAGACAAAATTAAAGCCATTGCCTTGATTATCAAAAAACACTATTTTACATTTTTAGTTTATTTTTACTATGTTTATTGAATTCAATAAAGAAGGTTAAAGTAAACAAAAAATGAAAAATAATTTCTTTCGATAAAGGCAATGGTTAAGGAGAATTTTGCTTTTGAAATGTATCATTCTCTAAGCGAATGAAACATTTTGTTGAAATTTGGTCTAGAGGGCTTCTTGATGATCCTGAATAAGAATCTAAAATCAACATTTCCAAAAAAGAATATTTTTTTCGATAATTCGACTCCTTTTTGCCGCCTAGGTTCGCACGGCAATGAGCAATGTTGAATATGTCAAAACATTTAGATTTTAAGTCCATACATAGCATCAAAATTTTAAATTAAACTGATAACTCCTTTCGAAGATACAGGGATATAAGTATTTTTGTTTTCTCTGAAACTTGGCCTT
>JAUTXW010005366.1:0-14292 GCA_030620095.1 Kuschelorhynchus macadamiae | reverse complement strand
TACACAGATATAACAATACATGAAATATCAAATCATCCTTTCGCACATAAAATGGCAGCTTTCAACAGTTTTGTACATCGTTTAATTAGTATACCTATGTCATCAGATAACTATAATAAAGAATTGAATATTATAATAGTGATGATTGCTAACGTATGTCCCGTAAGTTTTGGCACAAAATTGAGGGGCTTGAAAATAGGTTGTAAAGATAATATATCGAGATGGCTTTGGAAACAAAAAAATGTTTATTTGCTTGACATTAGTTTGACAAGTCATTTTTTAAAGTCAGTTGCATTAAAATGTCTTATAAATTAGAAATACGAAAAAGTATTTATAATTTGGTTGGGCAAATTCCTAAGGCTGAAATAGTTCGCATTTTTCAAAACCAAAATATTTCACGCAGAAGTATTTACCGTACTATAGCCGAATGTGAAGAAGGAATTCCCTGTTTAAATCTTCCAAAAAGTGGAAGACCAAGAAGTTTCACGCGAGAAAGGACGGAAAGATTGGTAAGAAGAGCAAAAGACAGAGTCGGAGTTTCTACAAGAAAATTAGCGCGTCAATTCCGATCTTCAAAGAGTACAGTATGGCGGGAATTGACAAGAAATGGTCAAAAATATCGAAAAAGACGAAAGTGTCCTAAATATACCGAAAATCAATTAGCACGGATACCAAGATGCTGTCGAAATCTTAGGCGGATACATTTTTCAAATGAGAAAGTCATTATTTTGGACGATGAAAAATACTTTACCCTTGCCAACTCGGAAATCAAAGGAAACGATGGTTTTTATACGGACAATATAGAAGAGTGCCCAAACAATGTTAAATATAAGGAAAAAGCAAAATTTGCTGATAAAGTTTTGGTGTGGTGTGCGATTTCGATTAGAGGGATATCCAGACCTTATGTGGGTCGAGTTAGGGGGGAAGCTTTGGATGCGGAAAGGTATATTGACAACTGTCTTAATAAATTAGTTCATTTTGTACACCAACATCACGTGGGAGATGATATAATGTTTTGGCCCGACTTAGCAAGCTGTCATTATGCAAGAGCAACTCAAAATTACCTTCGTCAAAATAACATACCTTTCGTACCAAGACAAGATAACCCCCCTAATTTATCTCAGGCCCGCCCGATTGAAGATTTTTGGGCATTGTTATCCCGCAAAGTGTATGATGCAGGGTGGCAAGCCGAAAATGAGGAACAATTACGGCGTAGAATTTTTAGAAAGATAGGCGAAATTGATGTTGAAGTTGTCCAGAACCTAATGCGAGATGTTCGCAGAAAATTGCGTCTAATTGAGCAGCACGGCCCCTTCAATTTAATTTAAATTATTAATTTTGTTAGTTACTAAGCCGTTAATTATAGTAAATATTAAAAGTTTAACCAAAGCTACATATTAAAAGAATATTTTGTTTTAAATTTTGTGCCAAAACTTACGAGACATACGTTATTAACAATGGCTATAGTCCTAATATAGTCGACAAAATAGTAAATAAAAAACAATATAAAAAAGCAATCAATTTAATCTATTCAAATAATAATTTAAAAGATATAGCCAAATTTAATACAATAACATATACAGACAAAATTAGCTCTAAAATCACTAAACATCTCATGAGAGCAGATTATAAAGTTGCCTTCTGTACAAATAATACATTAGGGAAATATATTAAAAATAATAAATCCAAGTCTGATAAATCTAAAAAATCAGGGGTATACGAATTAGAATGTGGTTCCTGTGATAAAGTTTACATTGGCCAAACGGGTAGATCTTTCAATAAACGTATACAAGAACACAAATCCTCATATAATAAAGAAAAAACAGACTCCAATTACGCTAAACATTTGATAGAAGCAAATCGTACATTTAAAAAACGAATATAAAATTTTGCATAGGGCTAATAAAAGCAACAAATTGAACCATTTGGAAAGTTTAGAAATTAACAAGAGGAAAACCCGAAATATTTTATTGAATGACCAGTTGGACTTAAATGGTTCCCCTCTGTTAAATCTTCATACCTAAAGAATAGACGAGGTGGGTAAACACCGATATTGTTTTATTGACACCATTAAGATTTTTATATATATTTTTTTTTATTTGGTACAGATTTTAGTGTCAGTTTTAAGTTAGCTTTTGACAAAGACACAGTGTGTCGAAACAGCTGTCAAGCAGAAATAAATAAGTGGAAATTAATAAACTAAACGTGTTTACTTTGTATACTAGTGAAAATAGTCTAATGAAACAAAAACATAATGCACAGAGTAAGAAAAATACGTTTAAAATCTAAAAAAATAAACAACTTTTAAAAACATATTTAAATGAATAAAATAAGAGTGTAATGAAACAAAAATATAATGCACAAACTAAGAAAACTATGTTTAAAATCTAATTAAAATAATACTTAGTTGGAATTAGGTTTAAATGAATCAGTCTTCAGAATCATCAGATTCACTTGTTGATGGTATATCCATCTTGGTGTCTGAGTCTGTATCTAAATTCGAATCACTGTCCATTAGACTGGTCACAACGGTACTACGTTCAGTTCCTAGTAGTTCTTCATCATTAAGTATACTGCAAGTGGAAGCGGAACTTTGAAATTCTACTTCAATCAGAGGTGGCAACCCTAGGTATAATACCAAGAATATACCGGGTATATACCAGGTATATAACTACAGTATTTCTCAATGGATATATACCATAGACCTTTTGGGTATATACCCAAATTTTATTTACCTACCCGTTGGGTATATACCCACCGCCCATCACTGCTGCGGATGAAACTTGGGTGTATTGTTATGATCCGGAGATGAAACCACAGAGTACGCAGTGGGTAGAAAAAGGAGGACCACCTCTAAAAAAAGCATTTGCGCAAAAATCTGCAGCTAAAGCTATGGTCATAACATTTTTTGATCACAAAGGCATGGTGTATACGCACATGGTCCCACATGGTAGTACAGTAACTGCCAGTTATTATAAACAAGTTTTGTTCCAGTTGATGAAGGATCACATCTCCAAAAAACGACCTGAGCTGATTGGAAAGTGGAAACTTCATCATTATAACGCTCGCCCTCACGTTGCGAATATAGTGACAGAGTTTTTGAACACTAAAAATATCAGGTTTGTACCACATCCTTCATATAGTCCTGAGATAGCCCCATGCGACTTCTCTCTGTTTCCTCAAGCCAAAAAAGACTTCAAAGGACGACTATTTCAAACAGAATTGGATGCTGTTAAGGCTTTAGAGGCGCTTTTGAAGATGTTCTTTCGCTTTCGCCATGTCTCTGAACAATGGCAGCATCGTTGGAATAAGGTTATTGCATTACAGGGGGACTATATAGAGCGTGATAAAAGTATTGTTGTTTAAGATTAATAAATAAAGTTTTTTTTATTTATTTATTTTCAACATTTCCAACCAACTGTATAAGTTCATTACAGGGAACTCTAACAATAATAATATTATAACAAACTAACAATTAAGAATAATATTAACAAAATAAATAATATTAACACAGTCAAAATTATTTTTTCTATAAATCACGTTTCGATAAAAAATGCTTTTTAACTTTAAATTTTATTAAAGTTTTTATTCTGTGTAAATGTGTTGGTAATTGATTATATATTAATATACCACCATATATTAAAGATTTTTTTTGCAAAATTGCTTCGAATATCAGTTGTATTTAATAAATCTGTTTGTCGTGTGTCATGATTATGTATAGTATGTCTTTTTTCTAAATCTATATTGGATAATTTATCTTTTGTAAGTATTGAATGGATGAAAATGCATGTTTTTAACTTTTAAATAGGGTTAGTATCTAAATAGCCAAATTTTGTATATTAATTTATTGTTGGTTCTAGGAAAGGAAGTTTATGTATATATTTAATAATTTTATTTTGTAAACAACATAAAGGTTTCAATGTTTTGAATTAGCATCCCCAAACTGAAATCAAATATTGCAATTTTGAATATATTAATGCAAAATAATTATTTTTCATAAATTTTAATGGTATATTACAACGAATTTTATATAGAATTCCTACTAGAGGAGATATATGTTTTCTAAGGTATTCTATATGATTCCGCCAACTTAACTTTTCATCCATGTATAGTCCCAAAAATTGAATGCATTTACTATAATTAATATTTTGTTGGTTCCGTTTACTTATATGATTTTTGCTTATAAAAATTTAAAGTTAGTTTATGAGACTGTAACTAATTAGATATAATTGTTAAATCTTCTGCAATGTAGTATCTAATTTCTAAAAAATTATTTTCAAAATAAAAAATAGTTGTATCATCTGCAAATAGTTTTATAGTTCCATTAAGTTTTAATTTTGAAATTGAATTTATGTATATTAAAAATAAAATAGGTCCATAATATTGAACCCTGAGGTACACCACATGATATTTCTTTCCTAGAACTAATATTATTTCCAATTTGAACATATTGCTGAATTTTGAAACCAATAATAGATATTTCCTCGAATTCCAATATTGTATAATTTTTTTAATAAAATATTATGATTAATTTTGTCAAAAACTTTGCGTAAGTCTAAGGATAAGATACAATATTTTTTATTTAAATCAATTTTTAATGGAATATCAGTAATAATATCAATAACTGCAGTCTGTATCCCTAGACTTTCGAAACCCATATTGACCACTGAATAGTAAATTTTTAATTTCTAAATAATTTGATAATTTATTGTGCATTACTTTTTCTAGAATTTTTGATAGAACTGGTAACACAGATATCGGTCTATAATTATTTGGATTAATATTATTTCCTCCTTTATATATTGGCGAAACCCATTTTTTTAGGAACAATGCCTGTTTTAAAAGATAAATGATTTAGATGTTTTAAAATTGGGATTAGTTGAATTTTGACTGTTTTAATAATTTGTATAGAAATGTTATCATGACCACTAGATTTTGTTGGATTCAGGTTATCAATAATTTCTGATATTAGTTATGCTTGCTTCATCCATAAACATACAATTTTCTTGCATTGGCTCTGCTTCTAATTCGTAGTCTTTTAATTTTTTACATAAATTTTGTGCAATTTTGATAAAATGGTTATTCATTTCTTCACAAATCCCATTTTCTTCTGTTATTTGTTTTCCGTCAATTAAAAGATATTCAATATTATTTTGTTTTGCTTGTTTCCTGTGAGTGTTTGTTAATGGATAGTTAATATTTTTCCATATACTTTTCTGTATATCTTGTATATCTTTTGGTAGTATTAGTCCTAGTCTTTGTTGAAAGGCCCTAGTAAATTAGCGGGCTTTTGACGGAATGTTTTGGTTTGTTGACGTGAATTGTCAAACCGTCGCTTTTGCAAATTTAAGCTTAAGTTTTAGCAGTTTATAAATAATATTCACATCGTATTAATATAAAAGTTGATTGATAAGTTGTGTTGTGTGCTGTAAAACATAACAAACACATTTTTGATGGTTTGTGTTGTCACATAATACAAAAAAATGGTCAGTTGTGTCCGTATTAAAAGAACGAGAGAGAAAGGAATTTCGTTATACCAGTAAGTGCATTTGTATTTTCTTATGTAAAGAAATTAACTAGACACTTTTAAATCCAATTTAAAGGCAAAAATAATTGTTTTTATAATGAAGAACATAATTCTTAAAGTGTCAAACAGTTAGGTTAGGAACCAAGTGGTATTTTGTTAGGTCAAAACATTTAAATTGCCTTAAGAATGTTTTAAAACGAAAAAAATGTTGGAGTTACGAGTTTCTAGAAAAATTTTATGAGAAAAAGTAAGTTTTAATATTTAATATTGTATTCTTTTTTGGGTCTGATATTGTGCTGAAGGGGAAACAATTTGATTATATCAACAAATGTTATTTGTTTAAAAATGAGTAAAGGCACAAAAAAATACGAAATTTTCTAGTTTCTAGAGGAATAACAACCCAACCTTTTTTCTTGAATCAAAAATTAAGAAAATATCCTTTCTTTTAAGAAACAAACCACCCGATGATGAAGAAGGCCCTGATTGGTGATGAGGAAATAAATACATAGCGATATTTAAAGCAAGTGTACGATTATTTTAATATAAACAAGAACAAAATTTAACATGAATAAGAAAAATATTAAAATAAGCAAGAACAATCAATAAGACATAAAAAATTAATATTTTTTCATAGCGGCTTCTTTCTGGATTACTTGATTCAGTCTCTTGTGCATGGAGTTAATTCTATTTACCACAATATTGGGATAAAGTTCTTCCCAGCACTGGTGGTTTGTTTCCCACAGTTCATCAGAATTTTGAGGCCCAAAGCTACGTATATATATTTTTTTCACTATCAATCGCCAAATCTTCTCTATCGGATTCATATCCGGACTGTAAGAAGGCCAAGGCAATAAATACTTCCACATTATTATTCTGAAGCCACTGTCTTATGTTATTGGCAGCATGGACAGGACAATTATCGTGTTGGTAAATAAATGAGACCATCCTTAATTAGACACCCGGTTTAAATAGAGAAAGTTACAGGCGTCTTAGTTGTTATAACTTACGTTTTTTTTTAGGTTGCCCAATAGTAAACAAGCCTTGCGATTGGTCATATCAATGGCCTTGCTACTCTGGAGAATGCGTCAACTTGACTTTGAAATGCAACGGGCAACCAGATTGCCAGGTGAGTTATAATTTTAATTATTTCTTTTTGTTGGTTTATTTTAATGGTCAACAGCTTTTTTCAGTACTTATATAGAAAAGACGGTTAATGATAAAAGTGGTCTTAAAAGTAGACGTAAACTGTATATATATATATATATATATATATATATATATATATATATATATATATACATTAAAGAGAAGGGTAGTCTTGACCGACTAGATGACCAACAAGTAACCTAATTATTGGGGTATCGGTCCTAATTTAGGGCTAGATTTAAATTGCTTTTAAGCTACGCCAAGCTTTCGGTAATGATTATTACCTTCTTCAGGGCTGCAATATGAGAAGAAATTTGTTTTTTATCTCTGTATGCACATTAATTAGAAATTGAGGATTTTTAGAAAAAAAAAAAGTCGAAAATTGTACTCACTGCTTTGCAATTAGTATTGATAACTTCTTGCGAAAAACAAACACACTTTGACCTTAACATTAAAATTAGATTTTACATACTGGCAGGAATTCCTGTTCTCCATATATTTTTATATTGAAATACGAAGCAAGTAAATTTCTTATGTAGGTTTTTTTTGACATGTAAAGAATGTTATAGTACGTTCTGTCAGGATGATTGAAACACAGATCTAGGATTTAGCTATGTAATCACATCGATATACATCCAGATACAAAGAAAAAACAGTAGCTGAGAAATATCTTAATCAAACCAGAACAAGTATGAATTAAAAGTCGAATTTATGCCTACGACAAACTACTCGAATTGAAGAGACTGACTATAGAAAGGTATATGGATATAATACGTACAAATACTTATATTTTTTAAAAGGAAAATTCTGTGTTATTTAAACTATTATTGTTGTTCGTATAATTGTTCAGATTAAGTAAATTTGAATAAATAGAACTAAGGTCTTCGATATCAGCTCTCTTATTTAACGAATTAGGATTCAGAAATATTTCCACCATTTCCAGAAACAGTCTCTTGTTATAATTAGTTTCCTTACATAATATTTGGGTATCATTAAAGTTGAATAAGTGCCCTGATTGATTTGTGTGTTCTGAAAGTGCACAAGTATTTTTCATTAATCTACAGTCGCTTTTATGCGAAGTTATTCTGTCTTTTAGGGCCCTAGAGGTTTGGCCTATGTAAATACCCTCACACTCTGAACAAGGAATACTGTATACAATGTTAGATGTTTTCAGTATTTCATCCCTATCTTTTAATTTTGTAAAAGTGTTGCCTACTGTTTTATTATGTTTAAAGGCGATTTTAATTGAGGGATCATACTTGAACAACTTAGTTATTTTTGTTGAAATTTCTTTTATGTAAGGTAACGAAAAATAGTACCTCGGTCTATTTTGAGAATCGAAGGCACTGATGTTGGGACTTATCCATCATTTCTCTCTCCAGGGTTGATTATTGGAGCTGTGTTATATAATAGTTTTTTTAATAACTTTTGTGGATATGAATTCTTGAGAAGAATATCATACAATCTTTTTAAGTTTTTTCTAAGTAGACTAGGGTGAGAAATCCTTTCAATACGTGTTTTTAGAGCCAATACTAGATTGATCTTTATTTTTTTGGGGTGGTTGGAATGGAAATTAAGATATCTACCAGAACTGGTAGGTTTTATGTACCAGTCTAGTAAAATCTGGTTGTTGTCATTCCTAATTAGTTTGGTGTCCAAAAACGGAACACTATTGTCAGTTTCCCTTTCTACTGTAAACTGAATGTATTGGTTATAGCTATTAAACACTTGTAAGACCTCTTCTACCCCTTCTACAGGTACAGAAGTGATTAAATCATCCACGTATGTTTTTAAAAACGGTAGTTGAAAAAACAGTTTAGGAATGCAGTCATCCAACAAATCATCCATTACGTATTGAGAAATGATGGGAGAAAGAGTGGCCCCCATGGGGGTGCCTAAAATTTTTTATAATACTTTTGATTAAACATGTAATATGTACTGTCAAAAATAAATTTTAATATTTCTAAAAGTTGTTCAAGTTGAGATCTGTGTATTGGCTTATAGACTCCCAATTTTTTGTTATGAGATTTTTTGCTAATGTATAGGGAATATTACTAAAGAGAGAAATGACATCTAGGCTTATTAGGACATAATTATGTGGAATTTGTTTTTCGTTTATTAATTCTGAAAATTGAAATGAAACTGTGATATAGTATTCCTTGTTTTTATTGTATGCAATAGTTAAAATATCTGTGAGAAATTGTGCTAATTTACTATTTGGGGCATTAAGTGAAGAAATTATTGGCCTCAAAGATAATTCTGGTTTGTGAATTTTGGGAAGCCCATAAAATTTTGGGGAAGTCTGATCGTAAATTGTGAGACTTTTAGAAATTTCATCACTCAATTGCCCTTGATCTTTAAGTTTTTTTACTAGTCTGTTAGCTTTTTGTTGATTAGTTGATGTGGGATCCCTGGTGAGCTGCTTGTAGTAGGTCTGATTATGTAAAATCTCTTCGGATTTATTTATATATGTTAGTTTAGACATAATAACAGTGACATTTCCTTTATCTGCCCTAGTTACAATAAGCTCATCATGGCTCTTAAAACATTGTTTTGATTTATAAAATAGAACATTAAGATAACTTTGATTAACTGGTCTTCTCAAGAAGTTAGTGAGTATATTTGTAAACTTAGCCCTTGTGATATTTTTTGTTGTATTCTTAGTATTTGTATATATATATATATATATATATATATATATATATATATATAGTATTGTATATACAGGATGTCCGGGAAAATGTGGGAGATCTCTCGGACTCAGATAGAACATTAAAAAATAAGATGACAAGTTCCCATAAATTTTTTTCCTAGCGGCCCTCCCTACGGAGATACGGCCCCCTAAAGGACCCCACTGGAAATCGGTTTTTCTAGAATAACTTTTAAACGACTCAATATAATTTAACGAAAATTTAATATGATAAACAGGAGTAAGGACCTCTCAAAATGCTTCCCTTAAAACATAATTAGCTTGTTTAGTTTACCGGGACGGACTAGATTGTACATTTTAACGCTCAAATTTTTAACACCCTGTATGATAAGGAGTTAAAAAAAATAAATTTGGATACCTTAAACATTAAGCTAAAGAAAAGGTGCTCTTGTTCATTGTCGATTAAATGAACCGTTGTCGAGAAAAAAAAAATAATAAAAGAATACAACTTTGGGAGTATTAAATATGTTTTGATCCTGAACAACCTAATACGCTAAAATAGAAAAAAGTCAATTAAAAACTTCATAAGTGGGTTCAACATGTGCTCCGTGATTTGTGATGCACTCGCGGGCACGACGAATAGAGGACTGCTGTACTCGCCACAACAACCCAGCATTGTTCCTTATCATATCGCAATGAAACGTGATTCTCTGTAAAAGTTCCTCCCTAGTAGCAACCGGAGAGGAATACACCAAGGTTTTGAGATGACCCCACAGGTAGAAATCCATTGGCGTTAGGTCGGGAGACCGTGGAGGCCAGGCAATGGGACCTCCTCTGCCTATCCAACGGTTTCCATAGACGTTGTTTAGGTGGTCCCGTACAGCAACGCTAAAATGGGGTGGGGCTCCATCATGCATAAAATGCATCCTTTGGCGGGTTTCAAGTGGCAAATGCTCTATTGAATCTAGAAAAGCGTTCTGAAGGAACTCTAAATAAAGTTCACCATTCAATCGTGCCGGTAATACGCATGGTCCAATGAAAAAATTGCCGATTATTCCTGCCCAAACATTAATGGATTGAAACTGATGTTGATGATGATGAACGACAGTGGCATGAGGGTTTTCATCAGCCCATACATGCGAGTTATGTAAATTTACAATACCATCTTTGGTAAATCCTGCTTCATCGGTAAAAAGAATAATGCTAATGAAGTTTGGGTTTGTTCGTTGTTGATCTAACAACCAGTTTGCGAACTGGATTCTTCGAGGAAAATCTTCAGGAAGTAGTTGATGCACTTTTTGCAGATGATAAGGGTATAACAACTGTTCTTTAAGTACTTCAGCAACTGTACTTTTTGACACATGAAGCTGCGCGGCTAATATTCGAGTGCTTATTGAGGGAGTATCAGCTACAGTATCCAAAATATCTTCCTCCAATTGCACCGTACGTACTGTTCTCCTCACACCAGCATCAGTACTCCTTTTCCAAAACTTCCTAAAAATAATTAATGAACGTCAATAATGTTACCTTATTAATTGAGAATTGCCCACCAGTTTCTCTTAGACGTTGGTCAATTCGCTGAAATGTTTTCTCATTTGGAATATTGCGATTAGGATATCTTTCTCCATACAACCTTCTTGCTTCATAAGCATTGCAAGATGCAAGTCCGTACATAAGATGCATATCTGCATACTCACTAAATGTGTATCCCATTATCGAATTAAATTTACCAAGGTATTCAAAATTTAATAAATTAATATCGAAGTAGGTACAAAAAGATCAACGTGTCAAGAAGATTTCAAATGCACACGTCAATGCGAGATTATTTATTTCGTACCATAGTAACGTTTGTAAAAAAGTGCATTCTTTAATACTGATAAATAAACAATAATAAAACATTAATACTTTTATTATTTTTTTTCTCGAAAACGGTTCATTTTATCGACAATGAACAAGAGTACCTTTTCTTTAGCTTAATGTTCAAGGTATCCAAATTTATTTTTTTTAACTCCTTATCATACAGGGTGTTAAAAATTTGAGCGTTAAAATGTACAATCTAGTCCGTCCCTGGTAAACTAAACAAGCTAATTATGTTTTAAGGGAGTATTTTGAGAGGTCCTTACTACTGTCTATCATATTAAATTTTCGTTAAATTATATTGAGTCGTTTAAAAGTTATTCTAGAAAAACCGATTTCCAGTGGGGTTCTTTAGGGGGCCGTATCTCCCTAGGGAGGGCCGCTAGGAAAAAAATTTATGGGAACTTGTCATCTTATTTTTTAATGTTCTATCTGAGTCCGAGAGATCTCCCACATTTTCCCGGACACCCGGTATATATATATATATATATATATATATATATATATATATATATATATATATATATATATATATATATATATATATATATATATATATATATATATATATATTAATATATATATATATATATATATATATATATATAGTATATATTATATATATATATATATATATATATATATAATATATATATATATATATATATATATATATATATATATATATATATATTCCAGGTATATATATATATATATATATATATATATATATATATATATATAATATATATATATATATATATATACACTCTACATCGGTTTAGACAAACAGGAAGTGTTGCTTATCCTAAAAAGAGAAAAAAAGAATTCATAATAAACGAAGACAATGAATTAAAGGTTTTGTTAAGTTTGGAAGAAAATCCTCAAGTAAGTTCACGAACTTTGGCCAGTGGATTAGATATAAGTCAAAGTACCGTTTCCAGAACATCTCGAAAACACAAATACCATCCCTACCATTTATCTTTGACGCAAGAACTTTATGATGATGATTTCGAAAATAGGGTACACTTTTGCAAGATCCTTCACATGCATATTAAAGAACATGCGTTATTTTAAAAAAAGGTTTTGTTCACAGGCGAGGCTTCGTTTAAGAGCAATGGTGTAGTTAATAGGCATAATATGCACTATTATAGTACCACAAATCCCCATGGGATGAGAACAATTGACAATCAAAGAGTATGGTCTCTTAATGTCTGGGATGAGCTTCTCGGACACCGAATTATTGGACCTCATTTTTTTGACGGTGTTTTAAATGCAGAAATGTACCTACATTTTTTAGTGAATCATCTTCCACTTCTTTTAGAAGATGTTCCTATCCGAGAACGTCAAAACATGTGGTATCAGCAAAATGGTGGTCCGCCTCATTTTTCACTCAATGTTCGTCAGTATTTGGACCAGTTATATCCCAATAGGTGGATAGGAAGAGGAGGTCAAATTCAGTGGCCAGCAAGATCGGCGGATCTCACACCGTGCGATTTTTTCCTATGGGGATATGTCAAGGAGAAGGTCTACAAAGTTCCTCCGATTGAACAAGAAGATATGAAGGATCGAATAAGGAATGCATTTGTCGAAATTACGCCACAAACTCTTCAAGGCGTCCTTGAAAATATTGAGAGAAGGTTGGAAATATGCATTCGACAAAATGGGCATACGTTTCAACATTTGCAGTGAATTTAACGGTATAACCTGTTTTAACTTTAAGTTGTAAGCTTTAAGTGGTGTTTTTTTATATTTTTAGTATTCTTGAATTACCTCGTATACTTACTACGTATTACTTGGAAACAATTCATGTTATAAATAAATAACGTTGTGAAGATTCACAGGTCTTTTTTACAATTTTTAAACATTAATATCTTATAAACCGTTAAATTTAGCTATATCACTTCAATATAATTTTTTTTCTAGAATTTTATGAAGAATCCGAAAGCGAATAAAAAAATGTAAGTTCTTATTTAAAAAATTGCATTTAGACCACGCCCAGCATTTTTGACCGACATTGTATAATAACAGTTACCGTAAAAATATATATTGTTGAAATTCGAAACAGTTTTGTATTTAATTTTTTCAGCTAATCCTAATAGTTTAAGAAATAAAAGGGGGGTGCCACTTGGTTGACTCACCCGTTTATACATATTATACATATATATATATATATATATATATATATATATATATATATATATATATATATATATATATATGTATATGATTATATATGTTTTCATTCCACGTACACCAACGTCGTAACAAGAAAATGATCCTTGTTTGGAACATGTTCTGCATCACAGCAGACACATTGATCCATTCTAGTCAAACGACGATCGCGATTTCGCTCTTATTAGAGCTCATCAGGCCGGCATAGACTAGCGAGCCCCGTGTAGGGCAAAGGCACAAAATGGAATCACAAAAACAACTACTCCGCTGGCTAATACCACGACCGGCATTAAATTACATTGTGACTCCTGGATTTCGTTGGGACCATTAAATGATAAATATATATATATATATATATATATATATATATATATATATATATATATATATATATATATATATATATATATACATATATATATATATATATATATATATATATATATATATATATATATATATATATATATATATATATATATATATATATATATATATATATATATATATATATAAACTGCTGTGCATAATAACTGCAATTCTAAAATTTTTGGGTAAAATTCAAATTGTTGTAGCTTTTCAGAGATGAGAGATATTGGGCTACGGTTTTCAGCGTATTATGGAGATATGTTTTGAAAAAAAGCCCAGTATTATGTATTTTTTCAAAGTGCGTTTCATTTTATTATACAGGGTGTGAGATGACACCGTCTTATTTTTTTAAATGTTTGTTAAGAGCGAGAACTTGTTACAGCAACTCTTAAGTTTTCTTTTTTCGACCAAAATGATCTTTGGCAAGTTGCAAAAAAACAATTTCTAGCGATTTGTCGTATCTTCACTTGTTTTCAATATACAGGGTTTTTTCGAAAAAAACGACATCGTTACATTATTAACACTTCAACACGACACCCTGTACATTAGTCGGACATTGGTCACTTGA
>JAUTXW010005365.1:52500-142724 GCA_030620095.1 Kuschelorhynchus macadamiae | reverse complement strand
TCCACTACTGAGTACTCAGTAGGCTTGTGATCTTTTTCAATACCCTTCACCCGGAGATTTACAAGTTTCCTAAAAAACTTTTTAGGTTCTCATATGTTACACATTAAATGAAACAAAGCCTTTATCTTTTACATTTATTGTAGTAAATTTCATTCATACAACTTATAAAATATGTATATTCAAACAAAACATTAACAAAAATTTAACAAAATCATTAAAACAAATTGATTGTTAAATCAATATCAAAGTACAAACACAACTGCAAAAGTTGGCTAAAACATTTAATTGTTCTTTTAGACAAGACAAAATGTCATGTTTATTTATACTGGCTAGCATGTTTAATATAAACATATAATGACGAACAAAATAAATATAAAACTCTGATTTGAAAATGTAATGTTCGTCTTAAGATCATCCTCATTTTTTACAAATAATTTTATGACAGTTTTCTTCACTCAGTTCTGAAAAAGTTTTTTACAAAGCAGCATAATGAAATAGCTCTGATATACGAAACTCATCCCTGAATTTTTTTTTTAAAGAAGGTTCCCCGGAGATATTGACGTCAAACCCGGGCTCATTTTTTGTTCGGGGGTTCTCCAGGTGGATTCCATTTTATTGTGCTACCAAATTCTTAAAGGGCGGGGTTAGAAAGAGGGTTAATTTGTTAAAAATTACAAATTTTGGAAATTAACCGCCGATTTATCGGGAGCGCCTAACCGATTTTAGTGTGCGGGAGCTCGCCAAGTTGCTTGTATTTGTTTTGTACTATAAAATTCTAAAAACTTGGAGTAAAAAAGGGAGTTAATTAGTTCAAAACTTACAATTTTTTGAAAATAATAGAAAAATGTTCCATTTTAAAGATGTTTGGATTACGCAATATTTGTGTTTTATGGTTTGAGGTTTTAATTTAAAAAAAATGGAGGGATGAAAGGGATGATAGGGGTAAAAAGGGGCGAAAGGGGTAAAACACTGAAAATGTGATCCATTTTTATCATATTTATTATATCATCAAGATTTAAGGTCAATCCGTATTTAGTTTATCAGATGCAATAAGGGTAGCGGGAGAGGTGTGGAGGAGTAAAATATAAAATAATATCTTAGATGTCATTTTATAAGTTTTTGATGTCAAATAATTCATTTTCGGGAATACAATATTTGTATTGTTAGCTTTCTGTATACAGGGTGATTAAGAAATATGTTAAGGGGTAAGAAGGGAGTTCTGCTGCACGAAAAAAAAAGGGAAATTTTTGGAAAATATGTAGTGACATACAGTTTGATTATACCATCAAGAATTTAGGTTAAACCGAATTTATTTGTCAAATGCAACACTCCGCCTTAAGGGTAGCGGGAATGGGGGAGTAAATATGATGTTGCGTGTCATTTTATAAGTTTTTGAGGTCAAATAATTCATTTTCGGGGATACAATATATGTACAGTGACCGGCAGTAAGTGCGCATCATATGGGAAATATTGTTATCATTAGATTTTGACAATTTTCGATATGTGCAATTGCTTCTGCATCAAAAATAACCGAAAAAAAAAACGTTGAACAGTGCCGTCCGTCATTTCGTGTTTGGCGGAAAATGTTCAAAAATTAAAAATTGTCTCAAAAAACACTTATTTGAAAAAATTGCAAAAATGTTATTAGAAGAAGTTGTTCAGAATGACATTATATTGCTATGTACGGTTTTGAAAAAAAATCTGAGGTAAAAAAATAAAAATAATTGTTTTGCCATAAACAAATTTTCAGTTTCGAAAAATATATTTATGATAAAGAAACTCATTAGTATAGCCAACAGTGATATTTTAAATAATATTTTGTAAAGATTCGCAAGCTATTTCTATTTTATTCGAAGAAAATTTGAAATCTGTCAATTTCCAGGTCTTCAGCTGCTTCATAAAAGGTCACTGAAATATATCTAAGACATTATCATCTCGATACTGTTTATTAATAATCAAAGACCATGCATCCACGCAATTTGAATTAAAGTTTTTTATTCGAACAATTAGTAAATTGACTTTTGGCAAATTGTTGGAATTGTATCTATTATCATTGTTGACGCGTGGATCGACGAAGGATATGGCCGAGGGGTAAATCGCTGAAGCAATGTGGTGTACAAGAGCTAGAAAATGTAAAAGCAATGCGAGCAATGTATTGAAAATGTAAGCAATGCACAAGCAATGCGAAAAATTGGGAAGCAATGCGAAGCAATGTGAAGCAATGTAAAGCAATGTGAGCAATGCGAAGCAATGCAAAGCAATGTAAAGCAATGTTAAGCAATGTGAGCGATGCGAAGCAATGCAAAGCAATGTAAAGCAATGTGAAACAATACAAATCTATGGTTTCTAATCTATTATTTTGGCGCTCGTCTCGTTAAATTATATAAATAGAAGAGAGATAACCTATGTATATCTAACGTCGCTTGAATGTGTGGATTTTTAATTTATTATATCCTGCCTGTGTTTGACGTATTTTTTTTGATGTTGTGATATTTGAAAATATCTTAAAGGATAAAGCTATGTTAATATTACACATATCAAGATCTAATAAATAATGGGGGGGGGGGGTGGGGGAAACTTAACAATGTAAATGAATAAGTATGTTTTCTTTTGTCTGAACGCCAGATGTGTTATACCTGTTATTCTGATACAGAAATACGGTAAATTTATTACTTATAAAAATTTAGTCGTTATAATTTACTTACAGGGTACAATGTGAATGATTTTGTTTGAGCATGATATCACTTTTTGAATAATTTGTTTTGCAACTTAGTAAGAGGCAAAATACTGATATAACAAAACATAGAATCAAAGTAAAATCGTGTTTAAAAAAACATATAATGTTTTTTTTTAACAAACAATTTTGTGGTATTGTAAGTTTTGGTGTCCTTTGTGGCCTGATCGACATTTTAATTCTCTATTTGCTAAAATTCGCAATTATAACAAATTATAAATGTATAATAAATTCGCCTCGAAGTGCAAAAAAATATTTTAATGGAAAATTTTGATAATCGTTACGTCCAACTCTCAGAATCAATTGAACATTTTTCCTGTTCTGTCTGTAAAAATATTCCCCAGTTCAGGGGTAATAGCCAACAAAATATCAGAAGCATCTTCTAATATTATAACCACCTTTAGTAGGATTAAAAGATTTTAAGGAAAACTTTATTTTGAACGCTCTGCAGAACTGAATTGGTGTTGGATTTCTAGCATTTTCACAAGCATTTCTGATGATTTTCAAGCGTCGAGTTGCAAAAATCGGTATTTTTTTTGTAATATTTTCCGTAACACTAAAACCGAAGAAATAGTCAGCTTTCATTTATAGGTTGATTACATTTGATGGTATTAGTCACATTTTTTGTAATTTTTAACAATAACTTTTAAATTTTTAAAAATTACTTTATTATTTTATATAAAAATTCATTTTGTTCCGAAACATCCATAAAAGCCTGACAAGTTTCCAAGTTACCCGCATTTAGAAAATCAGCTAATTAATTATTATCTTCAATAAAATTTGCAGTTTCATTGGCTGTATACTTAAGCTGATAATTTTACCCTCGATTTTACCTTAGTTTTTTTTTTAATTATTTGGTGTTCATCTGTAATCTATATGCTAACCTGTACTGCTTAACCTTATTTAGATTATACACGTTCTCTTAAAAGCATTTATCAGATTTTTTAAAGATAAATATATCTAAAAACGAAGTTATTTGTTAATAATTTTAGCAAATGTGTCACGCCAAATAAATAAAATATTGGTGGTTAGCGAGGTGGTTACTAGGGTTTTTTTCCCGGGTTCCCGATCCCGGGAAATCCGATTAGGCTTTACCTGGGAAAAAAATGCCGATCCCGGGAAGTCCCGGTTACACAATCATTAGATGTTTTTTATTTATATTACGTTCTAAAACACCGTCAGTGACCGAAAGAGACATGCCTATTGCCTATAAACATAATCTTAATATACAGAGCGTTCGAAAAATAGACTGAGATACTTTAGAGGCTGATTCCCTGCCAAAAAAATATGAAAAAAGGTCCTATAAACATGGGTCCGGAAATGCAGAGTTTTCAAAATACAGGGTGTAAAACTAAAAAAAAAAGCTTTTTTTTCAATATCTCAAAAAATATTAAGGGGCTAATTTAGCCCTAAAAATATTAAAATTATTAAGTCCAGTGGAGTCCCGGGGGACACATTAGCAAATATTATTGACGTATGCTACTGCCTTTTTTTGAACTTTTATATATTTTTTTATTAACCATCTAAAAATACAACTATTTTGTCTCTTGCTTTTTTTTCGTATCTCACTTCGTTTTCAAGGAAAAAAAAACACTTTATTGCGTGTCATTGGACAAAATTGGATTATGCATTTTTGTCCCGATTTTTGTTAAACAAATCACATAATAACTTAACTGGACTTACTACTTTTATTCCCTTTATGGCTAAATTAGCCTTTTAATGCCCCAAATAACATTGCCAAATTTCAACAGAATCGAGTAAATATGTTTTAAGATATTAATAAAAAAACGTTTTTTTGTTAAGTTTAACACCCTGTATCATGAGAACTCTGCATTTCCGGCCCATTCTATAGGAACTTTTTCATATTAAGGAATCACCTTCTGAAATATCTCCGTCTATTTTTCGAACACCCTGTATATAATGCCCTGTTAGCTGCTAGACCTATTCAATCGACAGTGAAATGGTATTTTTCTCGGTATTTTCTCTTGCGGGAAATCTGATTCTACTCTAAACGCTTTAGTATTTTTGAAATCCATTTTTCTCTAGGAAAACAAATTTAGGATTTAATTTCTATTTGACATTTCATAACCCTTTTTTTAATTCTAAATTATTTTTAATCATATTGAGAATGTTGAGTTTTGTTTTTGTTAACCGACGCTGTATGTGTAGATAATTCTGCTATAAGGGAATTTTTTTTTTGTTTTTTGTTTTATTTGATTATATTTACTGACCAGGAAAAAATAAAATACGTCTTTGCCTAATAATTTTTCAAAATGTTTTTATTTAATGATATTTTCCCGGAGACCCCGGAATTCCCGGGAATGTAATAGGTACTTGCTTCCGGGAAACCCGGGACCAAAAATATGCCGGGAAATAAAAAACCCTCAAAATGTTAAAAAATGCGATTATTTTCAAATCATAAATGTTCGTGGAATTTGTTTTGTTAAAGACTTCGTTAATCTAAATACAGTGCCTTACTTGTTGAATTTCTTTTTTTACCCTGTTTATATATATAGTCGGTTACATTAAAATATGTAAAATTAAATAAAACCGAGAATAAACCTTTTATTAGATGTATTAGTGTCATAGTTTATAAGAATCTAAGATAGGCATGTGCAAACTGATTTTCTTGAGTTTAAACGGTTTAGGTTTTACAAACTGCCAAAATTCGTCAATGTTGTCAATTTTAAAATGTCAGTAATAGGTAAACAGCAAAAACATAAAAATATCTAAAATTTTTCTTGTATTCTAAATATTCACTAATATACAGGGTGTTCCATTTAAAAATATATAACAGGGCCATGTCTTGTCTTCATGCAACACCCTTGTCCTTGTATACAAAAAATATATGCCTCAAATAGCTTAGAATGTACTCTAAACTTCCGTATTCAACATTTTTGTCGAATGACAAAAACTAAAAAGTTTGGGGGGTGACTTTTAATATAATATTTATGGTTTTTAATAAAGGATATTTATTTTTTGGTTTTTATGTTGATATATACTTTATAAGTGTTGATAGAATTATTTATTATATTTATGCTATTTTAGTTTTATTACAAACCATAAATCCTCGAGGGGTAAACCGCTTGGGACAGCAGGGCGTAAGCTAATATTTAAGTCGATATTTGAGTAGTGAATTTTGCTTTTTAAACATTAAAAACAACCATTAGCAATGAACAGCAATGCAAAGCAATGCGAGAAATGCAAATCAATGTAAAGCAATGCAAAGCAATGCAAAGCAATGCGAGCAATGCAAAGCAATACGAGCAATGTAAAGCAATGCGAGCAATGTGAAGCAATGCCAAGCAATGCAGATATATTGAAGAAATATTAAGCAATGTAGCAATTGGTGTACAAAAGTAATTTCTGCGGTTTACCCCTCGGATATGGCACAATTTAAGAGCAGTTTGGCCTTTTGCTGATTTTTATGAAATTTGAATATGTTGTAGCCGATACCAAGAGTTTCTCTAATTCCGCGAAAGTTCTAACTCTTCCGGGTGTACAAAAAAAATGGTGTTAAACTACCAGTTTTACTATTTCTATCGCAACTACAAGTACAAAAAATTAAAATAAATATTTGAAATTGCAAAAATTGTAAGCTTTTTACAAATATCGAGTTTAGTTTCACATACCCAAGTAAACCACAAATTATATTGAAGGAATTAATAACAAAAATAGCAGTTAAATAGATAAAATAAGTGGTTAGGGCATAAACTAGATTTATTATAGTTTGGAAACGGCAAGATGATAAATACCTGGAAAATTAACAATATTCCGTGCGTGAAAATTCAATTATTTTTGAACTAAATATTTAGGTCGAAATGGTTGGCCGTTAAACTAAAAACAGATTGCATATTTCACATGTGATGGCCTTTCTAACATATATAGCATTATAATGTCATCCTGAACAACATTTTTTGTTATTTTTCCAAATAAGTGTCTTTTGAGACATAATTTTTAATGTTTTTAAATATCCCGCCAAACACGGAATTACGAAGGCACTGTACGTTTTTTGGGTTCTTTTTGATGCAGAAGCGATTGCACATATCTGAAATTGACAAAATCTAATAATAAAAAAAATTTCCATATGATGCGTACTTAGTGCCGGTCACTGTATATACATATTAAAACACGTTCTGTATACAAAGGATACCTTGCCGGTTACATGAGAAAAGTGGTCCCGGTTAAAATCGCGAATTTTTTTATATATTTTATACTTTGGTGAAGGAAATATATTCTGCGAATTTTAGGAAGATCGTATGTCTACGACCAGAGATAGAGTGTCCCAAAAAAGTCTATCTTTTTAGTGTATTTCTTTGTAGAAAGTAAGAAAAACATATATAGAACTCGGTACTTTTTTATTACCAAGTGTCCCAAACATATCATAGCTTAATTTTATTTTTGAAAAATTCTTTTCCTATCTTAGTTCTACATTTTCTTTTACCCAGAATTAAAAAAGTGTATATGTTGTTTAACCAAGATTTAGTTCACCAAGGTACGGTGCCCTTTAGCGACATTCTGTCAAGCACATTACTTTGGTTTTTATATCATAAAATTTAATATACTGGGCGATAATAAAAATAAAAAATCACTAAATGATTTTAAGTTAAGCTTTGTTAAGAACATTTCTTAATTAATTGTTCATTTTAGATAATTTATTTATGATAGCGTTGTTCTTATTGAAAAGTTAAATTTACAAAAAATAAAAATTTTAGTACAAAGATCAAATAAACAGCCCGCATGGAGGAAATGTTTTTTCGGATCAAGAATATTTGAACAGTCAGCATGCAGGAAATATTTCTTCGGATCAAGAAGATCCTGGTTACATAGAAGTTCCACCAGAAACTCTTTCAAAAAAGATAATAGAACTGCCTAACTCCAAACCAAGTAATATAAGTAGCCCGCGTGGAAGAAATTATTCTTCTGATGAAGGAAATGACGATTACGTAGAAGCTTCACCAAAAAAGACACTAGAATTGTCTAACTCTGAATCAAGTAACAGCCCATCTATTTGTTCAGATACATCTGACTGTAGCAATGAATCTGATGGCCTATCAGGCCTGCGAATGGCAAGTTGCAACCTGTAGTTATAGGCAATTCTTAAAACGAAAAAATGTTTCATTTTATTACATCACGTTATTCTTTTTGTTTATTTCTAGACGCCCTCACCAAATATTATTCAAGAAGATCTCAGTCATAAAAGTTCAAATCTCTTGCCCATACCAAATATTTTTTATCATGACGAAAACAGTTCATCAGAATTACCTCTTACCAATATAAATGTAACATTGACTGGAGATGCTGAAAAAAAAATCTTAGCCAAAAAGAGGCTTTTTGCAGATCATAACTCAAAATCATACACTATTTTGGAGAACGTTCTCGAGGTACGTTATTTAGCTTATTAGAATTTAGTTCATGGTACAGATAAATGTGTTACAAGTTTACTTAAAGTTTCCTTAATACCTGAAGTAATTTAACATTCTATATTTTTGGTTAATTTCCCACAAAATTTTCTCTTATAATAATTTTAGTTTTATCAGTCTGAGAGTTACGTTTATTGAACAAAGTAATAGTATATTATGTTCTTTAGGGTCCAAATTCAGTTGAAATCATGCTACTATACATAAACCTGTGGTGCCCAAAGTAACTACTGTTAAGAACACAGATAGAGTTCTTCATAATTTTGGAGTAGTGGTTGCGGTAATGTAATGAAACATTGTTTAAATTAGATATTTTATTAATTTTATTTTAGGATGAGCAATCTTCAAACTTAGAGAAAATTGATAATCATAGACGCTGGACAAAAAAAAGCTTTTGTCCATATTGCTATATTGAGGTTACACATTTTCCACGGCACTTAAAACGAAGACATGAAAATGAAGGAGCTGTGAGAGAAATATTAACGTTGACCAAAAATGACAATAAAAGAAAAATTTTATTAGACAGCCTTCGTAGGCAGGGAAATTTTTTACTTAACAGTCAAATGGAAAAAACTCGCCCTGTTAGGCGTCCAAGGGCTGAGGAGTCTAGAAATGATTACTTTCTCTGCAATTTCTGTTTAGGGTTTTTTAAAAAAAAATACCTAAGGCGACACAAAAAAAAATGTAAAATGAATACAAATAAAACAAAATTAAGAGAAAACCACTTATCAGAATCCCAAGCTTTTTATATTTGTACAGGCCAAAATAAAGAATTTTATGACTCTCTTCGACTAAAAACAGAAGTTTTAAATAAAATGCGTGTGGACGAAATATCTAGAACAGTTATTGGAGATATATTAATTTGCAGTTATGGCGAGAGTCAGCTGAAAAGACATAAACGTGTGCAGTTAGCTACAATGGTATCTAATAAACTTAGAGAGCTGGGAAGGCTCCTCATTGCTTTGAAGGAAACAACTGGAATTCAAAATTTAATGGAAGTCCTTAAACCCGAGTACTTTGATAATATTGTAAATTCTACAAAAGTAATTAGTGGATACAATGAGGAGACTAAAAGTTTCAAATCTCCTAGTTTGGCACTTCACATGAGCACTAGATTAATTCAAGTTTGCGATATTGCAAGTAAGCTTATTATTAAAAAAAGCAGATTCATAAACTGTGAAAACTCAGAAACTGCACTTAAAAATATCAAACGTCTAAGGGCATTAATTTCTTGCCATTTTAATTCAGAAATTTCTAGCCTTGCTCTAAAAGATCTGAATGAAAAGCAATGGGAGAAGCCAAAAATATTTCCTCTTACTTCAGAACTTCAGCAATTTCAAAAATATGTTATGGATCAAGCAAATAAAGCTTCCGAATATATCAAGAAAAATGAACAGGTGGATATTCATTTTCGGAAATTATCAGAGTGTGTTATGGCTTTGACTTTACTAATCAACAGGAAACGCATAGGAGAAGTACAGTTTTTAAAGCTAAACACTTACACAAGTAATACAAAATCTAACAACGCTGAGGAGTTTTTAGAATCTCTCACAGAAATCGAAAACTTGTTAACAAAACATTTTAAAAGAGTTATAGCTGGGGGTAAAGGTAGCAAGCCTGTGGCTATTCTCTTTCCCAAAAAAATTCAACTTCTCATTGATACCATGTTATCCGTTAGGTCGAAATGTGTACCTGATTCAAATGAATATTTGTTTGCTAATCCAAAAACTACAAACAGATGGCTTAGTGGTTATCACATTTTAAAAAAATTAGCTGATTTGTCTGGTGTTACAAATAAAGACCTGTTTACATCTACTAGACTTAGGAAACAAATAGCAACAGTCCTTCAAGTCATGAATGTTAGCGAGACTGAAATGGAGCAGTTTGTCAGTTTTATGGGTCACACAAAAAAAACCCACCAAGAATATTACAGGTATTTAGAAATAGTTATACTCGGCGCACGATTTTCTAATTTTAGTTATGTATAAACAGTCACATATTTAATACAAAATTAAGTTTCAGTTATCATTAGCTACACACTATTACTATTACAATTAGCTTCCTGAATTTTTATCAAGTAATCAAATAATAATTCAATGTTCATTCGTTCTCTCTCAAGGATTTTTAACTGATGACCAGAAAATGATTCTCCACCTGCCTTTCCATCTCTTTTTACTGCTATCATCTTATCATCATCTCCTCTACAAGTGGGTCTACTGTAGGACATTCTTCCTACTCTCCTACAAACTAGTACCTATGTATACTGAAGTCGCAGAGGACAAAAATTACGACACACCTATCCGTTCTTATCGCATAGATTAGATGACTAAGAACCCAGTTCTTCTAGTGGGAGTATATAACCTCATGATTTAGGAGCACTCAATGAATTCTTGGCTCTACTCGTGCGTGTGGATTTTAAGATCCTGGTGGCATTTACAGTTATAGCCTAAAGGCTCTTGCTTCTCATACTTCTTCTTCATACTTTTCTACCTCTTATACCTTCCTTTGTATCTTGAAATTTTGCTGAATAATAATTAATACTTGTCATTTTTAAGACAAGCAAACGGATAATATATAAAATTCTTATTAATATTATTATTTAGGTTACCTCAAGATGTATTTCAAACTGCAAAAGTTTCAAAAATACTTATTGCCATTAATAAAGGTAAAGGACGTCAATACAAAGGAAAATCCCTGGATGAAATTAACCTTAGTGATATAGAGTCATCAGATGATTCAGACTACGAGTCCAGATATAATTCGAAAGTTGGTACTGAGTTAAAGGCCGATAAATTTAAAGGTAAAAATGTTGAAGCTTATAATTCACTGAGATCACAGAAGAAGCCTAAAACGGTTGCTGGAAAACAAACGGCAATGAAAAATGAAAATACAGTAGAAAGTGACTCTTCTTTGACTTCTTGCAGCTCTAATGAAGGTATGATTTTATAGCGCATATTTGCTTAATAAATATCACTTCCAGCAAACTGACCTTTATCGTTTTAGACGTAGTACATATATTATTTGGTTTTAGACGTCCGTACACCACGCCCAGCTTCAAAGAAGAAAAAGACTACTCAAAGACAATCTTGGTCTAAGGAACAAAGTAGAATTGTAAGGCAGTTTTTTGATAAGCACATAGAGGAAAAAATTGCTCCTAAAAAACATGAAGTGGAAGAATTAAAGAGAAAATATTCAACACTTTTTAAAGACAGAAACTGGGTTGTAATTAAAGCATACGTTTACAATTGTTTTAGACAAAAATAATTTTACTACTTTTTTATTTTCACCTGTTGTTACTGCTATTTTGACAAAATTTTCAAAGAAATGTTTCAGTTTGTTAAATTACATTTTTTAAAGAAATAAAACTGTTAAAACAACCATTGATTTTTTTTCGAGTTGGAAAGGAAAAAATACAAAAAAATTTAGAGTCTGCCTTCAAATTATATATTATTATGTAATCTTTACTTGGCAATCAAAATTTGGTTAAAAATATAAGGGACCAAATATATTGTATTATGCGAGGTATTTTCTTTTCATAATTTAGTATCGCAAAGAGCTGGAGATATATAATATCAAATTCAAATATTCATGGGAAATTATATAAAATCCAGGGTTGCCAGAGTGTGGGCTAACCAAAATGCTGTACGCTAAAAGCGTTTGTATAAAATCGGGCTGACCAATAGTCTGTTCACATCATCTATGTATAATGTTACAAGAGCGCCCCCTAAATGAAGGTTGCAGAAGTAGATAGCATATAAGCTACGTATAGAGGGTACAAATGTCGGCCCAACCTAAAATCTGCAAAATATCATTTTGAGGTTAATTATGTCCAATTATCACTATATACACTGGGATACGTTGGTGAGCCCAAAACCGGGCTACCCTACGTTCTCGCGGGCTAACTAAAGAACGCTTCATATATTGTACGGGCTGACCAATAGCCGTTTACATATATATATATATATATATATATATATATATATATATATATATATATATATATATATATATATATATATATATATATATATATATATATATATATATATATATATATATATATATATATATATATATATATATATATATATATATATATATATATATTGTCTTTCTAAACATTTCTATTGGACGCGATTTTGTTCCATCATATTCGATTCCCACCAATATTTTACCAGTTCCTATCTATGCTACACTTAATTCTTGGGCATAATTTACAATAAATTCAATAATCCTTATATCAGATTTAATTTTTGCTGCAAAATTTAAAGTCAATTGAATAGGATTTTTTTACGTTGATTTAAAAAAAATATTTGCCGCCATTTTGTTTCGACATCTTGAATTCGTGCCAGAACTTTACCAATTTATCTCTATATCACACTTAATGGTTGCACAAAATTTGAAATCAATCTAATAAGTAGTTTTTTCAGGCTTATTTTTTAAATATTTTATTTGGCAGCCATTTTGTTTTGCTATCTTGGATTCATACCAAAATGTTACTAGTTCATTCCTATGTAACATTTGATTATTGTGTAAAAGTTCAGGTAAATTGGATAATTAGTTATTTTAGTAATCATTTTTCTAACGTTTAACTAGGCCGCCATCTTATTCTGGCATACTGGATTTTTACCAAAATATTACAGGGTCGGCGGAATGGATAAAACATATTTTTTTGCCATCTAGGGATGCTAAAACGTAAAGATATGTAAAACCTAGAGGGTGATTTTTTCTCTATTACAAAAATTTTATTTGGCCACTATTTTGTTCCGCCATCTTGAATTAGTACCACACTATTACTAGTGCGTCTCTATATCACAATTAATTATGGCACATAACGTGAAATCAATCCATTAAGTAGTTTTTTCAGGCTGAATTTTTGGATTCAATTCAAAATTTTACAAAAATTTCTTTTATCCTGAACTTTCCTCGTTATGAATATTTCCTTTTATCTATTACACAATTAGTTATGGCATACGATTTGAAATTAGTTCATTAAGTAGTTTTTCAGGTTGAGTTTTCAAATATTTTATCATTTGGTTCCGTCATCTTGTATTCGTACCAAAATTTTCCCAGTTGATTACTACATAATACTTGATTTTTGTGCAAAATTTAAGTTAGATTAGATAAGTAGTTTTTTTGTAATATTTTTTTTAATTTCACTAGGCCGTTATTTTGTTCCGTTATGTTAGGTTTTTACTAAAATATTACCAGGTCATCCCCGTATGAGCCTTAATTTTTGACCAAATTTTGAAGTTAGTCGGTTAAGTAGTTTTTAGCTATGCCAGACCAATCGACGGAATTGAGAAAACATGTTTTTTCGGCATCTAGAGACGAATGTTATGTTATGACAGATTTTTTTTACCCGATGTTATACACTCTATATAATAGGCGATAACATTATTAATACAAATCCATTAGGTTTCTTTAAGTAATGAGTAATTATCCAAACCAGATTCGCAGTCGCAGAACTACCATACATCAAAACGGAACAGTGCGGGGGTGAGGGGGGGGGCAACTCATGATAGGGGGCCCGGCGATAACGAGTATTAGAGCCCGAGGAAAATTATAGATGACCTTTTTTTAGTCATCACTTATTTTCCGGTCTTGTAGCTGGGGCCCTTCGTCGAGAAACTGCGGGGAGGGGGAAGTCAAAATTCTAATTCTGATTCGCTGTTTAAAATACTAGCAACATTTTAATTATTCTCAGAACAAATAATCGGTACTTTATAAAATATCTAAGTAGTAGGGTGTATAATGAACCAAAATGAACATAACTACATATTATCTTTTTGTCGAAAAGGGTTTATATACCGTTATTTTGACTAAAAATTCATTTTAAAATGTTGTGTATAGAGCGGGGCAAATGCTTCAGTAATTTCATTAATTCGCTGTTTGAATATAATCCAATTATCTTACTAAAAATTACCTCTAAATTAGTCCCTTATTAAACTGAACCATTTAGATCCGAACAAGGTATACGAGTATATATCATGTATCGCAGGCCACTAATAGTTGGAAAGTAGCTAATGTAGAAATTAAATTTTGGCAGTGCTCGTATAAATTGACTGAGCGAACTTGTTTCGCAATTTCGGGCAACAACTCCAAACATGGGCTAATGCAATTAATAAAATTACTTAGCCGAGCAACGTCGTGCACGTATATATCTGTATATATATGTTACTTTGGGGCAAAGATTTTAGAGTTGAAAAGTTTCCTCTATTCTACTTTATATCACTTCGGATAAAATGTGTCTTATCTTAGCGACGAAGAATGCTAATTAAAATGAAAAATTACACTAAACTAAAAGCCTTTTTTACATCCCTCGTAAAAGGGAAGTATTGTAAACGTGAAAAAAACACCCTCGGAGATAATTTTGAGATCTTAACGTTTTAGGGCCTGTTGTTCTGTTCGCAGCATAGCGGCGGCATAACTACACACCCGATTGACTTCAAATTTTGGTCAAAAATGAAGGCTCATATGGGGATGACCTGGTAATGGCTGGTTGATAAAAATTCCATATAGCGAAACAAAATGGCGGCCCAGTGAAATGTTAGAAAAATTATTATTAAAAAACTGCTTATCCAATTTATCTCAAAATTTTGTAAAATCATCAAGTATTATGTTGAAATCAACTGGTAATATTTTGGTACGAATCCAAGATGGCGGACTAAATTGGGGCCTTAATAAAATATTTAAAAATTCAGATTGAATGCTTAATGGTTTGATTTAAAATTGTGTGCCATAACTAATTGTGGTATACGGATCAACTAGTAAAATGGTGGTACTAATTCAAAATGGCCGAACAAAATGGCGGCTAAATAAAATATTTGTAATCGTGAAAAAATCACCCTTTCAGGTTTTACAAATTTTTACGTTTTAGCGTCCCTAGATGCCAAAAATATATTTTATCAATTCCGTCGGTCCGTCTATCGGGCTGTCTGTCTGTCTGTCAGTTCGCCGCATAGCTTAAAGGGTACTTCCCCCAGTGACTTCAAATTTTTAGGAAAAATCAAGGATCATATGAGGATGACCTGGTAATATTTTGGTAAAAATCCAATATGGCAAAACAAAATGGCGGCCTAGTGAAATGTCAAAAAAAAATATTAATAAAAAACTGTTATTAAAAACTACTTATCCAATTTATCTCAAATTTTGCACAAACATCAAAGTATTATCTCGAAATCAATTGGTAAAATTTTGATACGAATCCAAAACGGCGAAACAAAATGGCGGTATAAAAAAATATTTAAAAATTCAGCCTGAAAAACTACTTAATGGATTGATATTAAATTGTGTGCCATAGGTAATTGTGGAATAGGGGTCAACTAGTATAAGTGTGTTACTAATTATAGATAACGGAACAAAATGCCAGACAAATAAAATTTTTGTAATCGTGAAAAAGTCACCCTCTCAGATTTTACATATCTTCATTTTTCTGTCTGTCTGTCAGTTCCCGATATAACTTTAATACTAATTACCCGATTGGCTTTAAATTTTGATCAAAAATTAAGGGTACCTGGCAATATTTTCGTAAAAATCTAATATAACCAAACAATGTTAAAAAAATTTTGTTAAAGTGGTGTATTATTTGGGGTTAGGATCCAGTAAAAAAAAACAAGTCTTTTTTAAATTGTCGACGTTTCTCAACTTTATTGTTGCATCCTCAGGACACATGTATAGATTCTATATCCTGCATGAGACCCACATTATCAGTCGTTACCTACTTCGTTGGCCAGCATATATTTCCCAGATATTAAGTTTCTAAATTATTTTCGTTAACAATCATTTTGTTTTAATGTTAGAGTGGTGTATTATTTGGGGTTAGGATCCAGTAAAAAAAACAAAAGTATATTTTTAAATTTTCAACTTTATTACATGAAACCCATATTATCAGTCTTTATCTCTACTTCGTTGGTCCGCAGATATTTCCCAGATATTAAATTTCTAAATCCAATATGATGGAACAAAACGGGGCCCAATAAAAATGTTTCAAAAGGGAGTATATGTAACGCTTTTTTCAACCATGATCAACTTTGTTATTTTAAATTGTCGAAACATTTTAATTTATACTTAATGAATTCTACTTTTTATTCTGAATTCAAAGACAACACACTTAATATTTATTAGCTGTTTCAAACTTGAAGACTAATCATCAAAACAAACAAGTGAATTTTGGCAGTATCTTAATTCTCACAGGGTCCTAGTACCAATTGTAACTGTTTAATCTTCAAAATTGATAGTTTTCTATTAAAAACTAGTTTATAACAGTACATTTTTGTTTAATATAAATATTTTATTAAGAAAATACCAACAAATTGTAATTAAAAATAACCAATACCATTATTGTTAATTACAAATCCCAAAGTTAATAGAAAAATCCATAATAATAATGGTAATAATAAAATGAATTTAACATAGCGTGCAAAAACATTGCCATTTTGATCTATGCATCTTTGCCCGAACTTCTCTAGTAGCCCTGACCCTCTTCTAATTGTTTGGAATGCATTTGTGCAACGAGCTATGAGCTCTTCTGGAGTGTTGATTGGTTCTTTATAAACCTTGTTTTTAACAACAACCAAAGGAGCCTCCCACAAAAAGAAATCCATAGGCGTCTGATTCGGAAATCTCATCATTCTACCACCACACTACTTCCGATCCACAATCTGGAAAATCATTATTCAATAAAGTTCTAACATCTCTTATACCATGAGCGGGTGCCCCATCTTGTTGGAACCAAACACGTGGCAGCCTGGTAAGTGGAATGTCAGCTAGAAAATATTGTAACTCATTTAAAAAAAAAACAGGTAGTGGTCCCAGTTAATCTATTTTGTAAAAAAACGGGGCCAAAAATTCCGATAGTCCTGCCCAGAGATTAATAATGAAACGTACTTGTTTGCGTATTTCACTATTTTATAGAGGAGAAAATCTTCAGCCCAAATGTGCTCGTTATTCCTATTAAAAATAGCACAGTTTGTAAAGGTAGCCTCGCCGCTCCAAAGAATAGTGATGAGGAAGTTGAGGTCTGGGGTAATTATGATTTTGTATGGATTAAAATTATAACTTTCCAAAATTCTCCAGACTTTAACAAATTACTTAAGGTTGACAAATTTAATTCTGCCTCAATTTGTCTAGTAGATACACGGATGGGTTGCTTTCTACCTATAATAATTATGTTAAAACTTAAATGGTTTCGAAATACATCTACAGGCCCAAAACAACTTGATCTTCACCATCGGTTAAGCGGCTACCATATTTTTGCCGTGGTTTTTCAAATTTACCATATTCGCGTAAATTTCTTTCTAGCCTTTGAAAAATATATTTTTATTGCAATTGAAGTACGTTCTTAACATATCTTTTTTTTTTCACTCAAAAATTTTTTTTTCTATATTTTCTATAAACCCGTTATTGACATTTCAAGTACTGTTAATAATTTTGTTTTTTGTGACAATTCGTGGCATGCTACGTAGGTGCAAAGGTAGATATGACGGTTAAGAGTAAATAAATACAATGTATTTGTCTCGTTTTTTAATAGGATACTTTTAATTTTAGAGACAGAATTACCTTCAGAGTATTACTAATAAGTAATGAATACAGGTTCGTATTTTAAAAGAAGTTGAAGGTGGGGATATGTCAAGACATTGACATATTCACATATACACATTGCTAGATTTCAGACCCATTAGTAAACCTTTTTGTTGAACTACGAAGGACTACGTACAAACCTTATGGAATACTTCAGTGAATTATTTAAGGGAATACTGACAATAAATAAACTGGTCTACAACTTTTAGAAATGGCTCTGCCACCTTTTTAAGGTAAGTATAGGTATATTTATTTAGCTGATTACGAAATTTACCTTTTTTAAGGCTACTGTTGAAGTGGAGTACCGTAAAGGTTTATACCCAGCAACAGTATACGAAAAGGATTTTTGTGAAACCTTTTGCAATGAGATTTCATTATTTGGTTAAAATATAAATTATGTTGGTAATTATTTGTTTTATTTTTATTTTTTGTCAGTCAATAAAAAATATCTTCGTATAAAATACATGTATCACCTAGTAGTGAATACGCTTACAATATTTAGCCAAGTCTGCTTTTTTAAAACACAAACGAATCTTGTGTTAAAACATGCGGTCTGAAGCTTAAACCCCACCCTACTTTTGTCTTAAAATTATATATATATATATATATATATATATATATATATATATATATATATATATATATATACATCAAACAGAACAATAAATGGAATAGAAGCATGTATCCAAATGCCCCCTGAGGAAATAAATACTATCAAAACAGTAGCACTAAAGTCTAAAGTAGGTTATTATATCTCCGTTTCCGAGAGAATGATCTTCGTTATGACCACTAACGAGGGGTATTGTCTGGAGCGTGAAATATGATTTCAAACAAGACTAATATTGTAATATAGCACCATATTTTTAGATTATCAAATTAAGATATTAGCCATATACTTACGCATGTGTAATCAGGCAGTAGTAAAGATGTTTTACGTTTTCTGAATAACTAACTATGCAGTATCAGTAGAAATAATTAATTAAAATTGATAAAACTTGTTACTGTCAATTCTGAAATTGACAGTAAAGGGTATATACTGAAACTTAACTTACGAATTAGCAATATCCGAAATGGAAAAACAATAACTCTGTTTGCATTGGTTAGCTTTTAAAAAGCGATACAACAGAAGGTGGACCTGGAGCAGCCCAGATAGCAGAACAAAAAACTAAAAAACATATTTATTAAAATTATCAATATCGATTAAGAACGAAAAAGAATGATTTTAACAGATTTTCAACCGGGAATGACTTATTGTAACAACAAATTAGAATAAGATAAAAAACGAAGAAATCATTATGATTTTAAAGAAAAAATGTAAAAGTGGGTCATGTTAAATAATATTGCTGAATGTATGACAAAAACTTGATTTTATGTTTATATGTTCAAAAATACTAAAAATAATTTGCTCGCTCAAAAGGCAAGAAAACTGAACTAAGGGAAGGTCTAATAACTTCTAACGAACGATAAGATCGAAGAGGAATATAGAACTTTAAACAGGAATCTAAGAAATCAGCAGTCACAAATAAGATTTTAAGTCGATAATTTCATCAATAGCTTTTAAAAATGTTTATTTAAAAATATTTTCTGGATTTTCGGAAAATTCAACCTTAAGGTTGCAAAAAAATTAGTCATATTTAATAGATAAATTTTCAAGTACAAAGGTTAGGAAAATATATCTTTAATAGTTTATGTTGTCATTGCAGTTTTACGAATATTAATAAAATAAAAAGAATGTTTTCAGTCAATTGGATAAGTAAGCTTTTGGTATTTACTTTTTTAACATTTCATTAAACGGCCGTTTTGTTGCGCTGTAATAGATCTACATAAAAATTTTAAGAACTATACTACACCTTATTTTTGCCCAAAATTTGAAGTCCATTGTATAAGCAGTTTCTTGATAATGATTTTTTTACATCTCATTACGCCGTCATTTTCTTCCGCCATATTAGATTTTTATCAGAATGTAACTATTTTTTCCCTTTTGGGGAACGAAAAACGTAAAGATTTATCAAACCTAGGAAGACGATTTTTTTCACGATTACAAACATTTTATTTGGTCGCCATTTCATTTTATTAAATTCGTTCACAAAGTTCATCTCTTTACCACAATAATTAATTATTGTACCAAATATGTAGTTTTTTCAGGCTTAATTTGTAAATATGTTATTATGCAGCCATTTGAATTTGTATTATATATTTTACCATTTGATTACTACGTAATGCTTGATGTTTGTGAAAATTTGAGGAGTTTTTTTAGTAATAATTTTTTTAACATTTTACTAGGCCGCCGTATTGAATTTTTACCAAAATGTTACCAGGTTATCCCTATATGATCCTTAAGTTTTAACCAAAATTTGAAATCATGCGGGAGAGTAGTTTTTTAGCTATGCCACGAGAAGACACTCAGGCCGACAGAATTGAGAAAACATGTTATTTTTTTGGCATCTAGGGACCCTGTAAGGTAAAAATCTGGAAACATCGCAGGGGATGATTTTTTTCGCGAATACAATAATTTCCTTTTGCGATGGAAGTGAAAAAGACTACAGTGTGTAACAATATCATTATTATCCTCGATCGGAATTTATATTACCCTGTACACATACCCAAAGTATGCTATTTTATAGTTGTTTTTCTTGAACCCTACAATAAAATTCCTATTTAAGGTTAAAAAATGTGTCAGAAGTTTAAAAAACTATCAGTTTTTTATAATAATTCGTATAAAACACCCCAGTAACCGAGTGTTTTGACATAACAATAACCTATGATTGTTTCAATAACTTACAACTTTTGGTAAAAATAGGTAATTGAGCCGATAAAATGAGGCCTATTTTCCCATCCCTCTCTGTAAACAAAATAGTTCCATTTAAAAGTTACTTTTTCCTTACCCTCTAAAATAGTATAATACAAACATTTGAGGAAAATCTGTCGACAGTTAGAATACTACGGTGTGCTTGGTTCTTTGCTAGAAGCCACAACACGCATCACTTATTTAGGCAGTATGAACTGTGCAAACAGAGTTTAATTCCCGGTTAAAGTGAATACTTACCTTCTAATAATTTGGTAAAATATAATTTCATAAAACACTATAGTACCGACGTCCGACAATACGAAACACTAACCTAATACACCATTTGCTATTAGCCGGTATTACCTACTGCGAATACCGGTTGACAGCTTGACGGCTAAGCTAATGACGTCCCTTGCATGATTTCAACAATCAGCCGGGATTGATATGAATAACGGAGCCGGGAGACTAGTCACAGGGGTAAAACTAAAACAAAAAAGCAAGCCAGCCGCTCAGCGACTTCGATCGCCTTTTCCAAGTCGTAACTTGTCTACAGAAACTTGCGGTAACTTCTAAGTTAATTGGTTTTTGGGAAAAGTATCTAAGATACTTTTCGGTATCTAAGATACTTTTTTAAATCACAAGATACAGTTCCTTTTAAAAAGTATCTGAGATACTAGTTATTTTTTGCCAAAAAATAAAGGATACTTCAAAGTAACTAAGTTACTTTAAAGTAATTTACATACTCTGACAGCTCTGTTCTAATTAAATTAAAGCCATTTAGAGTCAAGAAATAAGGCGTTTACGAGATCAAATTTTCTTAAGATGTAGCAAAATCGAATACCTACAATTGTTAAATAACTTTTGTTATATAGATGGGAAATATGATTATCAAAATATAAATCAACATCTATATATACCTCTCGATCCATATACACATCTGATGGGTTATACCAGTGGCGGCTCGCCAGGGGACGCGGGTGAAGCGCCGCTTCACCTACATTTTTCGATCAATTTACTTAAAAATAAAAATAATATTAATATTATTTTATAAACTACATTTCTATTATAAAAATGTAGTATGTTTTATATAAATTCACATTATTTATTTAATTATACCATTATTTTCTATCAAAACTAGTGCGTTATATACTCAAAAAATAATGACTTAAAAACGTAGGATGCTGAACACCTTTTGACAAGAGCGACCCGTTGAGGAATCAATATCAGCAGTTAACAAATTCCGCTTCAGACTCCCCCCGCACGCCGGCTTTCGCGCTTAGATTTGTTTACGACAGTTGTTATGGCAACAGAATGATGAATATCCGTAAGCCAAACAGAGATGGGCGCGGCATAAAACTGCTGCTGCACGCTGCAAGCACTTGTTCGCTTGTTATAGGATTAATCATGGTGGGAAAAAAACAAGGTGTCCCTACGAGCAAGTTTTGATGATGTATATTGTGAGGCGAAACCAGGGCCGATTAAAATGACAGGTTAGTCGTGTTTTTATTGTGTAAAAGCCTCAAAAAATTACAGTACAACTTTGCTAAACCTTGTTAACGGAATTCATGTATCGGTCATAATTCTGTCTTCTTTTATGATTACGGCGAAAACAGAGACGAAAATATGTCCATCGCTTAAAGAGCTGTTAATTATAAAATCATAGATCTTGTTTATCAGTTTTGTTTTTTGTGGTTATGAGCGAACGTTAATTTGACAAGTAGATGTTAAAATGTATTTCTGATTTTTTTTCATACGTATTTGTGTGTTTTCGTCTAACTTTGGACGTATGATAGTTGCAGATCGTTAAATTGTTTATTGGAATAAACTTATATATCGTTTGAAGTGCAGGTATGTATTATTTAATTTTCTAGTGATACATATATAATGAGAAAATTATGTAGTTCGTTAGGATTAGCATACCAAACTGTTCACTTCAAAAAATTCTTAAAAAACTAGATGATGTATGTAAATACACAAATTGTCATTAAACTTATGTAAAAGAATTCAAGATAGATTGTAGAAATATTTTTATTTGAACTAGTTCAAGCTATACATTTTAAACTCAATGGTATAGTAAGTAAAATATCCTATGTGTAGCTGAATATGTTACTTAATATTCATTCCAGTATTTGAGTAATTACTTTGACAAATACTGAAACCAGACCCCTGAGGCCTTACATAACACAATAGATAGTAAATAAAACACATTTTTTTCTATTATGTAGATTTTAATATTATTTAAGCATACATACTATATATGTTCCAATAGTTTTTATATGTACCTAAATAGATATTTTTGTTTAATTGATACACATATAACAACATACATTTCATGATGGAAATTACCAAAAGAAAGAAAATATAATTGAAAATGTTTAACAGTTACCTACCCTCGAGCCTACACCTTATTGAGAAGGATCTTTTAGGCAGAAGTAAATAAAACAAAAAACCTCCAATTACCATAATAATTATATTTAAGAGTCCTACTTTAAGTCTTCTGTGTGAATTTGTGTTCTTTAAACTAGGAAGTGTTTAGCTACTGTATAGAAGAACTTGATGAAATTTTAGCACTGACTGCGCAAACCTAATTATGGTTAAATAAGATATACCTAATGTAAAAATGTTGATATATACTTGTAACTACATATTAAACATAAATTAGATTACTGGCATTGTCATAGTAGAAATAAACCAATATTATGTCTCTGCTTATTGGGTGTTAAGTGGTATTAACTAAAACTGCATTTAGTTTACATTGCATGGTATGCATTTAATTAATTAAAATTAATAAAATGTTGTTTTTAGTTGTGTATCTGACAATATAGGAGTTTTCCAGTATCAGCTTTTTTTTTTCTTGTTTCTACTATTTGTAGCCTACCTCAAGGCCTCCATCTATGTATATCATTCTAGGAAGTTTGTAAACCACACGTTAAATCTATTATAGGTAAAGAAAATGAGTAAAAATAGGGCGGTTGAAAAAATATACTTTCTATAAGCATTTAGTTGAACTTTACTCCAGCTCTATGTAAAATTCTGTACAAAACATTTACACAGTAGAATATACTTATATAACTTGGGCAGTAAAATGGTAATTTTTTAAGTAAAAGAATACATTTTTTAATTAATAGTGAACCGACAGAATATCATTATTGGAGACCCTTGATCCCTTATGTGTAACAAGTTTTTTTTAATGCTGATATTTTTCAAGTCACCCAAAAGCTTGTTTACTTCTACTGTGTTAGTCAGATGTTTTAGATACATAGCCGAATTGAGATAGAGTATCTGTGTTGTATTTTAGTGATTAAGGATATCTTATTATAATGATTAGTTTTCCTAACCTTTTAGATTTAAGACAAACATTTTTTATTAGACAAACCTAAATCTATTATTTAAAGTATTATTTTTACTAGATTTATAGGAACTATGACAATTACCTCATTAAACATTAAAAATAAATGAAAACGGTTAGGTTAAATTTATTTTACTTTAAAAAAATTTCAACAAAAGATTGCATACAGCCATGTTTTTTGTTACACATCACATTTCTAATTTGTGTCACGATCTGAAGTTGAGAATACCTGACACTTTAAGAAACCTACACTCAGTACTTATCCGTTTAACTAATGGAATTTGATGTCAGGTTAAGCATTTTCTGGAGTTGAAATTATTTTTGAGTAGTTAACACTACCCGGTACAAAAGTATATCTAATTTAAGAAGTATATAGCTGGGTGTCGAAACATTTTATTAAAAGTGAAAATCATGTCAACTTAAGAATTACCCACCTACCTACCAAATAATAATGAGCATAACCTTTCCAAGACTGTTAATGCAGACTTTTGTCTCATTTACCTTAAATAATATTTGTCAAAATCCCGGGATTCAGCTGAATGTTTAAAGCCGACCTTCGAAGGGTACTTAAGGCTGGCAACGGATAGCTATTTCTTCTTAAATACTGATAAGCCTTCGAGCTGACATTTTGAAATGAAATTGCAGATGCAGTAGCATACACTAGTAGGGTTGACGGTGGATAAACGTTAACACTTAAAGGAATCTTTAATTCATTAATTAATTAAATTAAGGTTGATACCTTTTAGAAATATCAATATGGGATATCTAAGAAAGAATGAAAACAAAGTGATGACCCACAAAAAATAAATACTGCTTAAATAATCAAATGAAAAAAGAAAAAGGAAAGAAAATGTTAATGAAATGATTATAAATAAAACAGAATGTTAAATTGTATTCTTTTTGTAACTTTTTATAGAACTAAAGACTTAGAAGTTAATAGACTCTAATAACTTCAAACAGACAAATGTTTAAAATATTATCTACTACAGCACAATTCCCTTAATCTAATCCAACAAATGACTAACAAAAGATCACCCCTTTTGTATCTTAGTAATAATAACTTTGTTCTAAACCAATGACTAAAAGAAAAGGTCCTAACTTTTTTTATTTCGGATGTAAAAAAAACAATTATATGCTTTTATGTAATTTTCGTGAACAAAATGGGAACAATTCAGATAAATTGATTGAAAAACATATACTAGATGCCTACACACATGCTTAAAAGGAGGACATCTGGTTATAGTATGTGAGAATGTTAAGTATTTGAACACATACTATTTATACACATTTTAGTCGAATCTTTATCTGATTTAGTTACTCAAATTTTCTGTTATCAGGTAAGCCTGCCAAAATCCGATCCTCAGTCTCATCTGTAATATTTCTTTTATTTTTTCAATTATTGGTTTTTAACCTGTTAAGTCTGGAGCAGGTTGCTCTCTATAGCATCATTAATTTTTCTTTTTATTTTCAAAATGCTTAGCTTAGCATATAACCGCTAAAAATCATTTGATTTGTTGAAATGTTTAACCAAATATTTACCGTTATTTAAAGTAATTTTGTCATATTTGTGGCAAGCATAAACCCCCTGTACTGTAGAAATCAGGATTTTTAGGAAATCTATGAGACCTTATATTACATTTGTCCATCGTTTTATTGTGGCTGAATCAACCAGTAACCTCACAAGATATATTGTTCTTGACTCTTAATACCCAAATAACTCTAACAATAAAATTCTTTTCTATCCGAGGTAAAATTTATTTTTCCCAAAAAAAAATAAAAGTTTTTATTTGTTGTCAAACTAGTAACCTAACCTACAATTTTTATTGACATTTATTTTCAGGGCATTCTACATTTTAGACCTCACGTCTGACGTAGATGCGCTGGCTGGCGAGCACACCTTGTTTTCTTCCCACCATGGAATTAATGTAAATTAGTGCGTTCGGATCATCGGAGGCGGAAGCAGTTTGGCATCGCGTCGCGTATCATATATAACTGTTTTCTAAGAACAAAAAATATATTTAAAATCTTATAAATTCATATTATTTCCCCTAAGTATTAAAAAAAGCTTCAAAGCTATGGATAATTAACATCATAAAAAGGTAAAAACTAGCCTTTTTGGGCGTGACACCCCGAAAATTTTTCGTCTGCGGAGCTATTTTTCCCTAGGCTGTGCACCTAGCTACGCTACGCTTAACCCGTTCTTAAATCCACGAGCCGCCACTGGGTTATATGGTGCTCCATTTAAAATATATGAAGATTATCCACTTCCATTTGGCCCAAACACCTTCATTTGCGTCTCTTTACTGTTTAGAATGAGGTCATGTGCTGTCGCTAGTTTCAAAATAGTCGAAAGGTAGCTAGCTGTTTATGAACACAGATGGCAGAATGGCTTCCCTAGAATAAACTAAACGTAAAAAAAAAATTTAAACAAGCATTTATTTATAAATTAATGAAATAAAAAGTAAAACATAATAAAACTTACATCAACAAAAAGCTTTTAAAAATTTAATTTTTCTTAAAAGCTTGAGGCTTTATTACAAGTATGATGACATCTCAGGCCACAAGCTTTTAAGAAAATATTCAAATTTTAAAAAAGTTCTATGTTTATGCAAGTATTATTATATTTTACGTTTTAGTAAATGGTTTATAAATAAAAACTTGTTCTTAAAAATATTTTTTACTTTTACTTTATTTTGTACTTTTTAGTATTAGAATTTGTTTAATTTTCTGTCTTGATATCTTCACTTGTACGTATTCATCTGTTTAATATTAAGTTTTAACAGTACCCGGTAAGACAAATCCAACGAGCCCATACCCGACGGGTTGTGTAAATGAGGAGTTCCTATGGCAACCTTCCGGCTCCATCATTCTACTAGCTCCATAGTACCCATAAACATAATAGGTTAAGGAGCAAGTAGCACCATTTAGTTGCACTTTTCCGCACTCATCTTAGTTTGGAAAGAGCTACTTTTCCGCACTAGTGCGGCTATATATTGATACGCCGATAGTTAGCAAAATGATTAAAAAACATAAATTTGCTAAAAATCCTGCTAAATTTTCAACAAAATAGTAAAAAATAAGTCAAACCTGTTTTAAAAAGTTGTTTAATGGCTTTCGTATTATGCCTTATAAAATCAATGTTAAGCAATAACAAACACCTGCTTGTTTGAATCACCATAGATACAAAGTAAAAATATGCGTCCCATTCATTGTCAATCAAAACCAATTTTGCTGTCGCTGATATTTGTCATATATAATAACACAGAAGAGAAAATTTTGTCGGCAAAATGTTCCGATTTTTTATGAAAGTTTGTTGCTTCGTAATTTCGCGAATGACATTTTTGTAACAAAACCAAGAGCCGTTAGGCGAGTGAAATGAAAAGAAATAACTGTTAAAAGCGCGTCTTTTTATTTGTTTATATTGTAATAAATAGGGTAATTAAATTGGTAACCAAGGATATTTGACTTAGGTGACACTTATCAAAATGACAACCTCAATTTTTTACTTTTAACCAACAAAATTTTGTGAAAAACTATTGTCGATTTTGTCCAGGTAGGGAGAATTTTGTCCAGGTATAAGTTTTGGCAGTAGAAAACAGGCCGTTGCTATATCATTTTGTTATACCTCACCACCCATTGATGTTCAAGATCTAGAAAACAGAATTCTAGTTGTTTACCAAACTGTTACTCCTGTTATGATCAACGCAGCATGCACAAGAAACTTGGTTGCTATTAGTGGTGGAAGTCAATCTGAGCTTTTGTTGAAATAATATTAATGTTTTCTCAGCTATTTTTAATTTTGATTGTTTTTATGTAGTTGCTTTCGTTTGGTTAAATAAGTGCAATTTTAACTAAAAGTCGTATGCAATGTACTTAGAATTTTTTTATTTGTGGGCAAGCAGCTGATGATGAAAGCATCAACCCGTATCCCAGCGAGCTCTATCCAAATCCGTAAAATATTATTTGAAAATAAGGGATTATCTGCAATTTTAATTTCTAGTTTCGCGATGAAATTCATTATCCGTTCCGGGTCTTCAGGAGTTAATCCTTAAACTAGGTGGATTTTAAAAGCATGAAACTAATGATTCTTCACTGCCCTTTGTACTGTGCTTTTGGTTTAATCCAACTCATTTGGAATAGAACGCAACTACGTATGTGGGTAGACTTGCACATAGACATAGATGCTGATGATGTTTTCTTCTATTTGAGCATTTTTTTCTACGAGGATTTTGATGTTTCCTATTTCGAAAAGAACCGTGTCATATTTTTTTTATTTTTTTTTTCAATATAAAGTATTCTTGCTTGGCTATGTACGATCCGGACACTGCTCTCGATATAAAATCTGAGCCAGACTACTATGTTTTCGACATTCTCCGAATATCAGAAGCATGTCCACATATTCGCTGTATGTAAAGGGTATTTTTGCTTATTAAACAAAATAAAATGTAGACTTCTTTCACGATGATTTTAACAATTTCACCATGGCCAAGGCAACAAGTTTAATTAAAAATTACCTGTCCTAATAGGCAGGTGAATATTACTATCAAGTATATGTAGGTATTATGAGAAAGTTTTGAATCATTTCTGAGAAAGCCATTCATGATAAACCCATCAAAACTTATATCGTTGCAGTGAGCTCACGAAGCCCTATCTAAATCCGTAGAAATATACAGGGTCTATCATTTAAAAAATATAAGTTTGGTTAGATACGACTTTGTGATGCACAAAGAATGATTGGGTTGTGTTTATATTATGCATCAAGAGAATACAAAAATATTTTCCTTATACATTTTTTTTTGTGTCTCTTACATTAACAGAGATATTCGCTGTCCAAAGGCTCGTGAGACACCCTGTACATCGATATAACAATAAAGATCAAAGACCGGTGATACTCCGAATAGACGATCCAACAAAATACTCTCTAAATGGATCCCTTATATTGCATTCAAAATAGTTGGGATTTATAGATTTCCTCGTAGCTCAATGACCAGAAATGTCAGTCCATGTCGCAGAGCCTCAGACCTGCTCATTAAATTCATTTTTACGCTGTTACCCGGAAATTCTATTTTTTTTCCTTAAATCCTCCTACTGGCAACCCCCTAGCCAAATGTTGTATTCGTGCTAATTAATTAATTTATTAAACTACTTGACTCACTGTCTATTCGATGTATGATCAGTCTTTGCTAAGGTACAAAGGAAAATAAGTACCACCAAATTAAACAGAATACTTACAGCGGGCACACGAATTAATTAGAGAATAACAAATGTTTAGATATGATTACTCTTGATTGCTTAAGAAAGTAAAGAAATAAATGTAACAAACATAGAAAAAGACTCCAAGTCTCGGTCTCATTAAATTATAATTTTACAATTCACAACAAACATGACACGTGTTTCGCCCTTTCGAGCATCATCAGACCTACAAACAACAGAGAGAACCTTAGTAAATAATCACACTCACAAATCCTAAAACAATAACTTACAAATAGAATAAAACACACTAAAGCACAACAAAACAAACAACTATTTATACATATTTGATGGACATTAAAATGAGGTCTCACGTGAATAAACCAAATAAAATATTAAAAAAGATTCATGTCTCTAGACAGGATCGAACCCAGACCACCCGAGTGAGACACCGAAGCAACCACCCACAGACCACTGGACTAGTCGAAGAAAAGAACCAAAAACTCTCACTCTATAAATTAGTGAATGAAATGAAGGTTGCCTACAATTTATTAAGTTATTATTTATATTACTAGTTATTAAAACTAGGTCTCTTTGAGCAATATGGACAATTTCTTCGATTTTTATAATGCCAGTCAGGCTAAACTTGTCCAGTTATACAGAAAGAACCTGATTGCACGAAAAAACTTGCTGCTAAAAATTTGGTTCCTTCAACGATGCTTACTATTTCAATTGACACCTAAATTCGTGACAATCAAGTGCAAGATTCATACTAAGGCCGCATCAGCTGCATTGAAGAAAACTCAAACCGTTTGGATCAAGATAGAGATTAAACAACATTATAAAACTTTGAACTCAGTAAACTCTAAACTCAAATATCTCTATCTAACTTTAACATTTCTGTTATCCTACATTGAATTTGTAGTTTTAGATCATGACTTTAGAGATGAGGTTGAGTCTTTCGCTGAGAATACGTTTAGGAGATTGGGTAAGAAAATGCATTCAATTAGCTCAAAGAAGTTATCTTTTATCCAATAATATTGATGAATACAGATTAGGTTTGGGTAGCACAAATTTTGGTTTTCACAAGCGTTTTATTAATTTGTCTGGTGTTACTTTTACTCCTCAAGAGGAACATATACTTAATTCTAACCTTAAGTATAATTTTTCCCACAACATCAATACTGATATTAAAGAAACTCTAGCTATAGAGGTCGAATGTATTATTCAAACGACCGACATTTCTAACAAAAATATATTACGGGCTAAAATACATACATTACCTATCAAATTTATGGTGAGAAAAATTTTTAGATTTAATAATTCAGAAATGTACAATCCTCTAACGAATTTGTTTATATTTATATAGTTTCTTTTAATTACAAATTACGATCAATTTCCGATGAACAATATTTTAGGAAGAGGTTTTCATAAAATAACCTGGCCAAAATTGTTACTGGACTCCTAATTAAAATATCGCAAAATGAAACTGGGAAAATGGGAATATATTTTTATATAATATATTTATGACAATATACATAACAATGTTTAACATAACAGTACAATATATACAAAAAATAGAGTATTTCATACTTAGAGTAAGAATAAAAATTCATACAATGTAATTCTAAATTTAATTGGGGCTCAATAGGCACTACTCTTAAAATTAACTAGTAAGGTAATATCAAAAAGGACGACAAATGTACAGGTGTACCTACATAACTATTTTATACACGAAATGACTGAACAGGTATACGTGTATACAGATTTCAAATGAATTAATTATAATTCAATTTAAACTACCGACTAAAAGTAAATAAAGCATTTTATGCGTATCGGTTAGTAGAGCTGGAAACAATTACTCTTAAAAATAATAATTAAACTACAATTTTAATTTGTTGGTTTATATAACCTGTAGTATACAATGCTTGCGATTATTCTTTAGGAGGCAGGGTGTGGGTTGCAATACAGTGAACCGCTAGCACCCGGCTGGGCACCCACTAAATACGAACCTTATCTACATTTTCCTTAGTGTACTCATAGATAATTTATTAAAAACAATAACACTTTTAATAGTATGTTTGTATTCTAATGTAAATGAATTAAAAATACAGGGTAACTCACGGAAAAGTAACGCATTTCGCGACTTAATAGCTCAAAAACGAAAAATGATATCGAGATGCGGTTTTTACCGAATGGCTTAGATTTGCCCCGAGTTTTTTCTTGTCAGTGTTTTCCCATTTATCCTAGGATCGCGGAGAGATACCTATTTTTTGGGACTAAATTACTGTTTTATTTTAAATGGGACACCCTATATATGTTTATGGTCTTGGACAGGCCGACACTGCTTCTTTTCAAAAATACATAGTTTGGGGATATTTATTTTAAGTTCTTAGATTTTAAAATTAACTTTGTAAATTCTTGCTTTGAACCTAATTTCAAATTTGTTTATTTCTACAAATATAATTTAAAAAAATAAGGTAAAAAGTTTTATTTCCGTGAAGATAAATACAACCTATAACAATTGTTGTATGTCACCTCCATTAACTTCCACACACTTAGTCAATCTATACAGAAAATTTCCATATGAGTTTTGAAACATTTCCTGTGGTATTAGTTCTATAACATTTCTTATGTTAATTTTAAGTTCTTCCAAATTTCGTACTAGAGGATTGTAGCACGCTTCCTTCACATAACCCCACAAAAAAAAGTCTGGGATCGTTAGATCTGGGGAATATGGAGCCCACTGCCTATCCACGCATGCCCTGTTTGGAAATATGTCATTAATTATCCCTTCTTCAAAGTTGCGGATAAAAGAAAAGTTCTAACATATCGGTGTAGTTGGCTCCAAAGACGGTATTCTCCATAAAGAAAAAAATACCGTGCACCTTGATGGACGACACCGCACACGAAATATTTACTTTTAGCGAATCTCTCTCAAATTCACAAATTCTCTAGGATTTTCCTGTCTCCATATGTGGCAATTATGTTTATTAACCTTTCCGTTTAAATGAAATGTTGCTTCGTCTGACATTATTATTTGCACATTAGGAAATTGTGTCGTTAAATCTTGAATTGTTTCCTATGTGTAGTATCTTTGTTCGTAAGCGTGGGATATAATTCGTTGAAATATTTAAATTTGGTATGCCTTCATTTTAATTATCTTTAAAAGTCGCTCTACTTTACTTTTCGACATCATCAATGTGCTGACCATTTTACGAATAGATATTTTATAATTATTATTACTTAAAATTTCCCTTACAGCTAAGACTTCGTTCAGTAGCACATCTGCTCGATTGTCACTTCGCTTGGTTCTCTCCAAAGAGCCTGTATCTCTAAACCGTTGCACCCATAACAAAATCGACTTTCTGGATGGGGGATTTTTTTGGTGTATAGTAAGAAATCTGCGTCTGGATATTGTTATTGATTTCGTTACTGCATATGTGATTACTAAAAAAATGCCTTTTCACTTTGATTAAACATTTTAAAAATCGAAGAAATTAAAAATCTGACAGCTGCATTTGACAACAAACTTATTTTTAATGGTCGACAGGATGACGTTTACATACTTTTGTTCCGAAGCACACTTGATAGTTATGGTGTCGCATAACTACGAAGAATGGATAGCGATGGATGACGTCGAAAAGTAGAGCGACTTTTAAAGATTATTAAATCTAAGACATACAAAATTCAAGCATTAGAAGCTTACGAACAAAGATACTGTGAAATAATTCTGGATTTAACGAGACAATTTCCTAATGCGTAATTAATAATGCCAGACGAAGCAACATTTCATGTAAACAGAAAGGTTAATTATTATGCAAGAGTTTACAAAGTTAATTTTAAAATCTAAGAATTTAAAATAAATATCCCCAAACTATGTATTTTTGAAAAGAAGAAGTGTCAGGCTATCCAAGACCATAAAAATATATAGGGTGTCCCATTTAAAATAAAACAGTAATTTAGTCCCAAAAAATAGGTATTTCTCCGCGATCCTATGATAAATGGGAAAATTTTTTAACACTGACAAGAAAAAACTCGGGGCAAATCTAAGCCATTCGGTGAAAACCGCATCTCGACATCATTTTTCGTTTTCGAGCTATTAAGTCGCGAAATGTGTTACTTTTCCGTGGGACACCCTGTATAAGAGCTAATGGAACAAGTTTAGTTGTGCCCACCTCTCATCTGAAATAAAACTATTTATTATAACCGCTAGTTCTGATTTTAATATATACAGTGTGTGTATTAGCCAAATGGAATAAATTCGATAATAAATAAATGGGGGCGTGTTCGAAAAAACGCCCGTAAACGTCCATTGGTATTTTTAGTTGCGCATTTTTTCAACAAATTTTATTTATACAGGGTGTGTCATGTAACAGTGGGCAATACCAACTTTCTTATTTTAATTGCAACAACCTGTATATTATTCAATTTTTGCATTTTGCATTATATTCCATTTTCGAAAATATTAAGTGTTTTCAAATTGATTGCAAAAATTTACAATAAAAAAATAAAAATTTTTGATTACAGATTACACACTGTATAATAGTACAGTGAAGTAGGATTTACTATAATTAATAATAGAAGTAACTATTAACTTCGGTTAATGCAATGGCAAGGGGCTGCGCATAAAATACGTCTCAAAATCTGGACCACTCCCCCAAATAAATATTTTTTAACATACAATAATTATACTTATACTCCAAGAATCAAGGCTCTTTTTAGCGGTTTTGACTAGTTTCGTGTAACAAAAATACAAAAATTATTTTTTTGCCAATATTTGCCAAATTATTGCAAAAAAAGTAATAATTATGTAAATATATAAAATGAAGGTTATGTTACCTTTCACAAAAATGTTTTTGTGAGAATCTATAGTTAGTTTTCCCACATTGAAATCTCTGCCAACAAAACAAAAAATAAAATATTTATTTAGTTTGTTTAATTATACATTTAAAAATGTAATTTAAAAAAATAACTGAATTCATATAATGATTTACACTTTTGTTAAATGTAAGACCATTACAGTTAATTTTTAAAAAAATATAATTAGAATACATAATGAGTACATTTTGTAATTATGTCTGCCCAGCTTTGTCGGTTGGCTATGATATCTTGTCGGAGTTGCATATATTTACCTAGTCAAGAATTAAATCACTAAATGTATAGACGAATAAAGGAATTTTTGGAGTTTCCAAAGTAATTTTGTATTTCGCTTCGAATTTTATTCAATTTTATTAAAAATTAATTTAAGTTTTAAATTAAATGAATTTTTAAACGGTGATCTTAATGACAAACTAATTATAATTTTTGTAGTTAAATTATTATACCCAGATTGGCGAATGAGGGTTTAATTTTAAAGTAAATTTGACGATAATAGATGTTATGAAAATAATAAATATACAGGGTAAAAGGGCCTGCAAATAACACGCGAAAGTATGGATCATTTTAAGCATAAAAAGTTTTATATTAGTGGGCGTATAAACTGATTTTCTGAGAAAAGGTAAAAATTGAATTTATTTTTTTTTTGTATTTCAAGAAAATTATTAAATATTTTTTGCTTTTTATTATTCAATACTTTTTAGTTAAAATATTATTTATTTAATAGTTAACAATTCGGAAATTAAAAGCCACCTTTTGCTGCATTTGTTTTTTTTTACTGTAAACAGATAAAAACTTCCAATGAACAAAAAGGTACCTTATTTTTAGGTTAGGTTAATGTAATTTCGGATACGCAGATGTGCTACAGTGGTATATGTGTGTGTTTGAAAATGTATAGAATAGTTGAATATGTGGTGAAGCGTGACAAAACGCATATTTACATACAAGAATTTTTTGGGAATGATTTCCAGATAAAAGGCAACCATATGATAGAACATGTGTCTCAGTATCAGCGCGTACGAGAAACAGGGACCTTAATTCCAGCAAACTAATTTCAATAAATTTTAATTTTTATGGTCATATGGAGCCATCAGTGTACCGTGGTGGTTAGACTGTTGAGGAAAACAACCTTTACAATCGGATTTTTGCCGCAGCGGTGCAGATGGAAAACACTCCAGTCACCCTTCAAACAGTTTGTAAAAACTTGTTTAGTAGCATATTTTTTAATGAGGATGCTTTTTCAAAACTTAAAAATGTTTTCAAATGTAATGGTATATATATATTACACAAAATTTAAGGGATTTTTATCGATAATTTTTATTTTCTCAAAAGTAATGGTTTCTTAATTTTAAAAAAAAATACTAGATAATTATGTATATTTTTTTTAGAAAAATTAGACGACAAAGTTTAATCTGTCTAGAGTTCAAAATAACAAATTGTGCAGCGCTCAGTGTAACTGTATAACTGCAAAGAAGCCACCCTGTCGGAAAATCATAAATATTAGATATTGAACCAAACATTATGTAATTTAACCTGATAAAAATGTTTCATTTATATCCCTTTTACCCTGTATATATTTTATTAACCTATTGCTTTACCCAGATTATTGCTGCTTTTTCCGTCAAAATAATAAAAGTCATTTTCGTAATCACTTATTAAACTATGCTGAACAAAAAGAAATGTTCTTACATAACATAAGTTCAATAAACCTTCGTTACTGGAATACGGGATAAATTTTAATTTCTTTATACTTATTTGAAACGTTTAAAGAAAATCACTTTATTTTGCTGTTGGTTAATCAAACGAAATCATTATATTCAAAATAAATTTCATATATACTTATTTTTAGTTAATTACATTTACAGGATGGTATTTTTTCAATCCAAAAAAAGTTAAATACGAAACTTGTGGATATTTTTGTGATGTTTCTAAAAATGTTAGCAATACGGCCTATGCTTATCATTAATTGTTTTCAACAAATTCACATATGAAAATCGACAATTTAGGAATACGAGAGGCTCTAAAATCTAAACGGTTTGAACTACGACAAAACCAATTATACATTCCTAACTTAATTTACTTATTGCATTTCCTATGGGATTCACTTCTGGTCTAAGCACAAGTAAAGTTTTTATGCTATTATAAAAAAAAATAACAAAAATGCTTAATGTCATGTTGAATTTAAAAGTAACGCAGTGAGTCCAACATTGTCAATTTTTAAACGTGAACATCTGAAAATAATTGGATATAGGTATCTATGTTATATCCAAGTGCTTTACCTCTATCAACGATGCCTCATTGAAGCTGCTATTATTTTGTGTTATATTTTTTTAGCCCGATAGCCAGTTGTTTTTAATTTTTAAAAACGTCACAAAATTGTCTGATCACCCTACATAGCGGACTCATTTTAATTTGTCCACATTTTAATCTGGTATATAACTTTCTTATTTATCGAAGATAAATATAGCTAGCAGAAAGGTATCTTTTTCCTGGTTCTAAATATGCCGGCTTAGATACCTTTATTATTATAAATAAACCAGAAAATAGAGAAAAGGTATGCTATAAAACCAATGCTTATAACAAAAGTTCACTTTCTTCTCCATTATCTAGTTTATTTTTAAAGATAAAGGTATCAAACTCGGTATATTCTTAGCCAGGAAAAGGAGACCTATCTACTGAAAATTTACAGTGCCTGATTTAAACAATGCTACCAAAAAACGGTAACTAGCGATAGAATTTGTTTTTTGAATTATTTTGATATCTTGAAAAATAAGAAAGTTGTAGCAGATTAAAATGTGGACAAGTTAAAATAACGTTGCTGTACACACGCCCCTGGTGAAAATATCAATATCATTTTTTTGAAACACCCATGAACAGAGCGGATAAGGTTAATAAAAACAAATAAATATGGCAATAAAAACTATACTACACTATTATATGTAGTTCAGCAATTTGTCAAATATGTATTGATATTTAATAACTTATATAAAAAAATCAGTTTACTGGACGAATTGAACTATTAATTATCAACTATTAGCAGCTGCCACGTCCCTTTTGAACTGGATTGCCATGTTTTTGTGTGTTTGGTCACCTAATTATAGACACTTTAAATTAGAAAGAAAAAGGAAGCAATGCATAGAAATATTTAAAGGCCAACGAGAAGTAAAATGCTGCCAAAAAAATAAAATACCAAGGACTGTGTCACATACACTTACTAAGTATTTCTCAAAAAGATACCAAATGTGATGTACATAAAATTAGAAGTAGTGAGCAGCTATAGTTAATTTGCATTACGAATGAGCGTAGGGACAGAAAGGCTTTGTTACACTCTGATTTTTGGTGATCAGGTTTTACCACTTCCTTTGAAAATGTTAGGGTTATCAACTTTTTGTTCAAAAAGTATTGAGACAACATTTTTCAGGAGGACTCACTGGTAATGAAGTTTTGATATTGGTCCTTGTTCCTAAACGCGTAGGCAAAAAATGGAGTTTTGTACGAATTATTAATAATCTAGTTGATGAACTCTTAAACCCTTACAAAATACAAAATCGTTTAAATCTAAATGACGAGGGTTACGTTGGCTTTGTAGATCACGAGAAAGCCTTCGACAAGGCGTTCAGCTGATTTATCTTCTTGAAACCAACGAACCAGCAAAATTTCCGCATAGTCCGGAACCTACATAAAACATTAATGAAGAAGGTTTGGACCTCGACAACAAACATAAACACCTGTTGAATACTGTTACTCAGAAAACTTTATTTTTGTGGACACTGCAACTAATTATCCAAGGCAAAATTGTTGGAAAATCGCCATCAGAAAGAGAAGAAATATCATGGTTGAAAATTCTAGAATAGCAGCACTTATTTTGGTGACCTTGTATTAAAAACCTTTGCCTTGCCAAATTCGTAGTCAACCTCAAGAATTCTAGTTTCAATATCCTTGAGATCCCTACGTTAACCATCAGTCCCTTAAAATCGGCTTATGGAAGTACTATCTAAGTAACCCACAACTTTGATAAATTAGATTAGAACTCATCAATAGGCCCCTTGTATATCTTCCCCGGGAAGATAGTCTTTATTACACTAGCCATTAACCAAATTGGCAAATATACTCAGTCACAGCTATATTTTTGCATTACTAAATGATTTTTTTCAACTAGGATATTCAAGACCGAATTATTACATTAGCCATAAAGCCTGCTTAATGAGGCTTTAACATATATTCCTCAGTAGAAGATAACCGTTTTGTTAATTCTTTGTATATCTTTCCCATTTTAAATTTTATTCACTTAGTTTAACCCAGTTTTCGGGTACATGTCTACCTCTAAAGAGATGCTGCTGCTACCGTTGTTAGGATCTAAAATTTCTAGTCGACTCTTGTTTGAATTAGCTTACATATGGATATCTGCTAGGCGTAAAAATTTGCGATTTTTACTATACCGAACTTAGAGCTAAATCTGATAAGGTCTTATTCAACACAAACTACATAAAGGCGTAGAAGGCAGCTGGAATCTACTAAGTAAACCACATGTCTTGGTATAATGCTCTAGTAGCGTACATAGAAAAAACCAAATATATCTTGGTCAAAAGTCAGGTAAGGCACTTTAAGGAGGTATACACTACTACTACTATTCAACTGATAATTCAGGATTGTTAAAAAAATAAAATTTATCATAATTTTTCAAATGCTCACTAAAAATATTGAATAAATCGACTTCTGACAGCAGCATTCGTGGGTTCGGCTCTCGAGGGCAGACTTTTTCTACGCTTTATTGACATTAACATAAATGTAAAATTAAGTCATTTACTTACTTTCCGACAAAAATTCTACTCTTACCTATACCAAAGTTTACTGAATAATATTATATTCAGTAAACTTTGCCTATACCTAGTATATTTAACGCTTTACAAACGCAAGCAAATACTTTTAGTTGGGTATAGATTTTGTAAAAAAATTACACGAGATAAAAATTTTCAATATAACTACGTTCTACCAATGTCCAGTATCAAAGAAACAAAATTTTCATCATCTACAAACAGCAAATTATTGTTTTGCTTAATTTTATTTTTCGTGTAATTTTCAGTACTTGTCAAAAAAAACAAGCAAGAATTGATTTTATACCAAAATATTATGTAATAATATTATTCCTACTATCAAATTGCACTTATTAAAAACATAATTTGTGCGTCTCTAGTAACGCATGCATTATACGGTAAAAATTATCATTCTGGATGTAAAGAACTAAGCAGTCCAACTTAAATTCGTTTATCCAATACTTATACATAAAAGTATAAAAGTAATATTATATATGAAAACATTTTTAGCTACATATAATGACCTAGAAGTAACTAGTGACTAGTTGGTTATGATCCATATCTTACTAATATCTAAATGCATGTATAATAGTATAATAATAATAAATCATAAGTCACAAGTGATTAGAGGTAACTTTATAAAAAAAGTTGTGAAATCTAATTTAACCAACTTTATGTAAAAAAGATTTTTTGTATAATAATAAAAACACTCTGTAAAAAAATGCATGGTCATAGATTACACCGAACAGATGCCAGTCCAGTGGTAGACGGACAGAGATCCCGATTGCTGATTTAAACCTTCAAAAACATTTTGTTCCCGTTTATCTTGTTCTTTTTGGATCGAAGTTATAACAGAAATAAATAAATTACACGTATAGCAAAGTGAAAAACTGGCCAAATTTAAACAATTATAATGGTAGGTACAATGTCCATGTTAGTTTTGCCTCGGCAGAAATTTTGGTTAGGGTTATATTTTGAGAATAACATCTTTATTTGGGAAACATTAATACTTTGGCATCTGGTTGATGTAATCTGTGACACAATTTTTTCACACAAAGATCCACCTTTAACCCTCAAAGGGACATTTGTGGCCGACAACCTTTATGGAGCAAAGGCGGTAATATGACCAGAGATTAAAACACTTTAGTACTGAGATGTATACAATATCTTTTGCAATTCCAAACGACATGAAATATTAAACCAAAGACAATACATGAAGCTGACGTTTATTTTACATAATCTAATTTAAAATATTTTTTAACTTTACGATATTCGGCCACCGGGTATATAAAAGATTGTATTAACACTTATAATAGTCAAAAATGTGAAAACAGATTTAGTATCAAGTTATAATAAATAAACTTATCGACATACATGGAAAGAATCGGCTTAGTCAGCATGCAATCAGAAGTAAAAACCACAGTCAAAGTATTTGACTAATTTGAGTTTTTTTTTCGGTTTGTATCTTTATATATTTCAAAACGTGTTTTCTCAAAATTTTAAAAATTTGAATCGGTTCCTTCCTTGTACTTTTCGTTTGTGGATGGATTGTACTATTTTTTAGGCTCGATTTACGTTATTTAAAAAAAATTAATAGACATTTTCATATTTCAGCTACCATTTTCATTTAATGGCATTTTATTAATTATATGTATATTTTTTGTTATTAAATCAGTCAGTCCTACTTTTGAAAAAAAATTCATCATAAGCCAGTCATCAGACTCGAAATTTTACATGCTCAGTGAAAAAATTAGCAACTCAAATTTTGCGCAGCAGTAAGACACGCATAGAAAAGTTTCCGCCAAAAAAAATTGTAGGTGGTCTTAAACTATTTAGGCACAATTCTTTTACTTTTCTTCCATCTTATATGAATCCTTGATAAGCCGAAAAATAATACTAGCACACCTTACAGACAGTACAGACATTATTCGTAAAAAAGGAGAATTTGTAGTTTAAGATAGTGTCTTTTATTAAATACTTATTGAAACGGTTTGACATAACATTTTCGTAACAACATATAACTTGATCGTTATTTCATATTATAGGTTTATTTTATTTATTGGTCAAAACAATAACTACAAGTCATTTGAATCGTCGTTTCGAGGAAAAAATGGTTTTTGAGTATTTTTGCCAAAAAGGCACACAATTTTTACACAAGCTTTAGTCAGACAAAAAAACTAGGTTAGACTGCTTTAAAGGTTTGCAAAGTCTCACTAGCTAGCTCATACATTTATTTTAGTCTAAATAGTTTTCGGGAAAGAAACTTTGGTATAAAGTTTTCCAAAAATATTGTTTTCATTAATGAATTATGTATTTTATGAACTGAATAGTTAAGAAATCATGATTCTTGAGATTAGACCGTATCAAAAATAGAATCACTTTCTGACGTTTCGTCTTTCATTACTCGAGACATCTTCGGTGATCTTTACTTCAAAAGACCGGCTATTTATAGTCGACCTGTGTTCGCGATCGGTTTCCACTGTGCAACAATCGGTTTCCACGTTTGATGTAGACTGAAGATTCTGAGTTTCTACGGACTAGATAAAACACGCAAGGTTAATGTACCACTTCGACCTATCATCAGTGTAATAGGATTGCCCACTTACAAAATCAGTAAATATCTAACAAATATTCTTAGAAATTTTACAGGAAAAACACATTCATATATTAGAAACTCTACGCATTTTGTAGAGAAATTAAAAGCAATCCAATTAGACTTAAAAGATATCTTAATCAGTTTCGATGTAGAATTTCATAGCCAGTTTCGATGTGGAATTTCATAGTCAGTTTGGATTTTCAATTTCAATTCACATCAACTTATTTTGTTTGTCAACGAACTTTTTATGAACAAACCTCAGGAACAGCCATGGGATCTCCGCTGTGACCCACGTAGCCGATATCTTCATGAAAGCTTTTGAGGAGGAAGCCTTAGAATAGTCTCCATTAAAGCCAAAATCGTGGTTCAGATATGTTCATATGCCCGCATGGTGCAGAAAACCTCCCCGTGCTTCTTGATCATCCGAATAACAGCATCCTAATATAAAATCTACAATGGAAATTGAATCAGAAGGCAGGATTCCCTTTCTAGATGTTCTTGTACAAAGAAAAGGGGATGGATCCGTATGACACTCTGTATATAGAAAACAAACGCATACGTGCAGATACCTAAATGCCAATTCACATCATCATCCGGCACAAAAGCAATCAGTTATTAATCCTTTGGTTTACAGAGTCCTCCCGATTTGTGACCAACATTATTTACAAAGAAACCTTTTAAGAGCCAATGGATATTGCACTGAGGATATTAGACGTTCAGTTAGAAAATATAACAGTCCTACTCCATGAAATAAAACTAATAAGGAGCTATCGCTAGGAGTGTAGTTCTTCTATTTATACACGGAACCATAGAGAAAATTGCAAGGTTTCTTCGCCGGTCTAACATTCGTACAATCTTCAACATTTCAGAAAATTGGATAATATTTGCGATCTCCAAAGGACATTATTCTTTTCTAAACGGAAGGAGCATATGCAATTCCTTGTTCCTGTACCAATGTCTATATGGGAGAAACTGGACAATCCATATTAAGGTACATGAACGATGAATTAGAAAAAAACAAATTGTACATTCTGCTGTATCTGAACACCAACATTCCACTGGATATGTCAAATGTAAAAAAAAACAAAGTTCTTGCATCGGTCTCGGGACCCGAAAAATTATAATATGTATTGGAATATATAAGCTTCCTAACAATTTTAATACAGTTACGGGCTTCAGTCTACACGATACGTGGAAACCGATCATTACATCGGTTCGGTGACTACATGCAGACTATAAATAGCCGGCCTAGATCTCTCAGAGCTCATGGTAGAAGATGATCTTCATGAAGTTGAAATAATTAATGGCTGCAGAAGACTAAATGACACAGAAACTCCTGCTACGGTAGAGCATCCAGCTACACCTCAGGAGATCGAAGGGATCATAAAAAGCCTGAAGAAGCGAAAAGCTCCAGGCAAAGACGGAATTACCAATCAGATGTTAAAGCAACTTCCTAGAAAAGGAATTGCTGCACTAACCAGCATAACAAACGCGGTTATGAGACTGAAACAGGGAAAGACCGAACTTTCCCCCAAAACTACAGACCGATAAGCCTGCTGCCCGCACTCAGCAAACTCACTGAAAGAATCTTGATCACCAGGATGAGGGGCTAACATGGAAGCCTCATATTGAACAGACACGAACAAAGACCAGCAGGGCTATGGCTAGACTATACCCTCTTATGAACCGTAAGAGCCCTATGGCTCTTCGAACAAAGCTGACAATGATAAAGATGATCGCAAGACCATAACTGACATACGGAGTAGTAGCGTGGGCGTATGCAGCGCCCAGCTACATAAACAAGTTAGCATCAACAGGAAACAAGTATCTGAGAATGGCAGTCGACGCACCATGGTACGTCATGATCGCCCAGATACACCGGGACTTGCAATGGGAACCACTGCAAGACGCAATCAGGACCAAAGCCATGAAAGGCATCAAGCGGGCAGCGGCGCATCCAAAAGAAGAACTCCGAAGGCTGGTGGACCACGACTCCTTGGAGGAGCGGCGGGCACACAGGGTCTACCACCGTAGACCCCGCGACCACACACAACACACTTTTCAGTTTTAGAGATACTCCCTATATGTCCGCGAAGCATATATGAGAGATGCGATGTAAGTACACACATCCGAATGTGTACGAGCTGACACACCTAGGATAGAGAAGACTTATGGTTTATTAAGGCCCTAGGCTCGTTAAACCGTAAGTACCTATCACAGAGAGGCGGTTCCCTAGGTTAGGGAACCGGGTGGTGGTGGGACCTCGCGCCATTTGGCCCCTTCGCGCGCAGAACTCATTCAGTGTTCCGATCTCGTGAAGTAAATATCCCTGAAGATGCCTCGTGCAATCGAAGGCGAAAAGTCAACTTGTAATACCACTTGATACGGTCTAATCTCAAGAATGACGATTTCCTAATTTTTCAGAGTGGTGAAAGCTTTCGTTTTATATTTACAGTCTCGTTGTTCGACTAGACATTTCCTTTTAAATAATCAAACTTCAGACATGCTATTAGATACATCAGACAAAGTTTATAGTTTTTTATGTATCTAGTATACAGTGTTGTATTATATGGACGCAAATAAATTTGTTTACCTTTAATTATATTATTTTTTACTTTATTAAAAAAAAAATATTCAGTACAGTGTATCAGTTTCAAAAAACCCCAAAAATAATACGTAAATAAAAAAGTGGTTTACACTTACAGAATTTAGCACAACAAATCACGGCCTCCATATTTTATAATGCCATCACCAAGGTAACAGACATTTGAGAAAAAGTCTGCCAGCCTACCATAAAAATTGGGACTAAAGTTACTATTTGCTAACGGATTTGCAAAAACATATTTGGTGACCAAAAACAAGTAGGCGTTTTCCTTACTTGGGGGTACGCACAAATTTTTACAGTAGGATGCATCAAATGTAAATACAGAAATCCTATATAAAAAGAATAAAATAAACATATAAAGCAAATTAAAAATTCCAGTTAAGGAATATAAAATTATTCATTATCTTCATAATTATCTGATAATAATTACCTCATGACAATTAAATCTGAGACTTCCCTTTAGTTTCATGCTATAAATAGACTTCATCCCAGAGAAAGCCATCTATTTACACTTTTCTACAGAAAATACTTAGTTTAGTTTAGTTTAATTCCATCTAGGCAGAGAAATCCCAAGAAAATTTTTGTTAAAATCACATATTAACAAGAATTTAAATAAAAAATACCTGGTATACGGTTGTTTCTAGTGGATTTATACAAAAATAGTACATTTTTCTATATAAAAAGAGTAATTCTTAAAAAAAACCTGAGAAATGCCCTATTTTTAAGGAATAACTTATTCTGACAAGTTAGGAGTTGCCCTAGATACATAATATAATTATGAGGTGTATAAGAAAAATTCTGATCGAAAAATGAAGCATCTCTAAAATGTCTCTGTAAAATATACACAACTTTTTAAAAAATTAGGGTTTGAAAAGTAATAATTTCAAATTTCGTGTCTGGAATATACAGATTTGTAATTCATATTCGTTAGCTATCAATATTTATTTATAGAGAAACGAAGTATCGGTAATTATTAAATTAACTTTAACAATTTTCTAAATAGTTACACAACATTCAGCAACCATATGACAATCTGACAATGGTCTAATTTCTATTAGACATTTTTAAGCCAATTTTAAGAATGCAAGGTGTTATGCAAAGATTGTAGATGTCTTAAACTAAATCATTCAAAAAATCCTGCATCAAAATTTATTTTCTGTGTAAATCTTGCAGATGTCAGTAAGGAGAAACCATTTTCAAAATTCATGGATACAAAACTTACTTCGTATCAACTGAGTAAGTACATGAAAAATATGTACAAAATCTTAAAAGGTTTCATTAAAAAATACCAATTCCTAAATAACACAGTTATTTTCATCTCACAGTTCTCAATACATGAATTTAACGCAAAAGAGAATATCTGAAAGATTACTGCATAACATTTTAAACTAGAAACTAAGGCAAATAATTAAGTCAAGTAGTCACCAGTTTTATATTCATCTTTGGGTCCAATACATATTAAAAAAACTGAAACATATGACTTTCAAATATTTTTCATTTTCTATTTAAAGTTTCGCCTGTAGATTTTTGATACAATCGAATCTATCCCTTCATAGCACAATTTCATGTATAAAAGTTACTCAGAAAATCTTCAAACCATAATTTAGGATCAAAATCACAAAAGCGTTTTTAAATTAATATGAAATAGGAAGTAATGCTTGGTTTACATTCGTTTGATCACTCTCAATAATAAAAACATAACAATGTCAAGTATGTAATTATGTGTGTTCTTGCACAGGCGCAGTTGAATTTTTTGCACCCTGTTTCTTTTTGGTGGTAACATTGTTCTAACGCGAGTTTATGACAAAGAAGCTATTTCCCCTCTCATTAAACAACGCGAAAATCTACCAAAGTGGGACTTACCTCTGTCTTACAAGAATGTTATTCTCTTAGGACGGACTTGTAAAATTGATTGAAAACATACATATTCCTTTAGGTACTAAAATTTAAGATGCATTCCTTTACAACGACACTAACTGCTTTTATATTTATTACGCATTAATCAAATTAGTTTCTTTCATGAAATGAGGTTTAATACGAGCTAAGTTCATTTCCTTATATAGAATTAGTAGTGTGGTGCGTAGTGTTTGGCGTAGAGTTGCTTCTACTTAAAGTTTTATAAGTTTTTTGTAGATGTGGGTAGCAGCAGCACAAATCCTTTATTAGGCCTCCCAAACTTTCACTCGATTCACTTCGGAAAATTCCGCTGGAAACCTCGTCACAATTCGTATCACCGATGAATTTTTCTAAGTCAGTTTTAGGGAAGCCCTCACTGTAAAAAAAAACGATTTACAGAGTGTCCACAAACTTACTTCGGAAGGGTGTGGATTTGGGATAAAAATTCATTCTTTAGGAAAACACCTGCTTAGACTAAAATATGAAAAATCAGTATTTTGGAATTTATTATACAGGGTCCTAAAAACTTACATAATTAAACACTGAAAAACCCACTTTTTTGAAATTATGGGATTAATACATTTAAAGACGTCTAAAAATAATATAATATATTCAATTTAATATACAGGGTGCAAAGAAATAAATAATTTAAATGTGAAACTAATATATCAAATGAATTAATTATTTCATTATAAAAAGAACCACAAAATTGGGTAGGTAAATTATTCAAAACTAGCACTCCCTACTTCTCAAACTTTTCTACTGTTTTAGTCTAATAAGTAACTGTTTTATACTCCCTGAATTGAGATATATTCAAACAAACATCAAGTTATTATAGAGAAGGTTTGCTTTAAATATCCCCTAAAATAAAAATCTATTATTATAATAACAGGACTCTGTGGTGGTGAAGGAATTGGGCCATATCGACCGATTCAATTTTTTATATAATATCTATTTAACCATTCCCGAACTGCTGTAGCGCGTGCTAGCTAGCCATCTTTTGAAGAAGTGCATACTATTTACATACTCTAGCATGTGTATGGTAGTTGTCAACAATAACAGATCATCATTACAGCCTGTGAGTTCTGGAGTGCCTCAGGGATCTATTCTCGGTCCTCTTTTGTTTATAGTATACCCTGCGGATATTTACATACTACTCAGTTAGGTACAGCCTTGGGGTTTTCGAACATCATTCCGCAGAGTGTATTGTTAACGGAGAGTTGTTCGAGATTGAAGTCCTCTCAAGAAAGAAAAATATTAAACTTAACCCTGAAAAGTCCGTGGTTATGATGTTTGGTGGAGAGAGAGCTGAGAGGATGGAGAGTGTTTAGAATATTGTAGTCAACGGCATTAAAATACCATTTTAAAATCTGCCAAATCGTTGGGCGTGATACTAGATAGTAAACTTAAATTCGTTGAACAAACCAATAAAACGCTGAAGAAAGCATACATGAAACTTAAACTTGTATATGCAAATAAAGATATCTTGTCCCTTAAATTAGAAAAATGTTAACCGAATCACTAGTCTTATCTCATTTGAACTAGTGCAATTTTGTCATTGGACCATTTCTGAATAAGGTTTAAAAACGAAGAGTTCAGAATTCTTGTGTCCATCTTATCTCCGCTCAAGACTAATTCCACGGGACTACTTTCATAATCGCAACACAAGACGTCACACCCTGCTGACTATTCTCAGACACGCAAGGGCCTTGAGGCGAAAAGGGTTCACATATCAGGTTGTGCGTCTCTACAACACATTGCCTTTTTACTTAAAGATTATTGACAGTACTGACCTCTTCAAAAAATATATAAACAAATGCTGATGTCCAATAGCTCTATAAGGCAGTAAATCATATATTTTTATATATATGTTTTTTTTTACAAATTGCCTGTCTTCAACATTTTAACGGTACGTATTCAAATTCAAATTGTTTTATTAATTCATAAGATATAGCATAAATGACATTAAACAGGTCAAATTTAACAATACCAACTTTAAAAACATTAGTAAGTAATGAATAAAAAGTAAAATAAAATGTATAATACAAATAGTTTGACAAAGGACATATGCCTAAATATAGAATAAAAATAGAACTTAACAGCTAACAATAACACTGGCCGACAAAAATTTTTTTTTGTTGTAACACAAATCAGAATAGCATAATCTAATAGAATGGACCTATCCAAATACGAAAATCACAAATAGAAAGTTGTAGCACGTAGGGTTTTGTAGTTAGAGTTTTAGAACCATATCGAATGTTACGATACTTTATATCTATAGAAAAAATGATTTCAGAAAATTCTTAACCCTGTTTATTGACTATGTTTACAGTTTTCGCCTTTTAAACATATCAAAGATCTAAGAGAAACGCAAACCAGAAAAATATTAACTTAAAACACTAATTAAACTTTATTTTTTCCGTTTATGAGGTGTCCTATCTTCTCTCTTCAAAAACCAACAGTAGTCTCCCATCATAACTGGATCCCATCGTCCATGGTACGGAATTTCCATTGTTCTGATAGCTTGGTGAAACCTTTCGCCCTGCTCGTCACTAACAGCTCCCAAGTTTTTAGGAAAAAATGACAGATGGGAATGGAGGAAGTGAATTTTTAATGACATTCTGGCATCAAGGGTTTTATAGGAATCTAAGAGTTCATGAACTAATTGTTCATAATTTTCATCCATATTGTTGCTTAAAAATCCTCTTACTTCATTAACAAATTAATTCCATGCTCTGAGTTCCTGCCTGGTAAACTTTTCCGAAAAATTGACATCGTCCAGCAATTTTCTGATTTGTGGCCCAATAAAAATGCTTTGTTTTAATTTGGCATCACTTAACTAGGGAAAGACTTTTCTTAGGTATTTAAATCCATCACCATCTGTATTCAAAGCTTTCACAAAATTTTTCATCAGCCCAAGTTTAATGTGAAGAGGAGGCAAAAGGACATTTTTGGGATTAACAGGAGGTATAAATTTAACATTTTGAGATTCCAGTTGAAATTCGCTTCTTTCTGGCCAAATTTTTGTTTCATAATGCTGATTTATTGCACGGCTGTCCCATAAACAATGAAAACAGCAATATTTTGTAAATCCCCCCTGAAGTCCCACTAAAATCGCTATAACTTTTCAGTCCCCACATATCTGCCATTTATACCTATTGTAGTTTATGTTATTCAAAATCGTGGACATATTTTCATAATTTTCTTTCATTGCAACTGAATGGGCAACTGGTACAGAGGGTTTTAAATTTCCATTATGCAATAACACAGCTTTTAAGCTATATTTAGATGAGTCTATGAATAAGCGCCACTCACGAGGAGAATATTCAATATCAAGTTCCTGCATTAAACTGTCTATATCTGTACAGGCGCACAACGAATTTTCTATACTGTAGAATTTAGAAAACATAGCATTTCTTTTTCCGAACTTCGTAATTTTTGTTTCTTTGGCCAATAGGTTCCATTCCTTAAGACGGGAACCCAGAAGTTCTGACTGTTGCTTGGATAACCCAAAATCACGTAATAAATCATTTAATTCACATTGAACAATCAAATGTGGCTCGCCGGAACTGGGACCTGGTAAAAGTGGAATCGGTGCACTGTTCTTCTGAGCTGCCTGATGATGCGTTATCTCCATTATCTCCCAAATCAATAGCTTGCCAATTTAAAGGTGCAATCGGCACTGGCAAGTTTGCATTATGGTCGTATGGCAGAATGCAAATTTGGATATTCTATTTTGGGCTTTCCCTTTTTGGAATAACTTTCAGTCTTTGTCGGGCAAAAATAACAATCGTCAGAATGATTGGTGGGTTCTCCCCATACCATTTGAAGTGCAAAAGGCATACTTTTTCTCTTTCCCTTCATCCACTGCACCAATGATACACTACAACTAACACAGCACACATGATGTGCCCACCGCTTATCTTGATCCCCAATTAACCCCAGAAATTCTCCACAAATATAACAAAATTTGTCAGGAGAAATTTTGCAACTTCGGCGCGTTCTTCACATACACTTGCTTATCGGTACACAGAGAACCACTCAATTCGAAACTCAACAGAAGAGTGATGTTTAAAGTTTATTTTATGTCTAATGTTGTAAATAACCCAGTCTAGGTAATTTTTCCGTTGTAAAATGGACCCATTTTAGCCGCCCCACAATAAAATTGTTTACCTGCCAATATAAAAGGTTCTAATTAGGCTATTAAAAAATGGTACGTATTAGGGCTTTCCGAATATTTTTTTTATTATTGGGAAGGTATTTCCATTGTGAAAATAATGAGCTGGCCTGTGTTAGAAAAATCTTGTCGGTCAGTGTAATTAGTACAATACATTAATTATTATTATTCAGGTCCCAAAAATCCCAAAAAGAAGGCATTCGCGGTCAGGTTTTCTCTCAGTTTCTTTCTAAAATGGTTAACATTCTCTTGGCGTTTTATTGTATCTGGTATTTTGTTGAACATTTTCATGGGGGAATAGTGTAGAGATCTTTCAAAGAATGTGGTTTTGTGTCATGGTATCACCAACGCCGAAGTATTTTGTGTCAGGTAATCATAATAATATTGGTTTTGTGTAAATTTATCGGTATTTTTAAACACACAAAGTGCACATCTAGATGCGTCAATCGAAGCAACAGTCAGAATTTTGTGCGTTTGAAATGTGTCTTTACATATTTCTAATAGCCTCAATCCAAATATTAACCTGATAAGTTTTTGTGCAATAAAAGCTCTACTGACCTCGATGGCTTGACCCCAGAGCATGATGTTATATGTTAAGAGTTCAGAAGTGTATCTGTGGGAAAAGTTTATCTCAGTTTTAGAACGGAAAAATATGCTCTGTTTAGTCCGGATCAAATATGATCTATTTGGGGACTCCTACTATTCTTAGAGTCCAAGTAACAACCCAAAACATTTACCACTTCTACACTGTTCTCAATACTTGCTTTTGGTTTGTTGTTGTAGAAGTGAACTGACACTGTATTTTCTTTGTTGAGGATCAATCTATTTTGAATTCACCATTGACTCATGCTGTCATATATTTTTGTGATGCTTTATATATAAGTGTTTTCTCATCTACTGCTAAGACTCCCACCGACGTGACATGAGCAAACTTGATAGTTGTTGTTAGAAGAGATAAGTCATTATTAATAGGATGAATATTAGTGGTATCAAAACTGAACCATGTGGTGCCTCGATATTAATTTCATATTGTTCAGATTTAGACCTGATAAGTTGTACTATTATTTTCCTTCCTTCCAGGAATGACATTAGAAGTGAGAATGCATTTCCTCTTTAAGTTAAGTTTAGGTTATCAAATGCCCTGGATAAGTCAAAAAAGAGACCAGCAGCAGCATGTGCCAAATCCCATTCTTGATCTATGAAACCTAATAACACGATTGCAGGTATCTCTGTAGATTTCTGGCTTCTAAATCCATGTTGCTGTTTGTAGAATAAATTTATTTATAAAAGCAACAAGTCTAATATATTTAAACCTTTCACCTATTTTGGACAATGTACTCAAAACAGAAACTAGTCTATAGTTTTCAATGTTGGTACGATCTCCTTTTTTATATACAGGGATCACTTTAGCAGTTTTCAGTAGCTTTGGGAATTTTCCAGTTTGTATTGAAGAATTAATCGACACCCTAAGTGGCTCAGCTATTTCACTGCAAACTGTTTTAAGTGCCTTAATGGGTATATCATCAGGCCCCACTGATTTTTTGTTTTTAGATGTTGTATAATTCTTTGCACCTCCATTTCTGTCACAGGTTCCAAAAATGTAGTATAAGGCTGTATACCCGATGCAGTAGGTGCAGTAGCAGAAGCAGAATTAATACCTGCAAAATGGAGTTCAATTTTTCTTAATAATATTTGAGTTTAATAATGTTTGTAAATAATTGTTGAATAATGTTTTCAATTGCGTGACTGCTCTAGTTTACATTTATTTATAAAGTATCTTAAAAGTTTTACATTTTTCGTTTTTTTTAATGTATTAAATTTGTTGTTACTGTCAGTTTTTTCTTTAATAGATTTATTTACTTACATAGTTACTATAGTTATCTACTATCTTATTCGTATGTGCTACATTTGAGGTTGAGTGTAAAAGAAGCTATAAGCTAAACTTTGCCTTAGATGATGGTATAAATACATTTTTTTATATATTTTTTGAATTGTTAAATTACAAAATAAAAGACGTTTATTATTATTACAGAGTTTATATATGTATTCTTATTTTCATAAAAAAAGAACCAATAATCCCGTTAAAAGATATACCACACCAAGCACTGACTAATTAAGAGTATTGCCTGTTAATATCAAAAATTGTATTTTCTAATATAAAATAAAGTATCTGAAAAAATAGCTTCGTCGGAAAATATGATATTTTTGAAGAAATTGAATTGAAGTTGATGTTCACCGAACCATAAATAACAATCTAATCTCTTTGCCTTATTGCCTTCTTTAATGTATGGATAAATTTAGGCATATGGTTTCATATTATTTGCTATAAATTACCGTCAAATGTGATTTACCAACGATGCCAAATTCACGTGCCCTATGTCGAAGAGATTTTTTTTTGGGATGATGGTGGGCTGAATCCGTTACGATGGCTACAACAGATTTTCTTCTTCACTTACGCTAGATTTTTTCTTATTATGTTAAGTACTCTACCTGTCTGCATAAATTTTAAATTACACTTTTTGCTGCACTGTTAGCATTTCAAGATAAATATTTGAATTCAGTTTTAGAAAATGTTTTTAGTATACTAAAAATAATAGAAGATTTTTCATTACCGAAAAGATGATAAATGTAGAAATAGTTATGTACCTAAAAAGGTTAATTTAATTACAGATTTATACTCTAAATCTAACCGTATTTGAATGATAAATATTAAAAATAATATTATTGATAAAATAATAAAGATATAATTACTATTGTACTGAATAAATAATACTGTTTTTAGAAGTTGCTAAATCCGTTGGAATTATTTCAAAAGGCTGTGCGTGTTTTAAATCATGCACTTTTCTCTTGACGCTTTATAATAAACTCGAAACGTGAGTTTTTCAATGATTTAGGCTAATCAGATGTTTTTGTAAAGAATGACTTATTATTCTAACTTCACAAATAAAGAAGTTTCTTCTTTTCCGGTGTCAATCCGCAATTGACAAATATGTTACTAAAAATGATAAGTAAAAAGTTTGTAAAACAGAGCAAATAAACAGATTGAGAAATATAATGAATATGCAGCTGCTAAAATGAGATTATACAACAGCAGAACAACTCAATACACTATGTGCCAAAGTTTTTCATTTATTTTTTTATCGTCATTGAATAATATTGTATTTCTATCGGTTTCATTAAATTACCTATCTTCAAATGCTAACAGCATCACAAAAAGGTTTCACGGTCCAATAATACTGTTTTTGGAGAAGATATTTCCAACTTAAGAGTACTGATTTCACGAAAAGTGGCTTGATATGTCCTTGACAGACAAAAAAGTAGCATCCATTATTTCAAATGTAGATGGACCGACAACAAACAATTCTGCTTAAGCAAAGAATAAAATGCTATATGCAGCCATCACAATGGATTCAGAGTATCATTCAAAAAAAATATTTTCGACAGACGGCAGCGTAAAATTAACAATGTTGGTAAAATAGATTGACAAGTGGTTTACTGGAAGAAAGTGGTGAGGCCAAGAGATTAGGTTTTTGTTTATAATTCGCTGAACAACACCTTTAAAATCGTAATTTATTCGAAAATATAATATTTTTCAGATGAAGCTATAGTTTATTCAAAGTCAATTGGAACATACCACCGTTCGACAGCACGCGGTAATAATTATCACCGTTTGACAGCACGCTTTTGGCAAAGCCTTTGATTTACAATCGACAGGTGGCATAATTGTTTAGTTGTTGTTTATTTATATTTATATTTATATATAATGTTTATATTAATTTTGGGGTTCAATATAAAAGTTAATATGTGGCGTGGTATTTCTTTTAACGAAAATGTGAAAAAGAAATACATATTGGGAAATGTTAAGTTATATGATACTAGATTACTTAGATAAAAGTATATTTTACAGCAAATGTTCGGACATGATTAAACAAGTATTTTCCTGAACGTTGAATCGGTCGATACGGAACAATCCCTTACCCAAAACAGGGTTCTAATATTATAATAATAGATTTTTGTTTATGGGGATATTTAAAGAAGAAAATATAAGTGAATCCCCTCAACAATAAATTTGATTTCTTAAATTATAATTTTTGCACCCCGTTTCTGATAATGAATACATAATAATGTTTTTAAAAGTTTTAAATGCATTCGTCATAATTAAAAAAAAAATTTAGTGACATTTTTTAAATTATGTATACTTTTCAGAACCCTGTATAATAAATTAGAGAAGTGATGCTGTTTTTTAAAATTTTAGCTAAGCGGGTTTTTTTTTATAAAGAATGACTTTTTATCCTAAATCTACAAGTACAAAGTTTTTCCTCTTCCGGAGCCAATTCGTGGACGCACCCTATATACAAGATATATTTCACGTTTACACATAGCCAATTAAAATTCTTATAAATTAAACAGAATAATAAAACTTGTGTACATTTAAAAATAGTTTAAATAAAGTCACACTGTTATTTTTTAAACGAAATACCATTTTTTCAAATTCCCGTTAATATTTCATCTAATTCCAAATATTTTCGAAAACATTTTTGACGCGTTTTTAGTATTACAATTTTAATTTGTATTAATCATGTTTAAAAACTTTGGCCTAGACAAAATACTTACCTGTAATAAAACTTTATGGTTTCATAGGTATCCGTTATAACAGAAATAAACAAATTGAGGATAACGTAGATGTACAAACTGATGAAAGAATACAGGTATATCCTTGAAAACCACCACAAAAGGCTGGATTTATTTGACATGATGGAGAAAGTAGCAAACATGTCGTCGCCGTTTATTAATGAGAACAAACATTCAGACGTTGTAGAAAGTGTGCGAAACTTCAGGTGGTAAGGTCCTAAAATGAGCCAACCACAAAAGGTGAAACCTCCATATATTAGCACAGCACATAGGAGAAATCTTGCCACCTACAAAGCAATAAAAATATGTGTAAATTGAACTTATAACTGGATTTATAGAGGGTGTTCGCTATTTAAACCCTACACAGCAAAACTACAGATTATTTGGGTGAAAATATTGCTATTTAACCAAGCTTACCTCAGTGCAAAAGTTGATAATAATCGAGATACCGGATGTCAAAGTTGTAATTTTCATTTCGTTTTTTTCTTAATAATTTATCAGCAGGGTGACAGAACGTTACGAAATTATGAATTCAGGGGTTTGTTGAGGCGAGAAATTCAAATCTGTTCTCAGTTCGAAAGCAATTTATAGAGGGCGCCACTCAAGGAACATTAAATCTCAAAATGACATAAATTTTCTGTGCCAAGGCGTATTATCCTAAATGTTAAATATTATGTATTTCTCCCTTTTTTACGCAAAAAAGGTATACTTTGTAAATGTCCCTCCGTTTTCCTGATATCTGTGTATCAATTATTCAGTACATTTTTTCAAATCCCCAAAGGTAAAATTTGTATTGAAAACATAGCTACAACAATAATAACAACGGAAAAACAACGACAACAAGAACAGTTAATAAAAAAGAGGGCATCCTTCGACAATAAATGTTCAAAGTGATTTCCACATACTTCAATACATTTAACAACCCGTTTTCTAAACAACCGTCTTATTTTTAAATAATAACATCTCGAAACTATTCCTACAGCATTCACAATTTCATTCCATAATTCTTCTCGAATGTTCACTCCTTTATACACAAGCGACTTCACATATCCGCATACACAAAAATCAAGCGAATTGAAATCGGGACTCCGTGGTGGCCAAAACATCTGCCTTCTTTGGTCAGGTCTAGAGAAATGTGCTGGGCTCCGCCTGCATAAACAGCATGCTTTGTCTTAGTTCTAAAGAAAACTCAGCAAAACATTCGGTTAACTGAGTTTGCAAAAAATTAAGGTATATTTCGCCGTTTAAATTAGGAGATAATTCGAAAGGACCCAATACAGGATTGTCAATAATGCCACACCAAACCTTAATTTTAAATTGATGTTGGAAATGACCTTCGGCTATTAAACGCGGATTTTCTAAATCATATGCATATTTATTTCTAAAGTTGAAAACGCCTTTACGTGTAAACGTTGCTTCATCTGTAAATAATATTTTGTTTAAAAAGAACGGGTCGGCATTGTGCTGGATACGACAGAAACGAGTGAATGTCAGTCTAGCTGGCGTGAAATGCAATGGATAGAAGAATTTTGGAAACGGTGGACTTGCGTACAGCAGTTCTCGCAAAAAGGTGTCTTGTACTTAATTCAGCGCTTTCGGCTATGCGGAACAGAATTTCTTCTTCCTGGTCGGGAGTTATAGTCTTAGGGCATCCTGCAGAATGCCGTTTGGGACGAAATGAGCATGTTTCTCCCAGTCGGTCGTAGAGATTCTTGAGAATTTTAAAATCTGGTTGTCTACATTGTGGATACATTTCTAAATATATAATTCTAATTAAAATTTTCCTGCGCGTATACACACACACACACCATATCCCGCATTTCTTTATTAAACATCTCGTTATGCCTTGACATTTCGTACTTGAAAATGTCAACAAATACTATACAAGTTTGACAGTAACTATATGTGTAGAGTTTGTTACTGCAACTGACAACTTATTTAATAACAGCCAACTTCGATAAAAATTTTATATCTCGGAATTTGAAAAGGTGTACTGAATAATTGATACGCAGATATGAGGAAGACGGTTACGCGGAGCGACATTTACTAAGTATACCTTTTTTGGGTAGAAAAAGTGGAAAATACATAATCTTTAACATTTAGGCTAATACATCGTAACACAAAAAAAGTTACGTCTTTTTAATAGATTTAATGTACTTTAAATTTCCTGGCATCCGAACTAAGAACAGATTTGAATTCCTCGCCTTAAAAAACCCCCGAATTCCGTTCTGTCACCCTGTTGATAAATTATTAAGAAAAAACGAAATGAAAGTTACAACTTTAACACCCTGTATCTTTGTTATTGGCAACTTTTGGACAGAGATAAGTTTGGTTAAATGGCAATATTTTTACCGAAAGAATCTGCAGTTTTGCTGTGTACCATTAAGAAGCGGACACACTGTATAAAAATGGTTTAAGCTAAAAACAATAAAAGCAATATATTCAACGTATATTATTTAGTTAAGAAATAACAGCAAAGTCTCTAGGCTTTGAAATTGCTAAAAAATCTCAAGAATATACCTGGGGTGCTGCTTTCTGTAACGTCAGAATGACGATATTGTAGGTTTTAAAGAAACCAAGATATCTCAATATGCCAAACCACACCAACATGTTTCCTATTCCCAAAAACAAACTACATATATTCCACTGATCGCTTGCAAACTCTTGTCTTTCTATTTGCTCTTTTATTGAAGATCCTACAAAGAAATACCGATTTTGTTAATTATTATAATTATAAAATTTATTATACCAAAATTGGGGATATTACGCATTTTTACAACAAAATTAGAGAACTATTATATTTATTATCGGTATAAAAAACACATAAGGTTAAATATTAAAAATTTAAATATTTTTTGAAGTAGTGAGTAAATGTAACAATTTTTTTTTCGTGTAAAGTAATCGTAGGTTTGATTGTTCCGAATCGTATTTGTGCGTCTGTGGGCTTTTAAGGTCGTATAAAATGACGAATTCAGGTCATTGGAATATAAGAATCCTGAAAGTGTTGGATATTATTTTCTCAGTACTTAAATCCACCTAAATTTAAGGTTCAGATTCATTAAAAAAACTGAATAAATTCGATAAAATTTTAGATTTAAAAAAATAATCTAGCGCATCATGTTCCTATTTTAAATAAAGGGTGAAAACAGATAAAATACCTCTTTGTGGTAGCTTATATACATTCGTACTAAATTTAAATGATCAACCAAACTCCGCTATGCCACTCGCAGGCCTGTGGCCTCCCCAGGCAAGAGGTGTGGAAGGAGGAGGGATCGAGAAGTAACATCTCGCTAAAAATCAAGGTTCAGCTGACCCGGCTGATAGCACCTTGTCAGGGTCCCTGTCTGGGGTTACAAATGAAGATCAAAGGCGGATGAAGCAGAAAAGAGAACCCAATGGTCCTGAAGACGGAAGAATCTCGAAAGGGGAGACCAATCTCTTGAGTCCTGAAAGACAGTCAGTGAAAGGATAGTTACGGTCAACTTGAACTATCAAGGACAATATTACCACAGTTGATGTATGTGCCCCCACGGACGATACACAAATGCAAGAGAAGAACGAGTTTTATGAACAAATTGAAGGGGTTCTCACAAAAATAGGAAACCCGTGCGAGATATTAATGATGAGCGATATGAATGCAAGAAATGGGAAGAAAAGAGGTGACCCCATAATTGGAAACTTTGGTGAAGATGTCACAATTGAAAACGGCCTTACACTCAATAATCAATTTCGACAATTAAATCTCAAAATCCTAAATGATTTTAACTCCCACAAGAATATACGTAAATATACCTAGCACCACGATTCAGGACACCTAAAATCTATTATTCATTGAATAATAAATATTATAATAAAACAGAAATCCAAATGGGAAGTTCTAGACACCAGAGTGTACGGAGGTGTAGAATGTGGATCAGACCATTACCTGTTAAAGGCTCTGGTACAAAAACAGAAAGTAAAAAATATAAAAAGATAGAAAGTGAGGAGACCATAATATAAAGATAGTATTAAGAACCTGTACTAACAGAGGTTTAACCAAAAACTTAATTTGACCATTATAAACAGCGAGTAATTATAAAATTATAAAACAAGAGTGACATAAGAAGTAACAACAACTACTATGGAATGACGATTGACAATTGACGATCTCAAACAACAAAAACAAACAAAGCAACAAGCCTATCACAAATGCTTAATTTCACAAAGGATAGAAGATAAAAATTAATACCGCCAAAAACAAATAAAATTCAGGAATATAATAATATCCCATACAAATCAGAACTGGGACAACAAATGCAGGGAAGTGTAGTCTCACTTAGATAGTAGTAGATCCTCGTAAGTTTGGAGATATATAAGGAATCTGAGAAATCAAATAACAACCAAGACAAATCTTCCAATCATGGATATAAACAAATGGAAAAACCATTATTCAGAAGAACTCAAAGAAACTAGAGCTCAGTTCATGAACCACTCGCTCAGATACCAAGACGTTGTCCTGAAGTGCGGATTACAGATGAGACCATACAGAAACTTATTCAATCAAAGAAAAACAAAAGAGGCAGCGGACCAGAAGAAATCCCAGCGGAACTCCTTAAGTGCGGAACACCAAAACTCACAAATATTTATATGCTCACATATCTATTTAACCGGTATCTTAATGAAGCTCCAGTACCGAATAGTTGGAAAGAAGGATGGATAACATCGATACATAAAAAAAATAGAAATCACTGCAAAAATTATCGTTGCATCTCGGCGACAAGCACGTTTAGCACTTTTATACCGTATGAACAATTATTAAAGACGTTAGTTAAGGATTAATATGAACCAATAGGACTGCAAAAACAGAAGAACCACTCCATTTTAAAAGTTTAATTAAGTTCAAGTTTTGATAATTTATCTTTTACACTGGTTTTAAATATTTTAGTCAAATCATTATTATTAAGTTGGTGAATGCAACGCTAGTTTATATCTAAAAAAAATTACACAAACGATCTAAATAATAATCTTATTTGGAAATAAAAAATATGTTAAATATCCTTTTTCTTTATAATTAGTAAATCACTGAGCTACTTAACACAAGAACCTCAAATTTTAAACAAAGAATGTTGTCAAACTGCATTTAAAAAACTTACCTATAATAATAAGTACGTCGTTGACAATTATCATAATATACCAGTAATTCACGAACTTGTTTTTATCTGCAGCACTAAGTCTTTTGTTAAACTGATGTTCAAAAAATATCATAGTAATACGTTTAAGTTGTTGAGCCCGCCATACAGTTCGAGAGCACAATACCAACGAAATTATGCAAATGATACTAACGGTGTAGTTTAGAAAACTACGAAGTATGCTAGATATTTCATCATCGGTGATGTATGTGGTGTCTCCTACAATTTGAAAAAAAAAACTTCGTATAATATTCGTATGCTACAGGGTCATATAAATATACAATACATGATAAACTAATAATACGTATACTAACTTTTAAAGATATAAAATGCAGAATGAAGCACCGAAAACGAAACAGCCGCTTTTGAGTATTTTAACAATTTGTGTTCGCTCGGACCTACCATTTTTAATATTAAGGGGGAGACTTTTTAGGTAACATATTCAACACCTAACTTCAACCCCCTAGCGAGGGTAAACATAAGTTCTACAAAGTACAAATCTTAAATTATAGCACGGGAGCTAGCGTAACTTTTCTTAATGCCAGTGATTGTGAATATGGACCTATTTTTTTTATGTGATTATGTTTCATCTTTCTTTTTTAGTAAGCTCTTTTCTCATTCTTTGCACTGCCAAAGTTAATACATTTACATAATACCTGTGCCACCTTATTATAAATTAGTATGCTTTAATATTATCAAAATGTATAAAATTTTAAAGGTTTATGGAGGATAGTCGCACTTCTGGTTAAGTATAGTAGCATTCGTTTGCTAGACTTCGCCAGGGGTGTTGTGATTCCATGCAACTTTCTGTCTCTGCAATTTCTTTTGAAGATTTTTTTTATTAAAGGCCTTATTTATTTATTTATTTAATCTATAGGAATCTATTGTTATTTTTTTTTATTACTCAAAAATTACTATTTTTGAAGTATTGATAATGTATGTAAAATCAAAAATTCGACCTTACGATACCTACAAAATAAAAGATAGTATTGAAAAACAGCACATCACTAAACTTCTCATGAAAATCTGTCTCTAGAAAGCGCATTTTGTTTTTCACTAAATGCACACTAATAATGAAGCCGGAAAATCCTGTATAACCAAAAGAAAGCTTTTTACGATGCTTATGAACTTTTAGCGTCAGTTGAGTTATTTGACTGTAGTAATGCGATTTATAAATCCAGTTTTTCTAGATGACTATTAAATGCCTCCACCCATACTCAGTGAGTTTTTGGAAATGATGTGACGTCGATTTAGGCAAGTCTTTGCATGTTTAAATTTAAAAAAAATATATACTTTTGCAACTATTTTAATGTTTACAGTTATTCTATTATATTTATTATTGTAATTTTTTAGCATACTTTGTTTTGTTACAGTTTGCTCTGGATACTTTTATTTTAGGTTGTGTTATTCTGTTGTTGTCTACATAGAAAAAATATGTTGCCCGCCCTAAAATAGACTTCTGGGTACGGCCCTGCACGCGGCTTTACTGGTACAATCGTTTCTTCTTCCTTCATTAAAAATGAACTCAAAAAAATAGAAAAATTGGACCAAAATCAGGAAGAGAATGGAGAGACATAAATCCAAATCTTACCAACCAGAGTCTTTGGTACGTGGAAAAAAACATATTAAGCGCGTTACTCACTATTCGGTGCGATTTAGCGGTGTGATTCATTAATGCGATTCGTCAATGCACAAGCAAACGCATGATTCGCCGAAGTCAAAACCTTCTTTGATGATTCGCCCAAAAGCCAGAATTGCCGCGCACCGAATCGCACCGACGAACCAGACCCTCCCCACTAAGTACAAACCGATGCATCAAATCGACGAATCAACGAAATAGTAAATAGCTTATTAAGTAATATTATTGGAATATTGAAATACATAAAACACATTTCAATTATCCGGTTACTGTCTACTGAAATGGCAGTATAAATAAAAGATAAGACTTCAAAATCTTGGCAAATTCCCTGAAAATAGTATAAGCCAAAAGTTAAAATAATTAGTCCCCCATAACCTTTTTCAATTATTTCAACCAATGAGATGAGTTTTAGCAAAAGTATTCGCGATTCGCGCTTACGAAGGCTAAGCTTAAACAATAAAATTCCCCTAAAACTTTATGCAATTTTTTATAAGATTCTACTTTCTCAGATACCTTTACACTTCAGTCTAAGAGCTTCGGCATCTAAATTCACTAGAATTTGTCCGTCGTGATCTTCATTGTTAAATGCTATCGTTACGTCGAATATGTAACAACTTGGAGCAGTTATCCTAGAAAAGAAAAGCAAATTTTTACATTATGCCTTTTATGTTGAGGTATTATACAGGTTTGACAAGTAAAAGATGACACCAGCTATATCCTAGAAAATGTTCATTGGATTGTTTAACAAAAATTATTTGCAATAAAAGTGAACAAGAAAAATTACTGCCAATTGTTTTCGAGTTCCTAGATTAACCCCCAGAATTTAGTTCTATCAAGAATATAGGCACTGAAGAAAAATCTGACTAAATTTGCTTTTCAATGCTTCCACACTACTTGTTTCTCCAGTTAGATAAACAAAAATAATGGAAAAAGAGTAAGACAACGTTCTTGCGCTGAATGAAAAATATGCGCCTATAAATATGCAGTGTTGGTCCTAAAGGTCCAAACGTTTCGTCGAGAATTCACGAGTATCACTAGCGCCGTCACCAGTATGGCCGTCGCGCCTATTTCCAAAGAAAACACTGAAAAGTAAAAAATAATTAACAGTTCAAGTAGAAAGTCTATTTTGCATTTTTCATTAGCTTGATGCCGACGTCAGAAAGTCGTAGTTCTAAGATACAATGAAATATTATTTATAACTTTTCAGTGTTTTTCAGTACAAGAAACGTTTGCTATTCATGTGTGTTTATTAAACATTATCAACTTTGCTATGCGCAAATTACTTTTTTTGGTTAATTACATATCATGCAATAAATTTAAAGCTAACATAATAAAGTTTTTTTTTTAATTTGCTCGCTAAGGGATGACCTGGCACAACCCTTAATACTTATATTGAAAATTTCATCCCAGTAAGTTAAATCTTCCTGGAGTAATCAGTAACAACGAGTAGAATAAATTAACTTTTTGATTATCCCCTCTTTTCCCGTTCACCGCCATACACATTACTAATGACACAAGAAAAGGACATGCGATGCTTTTGATATTTTAGTTTGTTGTTGTCATACCTATAAGAACATTTTTTTGCCATTTCACCAAAACAACAGGGTGAATCAAAAAGTTGTATAATTCGAATTTACATATTTTCGCATATTTTGATCCTCGCAATTTGTTTGTAAACCTATGTTAGCATGTTATTTTCGTTCCTATAGGGACACTTTCTTGCCATTGCATCATACCTCGTAAAATACAAGGTTAGTCAGAAATCGAGGGCCAAAAATTGTATATTTCTAATTTACCAATTTTTCACTACACATATTTCGGGCCTCGCAAGTTGTTTTGTAAACCTAATAGTTATTCTCATGTTGGTAATACCTGAAGTGTCTTGGGGGATTTATACAAAGTAAAGGCGTAATTAGTGCAAGTTCCCTTCTAAAAAAGAAGTACTGTAATAGTGAAAAAAATCACAATCAAAATAAATATCACTTTCTGTGATTTTTTCTAGATCTTTACGTTTCAGGGTCCCTAGATGACGAAAAACATGTTTTCTCAATTTCATCGGTCTGTTTGTCTGTCTGTTCGCGGCAAACTTAAAAAACTACTTATACGACTGACTTCAACTTGGTCAAAAATTAAGGATCATATAGGGACGAACTGATAACATTTTGGTAAAAATCTAAGATGGCAGAACAAAATAGCGGCCTAGTGAAATGTTAAAAAACGTATTACTAAAAAAATTGTTTATCCAATTTTTCTTAAATTTTGTAGAAAAATCTAGTATTATATAGGAATCAACTGGTAAAATTTTGGTACGAATCCAAGATGGCGGAACAAAATGGCGGTTTAATAAAATATTTAAAAATCCAGCCTGAAAAACTATTTAATAAACTGATTTCAAATTATGTGCCATAACTAATTGTACTATTGAGATAAACTAGCAAAACTGTGGTACTAATTCAATATGGCCAAATAAAATGGAAGCCAAAATCCTGAAAAAATCACTCTCTCAGGTTATACATGTCTTCACGTTTTAACGTCCCTAGATGCCAAAAAATATGTTTTATCAATTCTGTCGATCCGTCTGTCGGTTTGTCTCTCAGTTCGCGGCATAGCTTAAAAACTACTTAGCAGATTAAGTTCAAATTATACATATCTTCACGTTTTAACGTCCCTAGATGCCAAAAAAATATGTTTTATCAATTCCGTCGATTCGTCTGTCGGTTTGTCTGTCAGTTCCCGGCATAGCTTAAAAACTACTTATCAGATTAACTTCAAAGTTTAGTCAAAAATTAAGGAACATATGAGGACGTACCTGGTAATATTTCGGAAAAAATCTACACCAGTCTGTCTGTCAACATCGTCATGTGCTTGTGTAGATTTATTGTTCGTCATCTTTAAGGTATTTTAATTTCATTCTACTCTTTTATTGGCGAATTTTCTGTAATGCATTCTCCGAAAACATTGATTCTAATATTTGCAAGAAAATATTGTGGTAGGACGAGAGCCCATTTTGTAATAATGGGTGGTTTAACCGTAATATTCATTACCTCTGGACACAAACAAACCAACATTTTTTTAGAGAGACGGCGTTTCAGGAAAGGTTCGGGATTAACGTTTGGTTGGGAATTTTGGATTCTAAAGTTGTGGGTCCCTACTTCTTTGAGGACCATTTAACTGGTGACATGTACTTGAATTTTTTGATAAATGACTTCCAAGAAATGTTAGATAACCTGCCCTTGGCTGTGCCTAGAAATTTTGAGTATTTTCAACAAGATGGTGCTCCAGCGCATCGTTACCGTCGCTGTAGTAATTTTAAACCTAACCATTGGTAATAACGGTTCTATTAATTGGCCACCTCGTTCCCCGGACCTAACTCCAATGGATTTTTCCATATGGGGATACATAAAGGACTTGGCATATTTAATGACTCCTGCAAATTTGGATGATCTTAAGCTAAGAATTCAGTTGGCATGTGATAAAATAACACCAAGTGATAAAATAACAAGTATTTATTTGTATTTTTCGGTATCCACATTATTAAATAAAGATATTTATGAAGAAACCCATTCTTTCAGTGAAAATCCAGAGCAGTACTAGAAAAAGAAACATGAAGATGAATATAATAGTACGAAACGTCGATAAAAATGTTCTTGGTGTATGTTGATGTATTAACTGTAAATTGTTCTTCAAGAAAATTAAATAAAAAATGCAGGTCCGTATTTAAAAAAAAAATGATGGTGGTGGCCAGTAGACGAAACGTCGGATTGAAAATTTGAGGGCGCCATTTTGTAGAGAACATTAAAGTAAGTAAGTGTTGTATAAAACTTTTTTCTAAAGTACGAACCTTTTAAGATGTTAATATAATAATAAAATAATTTTGAAAAGACAAAAAAATTCAAAATCTGTAAACGGATTATTTACGTCCTCCATTAAGGACACTTTTTCTTTTTAACCAACATCGTGACTCTTGCCGTTTATTTGATAGCAATAGTGGTATACCCTAAAATAGACACCCTATATATGTACCTTATCCTAATTTACCTCTTACTCATCAAATACTAACTTATTAATTTGAAAATTGAAACTCAAAACTTTCAAATTAACAAAAAAAGTTTAAATTAAGCTGTTAAAACAGCACAAGGGTCAGTCACATACCACTTTGCTTTTCAAAACGTCCATGATGTCCAATTTTACGTACGCACTATAGGTGCGCAGATTTTAGAACTAAATAAAGTTCATAGCACTCCTCATGTTAAAAGAGCACTTGTAGAAAATCAAAGATTGAGGGAACTCCTATAAGATATATAATAATGAGACCTTGACTCTAAACTACTTTGTAAACAAAATAATTTAAATATTAATATCTGAGCTGTTAACTTAGTTAATTTTTGTATAGTGTCATTGAATATAAATTACTGCCACATGTTTATTTTACTACCACCTGTATACATACAAAAAAATTATAATGATGGTAGTCTGTTAATAACGTTTTATTCATACCGAATGTTTGAGGTTGCACATTTTCATGTCATCCTGTATACAAAAAATTACATAACGGGATAGCAAAAGAGATATCTTTTAGCAAATAGGGTTATATGTCTATTACATACCTCAATGCTTTAGTTTGAAAAGTGTTTAAAAAAATGTAAATTGAATTATAAAACTCGCTGCCATGTGTCTTTTTAAATATTATGAGTAAAAAACACGGGTGAATGAATTTCAAATCAAAACATATAGAACAACCATAGAAACGTCCTCTACAATTTAGCGTTTAACTTATTAGAATCGGCCAAGCCGTTTAGACAATATGCACGAACAAACATAAAAAAAATACATACAGGTCGAATTGAGAACCTCCTCCTTTTTTAAAGTCGGATAAAAAGTAATAGTTTCAAAATAAGTAATTGAAGAAAGAACTACACAGAGAGTAAATTAAAACCTTCTAATACCTACAAAACGGTTTGTGTTAATATGATTAAATGTTAATACATTGTCTTGTTTATATATTTTTAGTCAGCTGGTCAGTATATATCCCAGGAAGTCGCGGGCCGGTCTTGGGCAGTCTTTTTTTAAGAATTCATTTATATTTATTTATTTTAAATATATAACTTTGATTTCATTCAATAAAATCTGGCAGATTTGATCATGTTGAGAAGACTGTATTTTTAATCTATAATGTAATATAGTTTATAAATTATTTCATTATAAATCAAAATGAAATGATTTTTACGTTTAAGTTATTAAATTTTAAAAACTTAGATATTTCTAAAATGTTGTGTACAGGCTAATTTGAGCTCACTATTTCAGAATTTGTAATAACAAAAATAGTTATGTAATATGAGTCCATTAAGTTAGGCGAGGGCCGGACGGAAGACCTCTAAAAATACGTTTGAGAATTTTAGTTAAGGTTACATTCATAGGTTTCATATTATGAGCGAATATTTAGCGAGCAATAATACTAAAATAATAATACAACTAAATATTAAAATAAGCAATACATAGACAATGATGCAATGATAAAACTAACATACATACCTACTAGCGGCTTTAAAGTTGACAGTTTTCAACGAAAACATTAAATTCGCACGAACGAGAGCAGAAAAGCTAATATTCATTTTGTTTTCAAAAAGCAAGCTTCTCGAATCCAAATCCAATCCGTTGTCATGGCGGGAAATATTAATACACCTTTCAATTATTTCACTATTGAAAATATATGATTCATTAAATCCATAGATTATGCCCTGCTTGTAGTGATATAAACACAGTCTCATATCTGAGGGTGTATTATCTTCATTTGCATATGAATAAGGACCTTAAATAGAAAAAAATAAATCAATCAATTAATTATTCGTAGCGCGGCGATTTCTTCTTTTGGGCGGTGAGTTGGGCATGGTTATTCGGCCGAATTAAATCCATGCGAAAAATAATAAAAATGTATGAATCAAACCTATGAATCGAACCGAATAGTGAATACACGGCTTAAGCCCGCAATCACTATTCGTTGATTCGTCTGATTCATTTGGGCGAATCATCCAGTAGGCTTTGACCTCGGCGACCTAAGCGTCCACATCAAATCTTTTGTTTTTTTTTTGTTTTGTGGCACAGGTTATATCACAATTGTATTTTTTACGAACTTTTATACGTGCTTCAAGGACCGTTATAAAAGAATTATATTCACTTTTTTATAGCTTTTATAAGTAACATTATAGAATTGCTATAAAACAGTTTTATAAGGTAGTTTAATAGCTTTAATATAATTATTATCCAGCAAGCAAGCGTCATCTATAGAGTATTCTAATAGGTTACTCTTATGATATATAACGATTATATTGTTTCCATTATAAAGCATTTTTGTCATATATTGGTGATTCCTTACAGTAAGAATAAAAATAGAGTTCATTATTTACATATTTAGCCACTGCCAAGATTACCTCACAGTATAAGGTCAATCGTACGACGATGCCAAGCCTAACCAGGCATTCCAATGTTTACAGAAATTTATATAACGGTGAATATATTTCAACATGATGCAACAAAATTTTCATACAAATAGTAAGGTTTCTCCAATTCCTTGTTTCTAAGCATATAAAGAAATTACATTTATTGTAAAATACTATAATACAAGCTAAAATACCTAAAGTCGCAGATCACATTACACCAGTAACAAAAGTTTTAATTAGATATGATAACCCCGATCGACTACTCAACGTATTAGACCGTTAGCATTAAACGATTCCACTTTCATTGATAAGGGATTCTTATAGTAAAATAATACAATAGTCTACAGCAAAGATTGTTACAGGGTCACGTGACCGGCGTGGCTTAAAAATCAATGGCGGTTCGTGGAACTACAATAAACTTTAACATTAATTACTTTGCTAAAAAATATTTTAACGCAAAAGTTAATTCAATTAAAGTTGTCATTAGGTACCAAACTTTTTTTAGCTTCACTACTGCATGTGTTTTAATGTATTATTGTGTAATCGTTGATATGGTTCAAATTTTCTAATTATGTGTTGCCTTACTTCAAGAAGCAGCTTTTTAAAGCTACGATGAGATTAGAAGAAGAGTGATTTTTTAAATATTTAATAAATAAGTTTTATTTTCTTTATCTTGGACATTGCGAAACTAGGAGCTTTAGTTGACCTAACTATGCTGCGGCAATGTGAGTTTGCAAAAAAATAGCCGCTTAAGTTTGGATTTGTCTTTTAATCTTTAAGTAAACAGCTAGATTCCCTTTTCCAGGGGACTTGTAATGTGTGATGGAAGATACCTTATTCACTTTTTTGGGTCACGTGACGTATTGACCAATCCGGTTCAGCATAATAGAACGTTTACCCTCAGAAGCAAAATGATACAAGAAAGTCTTTGAGGTAATTTTTTTGGCAATTACAATAGTTTTTTCCTATCAGAGAATTAAAATAATTATAGAATAAAATGGCATAGCGGACGACTAATAATTGTTCTTTCGAATAAAAAAAAATCTATACGTAGGTATATTGAAATATTGAAATTATAAATTTTCTCAATAATTACCTAGATGCTATTATATGCTAACCTAACTTAAAGTGTTATTTAATGGGTAGTAGTCGAAGGACACCTCACGCCCAAAAAAACGTACTGCGATTTCGAAAATCACTACCTTTTGGATTGGATGAAATCTGGGGAAATAATAAGGTTTCGGATGATTTCGGGCCTTTTTTAATTTTCGCTTGACACAGTTGATAATGACAATTGGCTATTCTATTTTTGTCTTATAGTTATAGTTATAGAGTATAGTATTCTAGTTGCAAAAAAAAACATGTTTTCTCGGTTCCGTCGGTTAAAAATTATAGGTTATATGAGGAAGACGTGGTAACATTTTGGTAAAAATCCAATGTGGCAGAACAAAATGGCGGTCTATTGAAATGTTAAAACATTATTATTTAAAAACTGCTTATCTATTTTATTTTATCCAAGTTTTGCAGAAAAATTAGATGTGACATGACCATCAACTGGCAATTTTACTACAAGTCCAAAATGGCAGCCTAATAATATGTTATTAACGTCATTGTAAAAAACTACTGTATCGATTATGTTAAAAGTTTGTTCGAAAATCAAATATTATATAGGGTTGAACTGGTAAAAATTTTGAGACATTCAAAATGGCAGCATAATTAAATATTTAAAAATATCTGAAAAAAGTACTTATCTGATTGGATGATTGATGACATCGCTATTTTGATTATTTATTACTAAAAATGTATGAATTGCACCCTTAATATCGAATTTTAATCAAATCTGCATAAATGTTAAAATTCGCTCGCAATCTCGGCATTCCCGGTCTGATTTTTTAAATATTTACTAAAAATGTATGATATGTATTCTCAAATACCCCAGATCCGACTTTCTTTCAGTCAATTGTATACAAATGTTTAAATTCCGCCGCAATCTTGAATTTTTAAACTGCACAAAAATTCGTGATGTTCATTATTAAATACCCCCACATGCCGAATTTTAATAAATTTGCAAACATTTTAAAATTAGTCTGCGAATACAATTTCATAACTTTCATTCTTAAATACTTCTAGATACTGATATATCAGGGGAATCTGTACAAAAATGACAAAATTCGTTCGCTATATTGGCGCCGTCTTTTTGAATTTTGCTGCGCATTCTGAAATAATCCGCACAAATGTTGAAATTAAATTTTCCTAGGCACCGATTTTCAGTTTAATCTACACAAGTAACAAAATTAAATTTCTAAAGATTGACTAAAAAAGTATATACATGTCAAATTTGAAAATAATGGGTAATGTGGAAGTGGTAAAAAATACATTACAAGATTTGAACCAGACATACAATAAGGCGAATAGGAAGCCAATAAAATCGTGTTAAAAGCATTGTTTTTTAGTTTAAAACTCGATCAATAATATATAAATAACTAATTTCGTTTAAAACTTAACTAACTTAATGGTTTGAATTTAGATAGTGAAGTACGGAGCGATTATTTCTTTAAAATTTGTAGGTAATTAATTCAAAAAATGAAAAACAATTTCGTTTTTCCGGATACGATTTCGTCATTTCTAAATCTTGGTATAATTTCACAATTTAATTTAAAAAATATTAGAAGTTTACTATGTCAAATCTTATTACTGACATTAATAAAATCCCCACACATTTGTGAAAACACTGAAAATGATGCCATAGAACGGTGTATTTTACAGTTCTATGGGCTTTTTCTTTTACCTAATTAAGGAAAAGGTAAGAATCCTTCCTTTTGTCAAGGATAATGAAGCATCGCCCATTTCTTCATTTTGTGTGAAACATGTATTTTTTGTGATAATTTCATGGTATTGATAATAAATATAATAGTTTTCAATAAAATGGCCCCCGAATTTTCGACGTTAATAATGGCGCAGTTCCAATAAAGTAATATTGTAGTCTTTATATCTGTTATAAAGCAGTTTTGTCTTAACCGTGATAGTTAAAAAGTAATGTATAGCTTCTTTTTTAATCCTTCATTTCAGAAAAGCATTTCTACACGGTAAGAAATGATTTGAGTGCAATTTTTTTTTTAAATTATTACTTTAGTCAGGTAGATAATAAGGGATATTACCTTACCAGTTTTTACGTGGACTCAGAATATACACTGTGGATTGAATTAAACGGCACCCAAATATACTATTATAACTTTTTTATTTTTTAGTCGATTTTCATCATGTTTTGATATCGTAGACCCATAACTTCAGAGAACTATATTGTTCGAGATAATTATACAAAACCGGACTTACAGAATTTTTTTCAATGTGATACAATTTAAAGTCGTTGCAAAAATAGAACAATCGGTATACTATAAACGAGCGTATATGGGAAATATGCTATAAGAACCGGTATAAAGAACGGCCAACACATTTAAACTGGTTTAAAACCGTCGTAGCCAAAAAATTAAACTAAAAAATAAAACATAATATTTTTTTATATTTTTAAGTCTTAAATGTTTTCAATAATTGAATGAAAACAGCTTTCATTTTATTTTTTCATCCTCTAGATCTTGTTCTGTCAACCAAGCTTGTTTCCCGATCTGGTCGTTTAATATATCTGGTTCATCAGGGACTGACACTTCCTGTCTGTATTTATCCAGATTATTTATGAATGTGTCCACGGGAGAGGCACCATCTTGCATCTCTTCGTTAACTATTTGACAATTTGGAATTTTTTGATAATCGCCTGTCCTCAAATTAATTATATTCAAAAAGTTTTTTTTTATTTTTCTACGGAGAGCACGGCTTCTTTTAATTTTTTTCCAATTACTAAAATTTCGTTTATTATTCATTTATATTTTTGATCGCTAATTATTTATTTTTTATTAACTACAGAAAAGAAATAATTGTGGTTTTGTTTTTGATTATGTCTATTGAAACAATTATGTTTTGTAATGCTCGTCTAAGTTGCTATTTTGTATTTTTTGAAGCTATGCATGTATATAAATAGTTTATAATTGCCATATTAGAAAAATCTTTAACAACACATGTAGACATGCTCTTTTGCACGTCCGTATACTAAAATGTTTTATGATTAGTTTATTATGGTAATAATCAAGGTACTAAAACAACTGTTTTTTAGCAGCTATATAACGATTGGTAATTGCTTTAACAAAACAATTATACGATCAAATTATCATCGACTCAAAATGGCTGTATAAAACCATTTCTATAAACGTTCTTGCAGCAATTTAACGAACACCTGTGAAACAATTTGATAATATTGCCGTAATAATGTTCTTACCACCAACTAACTGAACTTTATGTTCCCAGTGACATTTTTATCCTACCAAATTCTTTAATATAACTAACTGCCTTGGAGCTACAATAAAATGGTAATAAATCGGTATTCTCCCAAAGATATTTTAAGCAAACGGCTGCTACCCTTACTAAGATTTGATTCATACAAGTAACTTTCATAGAAAGAAATCTTTGTACTTTCTGCTCGAAAAAACGAGTCACTCAGTAGATATAAAAATAAAAATTCCTTTTATATCAAGAAGTACCATGGCAACTAGACCTGGTCTAACTCTTAAACCTTTTTAGTAAATTCGGGGGTTAATTTGTTAAAAAATAGTTTAGTGTATTATTACTACTTGTTAAACAAAACAATTTCTCTCCGTTTAAAACTTAGCAATCATATTTTTTTGACAAATAAAGCAAAATTATCCAATCGTGAGAAAAACTATTTCTTAATTCACTTGTTACATTACTACTATAGAGCTAGTTAATAAAAATAAATTCGGACATAAATATTGGCAAAATTCTGAAATATTTTTTAATATTTTAAACAGATAAGTACTTAAACATCTAAAAATGTTTCTTCTAAATATTAATTACACAATTAATATGAATCCCTTTTAAACAATTGTTACAAGTTATTGTAACAAACGTAAGACTACAAATCGGTCTTTCCTAAAACAAGATGGGTATTACATTTTTAAAGGGTATAGCACTTTCGACTTCACGTAAAGGAAATTATAAGCAAATAATTGTGAGATTTATTTAGATTTAGGTATAGAAGAAATACCACAAATATTTGCTAGAGTATTACTTGATTTTAAATATTCACCAATTCTAAAATTTCATAGAAATTTAAAGGAAATTCAAAAATCACTAATACTCAAACAGTTCTATTAAACACATTTATTACTGTTCTTCATGCTATATTCAGACCACCCTACATACAGAAAAAGCTAAAAATTACATGATAATCATTTATCGTGCGCCTGTACAGGGTTTTTGTTAATTATTTAATATTTTTAAAGACAGAGAAAAGTTTTTATCTGAGACGCCAGGATTTGTAAAGAAAAAAAAAAGAAATGACAATTGAAAAGTAAAAAACTGAATAACGTTATTTTAAATGGAACACCCTCTATGATATGGCTCCATTAAATGGACCTCTTCTTGCTGATTATAAATATACCCAATTTAATACCTTTATCATTAAAAACAACTGATAAAATTAACAAAAACCCTGTGTGTTGTTAGGACGAGACAGAACATTCTGTGTTAGAAATTCTATCACACAAATTTGAAGCCAGTAAGATTACACTTCCTATTATCGAACGCTTATCTTTAAAGATATCTGTATATTTATAAACATCAATTAAATACCCAATTTATATTAAAAAAATATGCGGGATGATCCAATTAAAATAACAGTCAGTTTTTGTCAGTTTTTTACTTTCCAATAGTCATGTGCTTATTTGTTTAGCAAAACCTGGCAGTTTATATCAAATTATAAAATTTCTATATTTCTTTCCTATCTTTTAAAATAAAGCTTGTAGACGCCGTTAAAAATACATAAACTAAAACTATGTAAACATCTTGTTGAAAATTGGTATTACTATGTTTATTATTAATATTAAAAATCATTTAGAGATGCAAACACAATATAAAATCATCAGAAAATATAAGAATTTTGTTGATGTAATAACATGCCTTGACAGAAATGAGATAGGTATATAATTATTTTACAAACTGCTAGGTATTTAGTTTAGGCAAATGATTGGAGATAGCTACTTTTAGAAACGTGGTGAAACCGAAAAAATTGCGACTAAGCAATTCCGACATAATACGTTTAGTGAACATTCTACATTCTACGTTATTTATTACGTTGAAAAAAGTGTTAACTGTTCATTAAATCTCACAGCCTGCATCAAGATGTATCAAGTCCTACTACTGGAACCTGTGGTGGAAGATAGATCAAAATACAAGAGTTCTAACCACACTACTCCACAACTTATTACGTTCTGGAAGCGACTTTAGCTAACCAAGTTGGCATCATCAGCAGATGATATAAGTTTATATCTGCTGATGATGCTAACTTGGTTAGCGGGCGTCCAGAACGTAACAAGTTGTGGTGTAGTGTGGTGAGAACTCTTGTATTTTGATGTATCAATTCTATTTATGCACGTGTGGGTAAAAGAATCTTACCTACAGCTTCATCTAGATTGACATAGCCTTTATAAGCATAATCAACCGTTTGAAAAAAATCTTCTTCCTTGTAAATAGCTAAGGGTCCAATCGATGGGGGATACGAATTTACTTCTCGTGTTGCATCCCAGTTTCTTAAGAACAAATGGGAAAAAGTAATCCTATTGTCCCAAGTATAATTAACATGATTGTAACTACTGCAAAAAAAATACGAAATATTGTTAGATTTAATTTGCGTTATATGTATTTCGTATGAAAATCAATTATAATAAATTTGAAGTTTTTCTTAGACTATTTTTCCGATATATTACAGTTAACATATCCAAAAAATATGGGGAAGATCAATAAAATTGGAGTAGTGCTGAATTTTTGACTTTTTTGGTGATCAGAAAAATAAAATTCCAAATTGGCGTCTTTCTTCATAGCCATGTTAGACAATTTTTGGAATCGATTTTTTCAGCATTTTTCGAAATTTTAGTCATTGTAACTCAAAAATTGTTGAAAATAGTTATAAATATATGTTTTCCAAATACGAAAAAACTGATTTTTTGAAACATTGGCGCGCGCCCTCTATCTTCTTCGAATTTCAGTGTTCGGTCTCAGATAAAATGTTAAAAATTTGGAGTACTAAAATTATTGTCCTTATATTTTTCCTCCGACAAGATAAATCGATTCCAAAATTTTCAAGATGGCAGTGAAAAGAAACACAGAGACTGGAAGCAACCCAACTTGAAATTTTATCTTTTTGACCACCAGAAACAACATAATAAAAATTCAGCCCTACTCCATTTTTTTATCTCTAGTTACTCATTGACTACTAATATTAGCATAAGCGTATTTAGGGGGATCCGGACTCCTGTACAATAATGGAAGGCATAATAATACGGACACATGATGATATTTTTTTAGACTTTTCATTGTTTCCGCGGTCTCGACTCCCCGTACAATAAGGAAAAGCCACTCATATAGAAGTGAGGACCTTTTTTTTAGTCAAAAAGACTGATCTCGGACTCCCCTGAAACAAAATCGCAAATAGGCCACCGAATATTAGATTAAACTAAGAGGATTGGGTGGCAGATTGCCTAAAGTGCTGGGTTTGCCGAGATGATGTATTGTTTGGCCTGGTGGGCAATAGCAAAATTTTCCCCGAGAGAAAAGCCGTTCAGGATTGAGGAAGTGTAGCGACGGCGAGGACCGGCAGCAAGAATCGTAAGTGTGGTTTAAGGTTCTTGGACCGGCAGTATCTTTGCGAAGTAAGAGAATTAGGTTACTGCCATAAGGACAAGTAAAGTAAATTTCACAAAAAAAGATTCTAACTCAACGGCTGTAAGAAAACTACCTCTGTCGTTGCCATTGTGTAGCAAGAAGCTTAGTTAATTCAGGTATTGGGTCCAAATCTCATGGACCATTATACCGACAAGCCTTTAAGCATTTTTCATCATCTCTACCGGCACAATTGACGACGTTTCGCCCTTTTGGGGCTCATCAGGCCAATGCAGCCATATGGTAGAGATGATGAAAAAGAAGCTTAGTAATAAACAAACAAAAATAGTTGAGAGGGCCGGATAGTAATCTCATTTCTAGGCTTAAAAATTACTAAAATGTCTTCTTTTGTAGATATTTTATATATAGCTTACCTACAGCGGGTATTTTAAATACATTTTTGCAAAATTGAATGTCAGTCTTTATTTCTCACGGCAAGTGCTCAGCTGTATTGCTACATGATTTTACGAAATATACGTCTCAAGGACCCAGATTCTCGTTAACAATAACACAAATGTGCTTCCTATTGGTTCGTCATTTATTTGGGCGGAGTATAAACAAGTATTGTTAAATGTTCAGCATGGGCTTCCTAGCTCAGCGGTAGGCTTTGAATGTGTCTCATATGTGTTCGAATCCCTGTTCGGGCGAATTAATTTAGGTGAGGATTGGTTAGATTTGCTGTAAAGAACAGAGTTCCAAAGAAACAAGAATATATATATTTTTTTAACAAAACTTATACTGTTAGGTAGATATGTCCAGTTAGCGTTAGGTTAGCCCAGATTCGTCGATAAAACCGTCATTAAAGTCATAAAATCACACCTCAAAACATGGAAAATCAGCTTTCAAATACGCGCGGACTCTATAAAGTGGTATGATTGGCGGGAATGGTTATAAATCTAGGATCTTGTCTAAATCCTCGGCCACGACCACCAATTACGATACTTTAGAGTGCGCTCATATTTCAAATCTGATTTGAGGTGTGATTTTATGGCTTTAATGATGGTTTTATCGACGAACCTGGGCTATCTTTGTTTTAATATAGACTCGGAATTCGGTTGGGGCGCTACCGTGCAACCTAACCAATCCTAATCTAACCTAATCCGCATTTTTATTAATTATAAAATTTGTTAAAAAAATGCGTAAATCTAGTAATCCGCCTGAACGGGGATTCGAACACATATGCGCCGAATCCAAAAACGAGTATTCGACCAACGAGCCCAAGTCCATCCTTAACATTCAACAAAACTTGGTTATGCTCCGCGGAAATAAACGATGAATCAATAGGAAGCACAATGAACAATATGTGTTACCTTACCTACAGGCAGGTAGTGATTGTAGTGAGTGAAAAGTGTTTTTCTGTTTTCTATTTGCCGAGGTATGTTGCAGGATATATAAATATTGTTTTTTTTTCTCTCCTTTTTTTTGTTTACTTTGGACATAAAACCTTGAACTATAGGTAGGTGAAAGTTGCATTTTTTTTTCTCTTTTTTCCTTATTGTGTATGCAATTTTTTAATATAAAATTTGGACACTTTGTTATAAATATGACACTTGCGGAGATAAATTTTATTTTTCGTTTTGGGTATGATCAAAAATTATTATTGTACTAGGTAGTTTCGCTGAATCGTAGGCTTTTCTATAATCTTTTTAGCAAACTAACGTTGATTAGTTATACTTAGATTAAGATGCATATTTTTTTTTTGGCATTTTAAAATTTAAATGTATCTATTTACTTTGCTTTTATTTTATTAAATTTATCTATTTACTTTGTTTTTGGTGGTATCTTACAATATATTACAATAATTTTCATATAATTTTTTTTTGACTCGTATAAAAAGGGACTTTTCAATATAATAGTTAAGATATAATTATTTGGTTTCGACCGATGTTGCGTCATATTGTTAATGCACTGTACTTGTGTGATAATGTATATATTTTTTTTTAATTTAGTAAATGTTATGTTTCTCATTGAGCGGGGTAGTCCTTGGGGGTGGCTTGGGGTGGTGGCTGGGGATATGCGGAATGATGGGGGATAACTTAGTTAGAGTGGCAGGCGACCAGCATAATTTAAATTCTATACACGATTTAAAGAATACAAACCTGTTTGCTTGTTGAATGTAAGATCGCTTAAAACAGGTTTCGATGAATTATCTAATTACATTTTTGATTACAATTTTGACATTCTTGGCTTATCGGAAACATGGCTGTCGGTTGAAGACGGCAGTAGTGGTTTTAATTTACCAGGATATAATCTGCTTAGAAATGATAGAGTTGGCCGTGGAGGTGGGGTGGGTTTTTACATAAAAAATAATTTGAAGTATAATAGAGTTATATTTGACAATCTATCAAACGAATTTGAATATTTAAGTTTAACGCTTATATTAAAAAATAAAAAATTCTTAGTTACAACAATTTATCGACCTCCTTCCTCAAATGCTCAAAATTTTCTCGATTTTTTGGAAGACCTCCTTAGTCTCTCGGTACCTGCTTATCAACATATTCTACTCTTGGGAGATTTTAATATAGACCTTTTAAATAATACATATCCTAAAGAAAGGCTTATCAAACTTCTAGAATTATTTAACCTTACTCAGTTGATTAAGGAACCGACGAGAATTAACGTTTCAACTAATTCATCAACACTTATAGACCTAGTTATTGTTAGTAACGAACTTAAATGCCCCGTTTCAGGGTCAATATTTCTGTCTCAGTCAATATCAGATCATCATTTAGTATATGCGGCATTAGATTTATCAAAAAAGAAGCCGAGTGTGAGAAAAATACAATTTCGTGATTAAAATGGCATTAATGTAAATTCGTTTGAGTATGATGCGCTGCATTTGCCATGGGAGAATATTTATTATGCCAAGGAAATAAATACAAAATTAGAAATATTTAATACGCATATCGTATCTCTAATGAAAACACATGCCCCCGTTAAAACAAAAATTATACACGACAAACCGTTTACCCCGTGGATTACTAGTAATATTAAATTTTTAATGAAGTTAAGAGATAAATCTTATCGTAAATATGTAAAACAAAAAAACCCAGTCAATCTTCAATATTATCGTCAGTTACGGAATTTTACCAAACACGCAATTATTAGAGAGAAAATCGCATATTTTAACCAAATGTCTTTAACGAGTGGTAAATTCTTTTGGAAAAATACCAAAAAACTTAATTTGACATATGCAAAAAAGTTTGATCTGCCAGAAGATTTGAGTGATCCTGAGCTTTTAAATGATTACTTTTCAAACTCTATTGCTAACACAAATAATATTTCTCAAGATAGATTAAATTATTATAAATCTAATAAACATCAAAATCTAACTTCTGAATTGAATCTCAACCTTATAGATGAAAAACCTCTATATACCATTTTAAATACTATAAATACAAATGCTACCGGAGAAGATGAAATATCAATAAAAGATTTAAAATTCTGTTTACCATATTGTATAAAGCCCCTTATAAACATAATTAATAGTTGCATTTTAGAAAACTATTTTCCAGATATATGGAAAAGGGCTATAATTAAACCAATCGCTAAAGTGAAGGATCCGAAAGAACCTAAAGACGTTAGACCTATAAGTATTTTGCCTGTAGTGTCAAAAATTTTAGAAAAACATGTTTGTAAACAAATAAATGAATTTGTAAATGCCTCTAATATTCTGCCAAGTTGTCAATCCGGTTTTCGTAAAAATTTTAGCACAACAACTAGCATGATTGAAATGGTCAACAATATACGACTAAACGAAGATTCAAAGCACATGACCTGTATGGCCGTACTTGATTTCAGCAAAGCCTTTGATACTATTAATCATGATATGTTGTTGGCAAAATTGCAATACTTTGATTTTTCAAGGAAATTTATAGACTTCTTTGGTTCTTATCTCTCAAACAGAGCTCACTGTGTATCAGTAAATACAAATGGTACTGTAAGTAAGTCGAAATATCTGCCTTTAACAGCCGGAGTCCCCCAGGGTTCTATTTTGGGACCCTTGCTCTTTTCTCTATATGTCGCGGATATGAATAATTGCATACATAATTCCAAATTGCAACAATACGCAGATGATTCTCAAATATACATGCCAATTTCTATCTCTCAAATTGAGCAATCTCAGGAACAGTTTAATAGTGACATTAAAAATGTGAATAATTTTGCAGAAGATCATAATCTAAAATTGAACGCCTCGAAATGCTATTTGATTTTTTTTGGAAATAAAAATAATATTAAGAGTGTCACTGATAATTTTAAAATAAAATTAAACAATACTTTTCTTCCAGTCGTCAAAGAGGCAAAGATTTTAGGTGTAACGGTTGACGCGAATCTTTCATTTGAATCTCACATTAAAAATAAGATAAAACTAGCCTACATTCGCCTAAAAAATTCACATAATCTAAAAAACGTATTACCTTCAAAGACCAAGTATTATCTTTGTAATTCTCTCATTTTGTCTTTGTTAGATTACGGGGATATAGTTTATTCTGATTCTTTGTCTGGGAGGTTGGCGGGAACAATTCAAAAATTACAAAATAGCTGTATGCGTTTTTCTTACAATATACAATATCGAAATCATATTACGCCATACTTAAAAGAAAATTTAATTCTAAACATGAGAAACCGAAGGAAATCTCATATGTATAACCTTATATATAAAATTTTGAAAACTGGACAACCCCAATACTTAAATGATTTATTCACCACTTTTGATCATTTTCACAATACAAGACATGTCAACCGGTTTATAGTACCACAACACAAAACAGCCGGATTTCAAAAATCATTTTCTTATGTGGCTATTACATTGTGGAATGCTTTACCTAACTGTGTAAAAGAATTATCGCTTAATAAATATTCTAAATATATAAAGGAATTTCTGCTAAATTTGCAAAGTATATAATGTTATAATTATTGCATTTCTGGGTCTTTTTTTTTATCTGGTTTATCGTTCATAAAATATCTTTAAATCCAAACATGTTCATAGTAACTGGTCTTGCCTAAATGATTATCATTTTCATAGACTTCAACAAAGCTCAAACCATTTTTTTTCCGACCTCTACCCGCCTCTCCGCGCTGCCTTGGATTGTGTCCCTGCTCAATTAGTAACAATTATTAATTACATTTTGTTTAGTTTAATTGACTTTAACGGCCTGCACCACACACGCGCACCAGTGCGCTGTGCTACCGGTTATGAAATCGAGGTGCAGTCCGCATTACCATCATATTGTATTTGTTATAACTATTATCGATTTTTTTTTTCTTTGTAATTTGGTTGGTAATAAAACGTTTTTGAATTTGAATTTGAATTTGAATTTGTGATCGGCGGATGAGCCCAAACATTTACGACAAAAAACAATTGAACTCCAAATAAAAAATAACTTATTAATAAAAATTATTCAGCGATACTTGTTATAGACGGATTGAACAATTACAGATGGAGAAAACATTTTTCTTATTCGGTTTTTAGATTTTATTTCCGGTCTAACGAAATTAACCCAGGAAGCAAAATTTTCCCCACAGCCATATGCAATTTAGCACAGATCAATAGAGTACATAAAATTATTTCTACACTGTTTCTGGTTGTTTGTATTTTTATTATTATAAATTTCCAAACATTATTTTAAACAGCATTTCAGACAAATTAAAACTGAAAAAGATCCGCGATATCTCGGATTCCTGCTCAGACCGCTATATGTCGACGATGCATTCAAATGATAGATAAATGGATCTTAATGACTAATCATCATGATAAGTTTCTTCCTCTTTTAACACCCTCCTGGGTTTGTAGCCGCCAAAAGCTGAAATATACTGGAATATTCTACTAACATAAAACTGAATAAGTTAAATTATCGTAGTTAGTATTCAGCTCATAGTCTTCGTGGTCAGAGCTCGTGCCTAAAACGCAAAGAGGTCCTGGGTTCGAATCCCAGCGAAGACGAGTTACTTTTTCAATTTTAATTCGACTGAAATGTCGATTTAAAATCCTTGGGAAATTTATAATTATTTCTACGGCCCTTACTGTCAAATTCCCTAATAGTATATACCCGTACACCCCGTAACAATACCCCCCAATAATATACATGAGAAAAACTTTACAAAAAGTCCAAGAGTCCAGAAAAACTACATAAATTACGTTCTTGAATTCTCATTTCAGCTAAACTGTAATAGAGTAAAATCAAGAGGCCCGTGTTTGTAAGACACCTGTACAGGGGTAGTTGGAAGGATAACCGATTTAAAAAGTTTTTTGTAAAGAATAAGACGTTAGGTACACAAATTACTTTTTTTGTCCAGTAAATATCAACCTAACCCAATATTTTTTTATTTTATAACCAAACTAACCAACTGAACTATGAGAATTTTCCCCCATTTCACTCTTGTCGGGCGTAATCAAGGAAATTTAATTGTCAAAAATCATAACACTCGTTAACTCACGAACATGTCAATAATGAAATTAACGTATGTTAACTTACCTATATGCATACAAGCATAACTGTAATGTGACTAAAATAATTTTTATAAGCTGTACAAAAAATTTAAACGGAAATCTTTTCTTGGCGTGCCATTTTTCTATTGGATTCATGAAGAAAAATTGAAGTTTTCTGCGCATCCTCTCTTCAGTTAACAGGGCTTTTCCCAAATTATGGCAGCATCTGTAATTAAAATAACAATTAAGAGCACGTACCACACAAGTAATTAATGCATGCCCCTTTATAACTTAGCGAGCTGGTTATGTACTAAAAATACCCTCAAATACTGCTTTATAACATGGTAAAACCGATACACAAATCTGTTAAGTAGTTTTAAAGAAAATATTTACCATCCCCACACCTTGCTTAATTACGAATCTGGTTAAAAAGCAGTGGCGGCACGTGGATTTAAAAATGGGTGAAGGGCAGCGTAGCTAGGTGCACAAAGCCGTAAGCAAATATAGCGCGAAAATTTTTGGGGTTGGGACGCCTAAATGGCTATTTTTTAACCTTTTTATGATGTTAATTATCCATAAGTATCCATAGCTTTGGGGCTTTTTTTAATACTTAGGGGAAGTAATATGAATTTATAAGATTTTAAATATATTTTTTTGTTCTTAAAAAACAGTTATGTACCAATATCTTAAAGCTAATTTCGATTCGATTCGATCGATGCAAAACTGCTTCTGCCTCCGATGATCCGAACACACTAATTTACATTAATTCTATAACAAGCGAACAAGCGCCTGCTGTCTGCAGCAGCAGTTTTATGCCGCTGCCATCTCTATTTGGCTTGCGGATATTCACCATTGCGTTGCCAGTTGCTATAGCAACTGCCGTAAGTAAATCGAAGCGAAAGCCGGAGTGCGGGGGAGTCTGATGCGGAATTTGTTACTGCTGATTGTGATTCCTCAACGAGTCGTTCTTATGAAAAGGTGTTTACGTCATTATTATTTTTGGGCATAAAACGCACTAGTTTTGATAGAAAATAATGGTATCATTAAGTAAAGAATGTGAATTTATATAAAACATACATTTTTATAATAAAAATGTAGATTATAAAATGCTTAATATTTTAAGTGGTGGTGCTGGTGTGTGTGCCGCCACTGTTAAAAAGTGAATTGTAGCTTAAAATGATTTTTAGGACTATAATAAGTCCATTATGGTCCTAGGACTGTAATGAATCCATTAGACTGTTAAGTCTGAAAAAAAGTGTCATTTTGACACGAAAAATGCCGATCAAAAATATGTTATTATGACACGCCGGAAGATACTTATTTGTAAATTATTAAATCAATGTTGATATTTCAGAAAATTTCGATCCACATCATACAAAAATTCATCAATTTTTATCGGAGCTATTTTCCACCTTTTTGTGTTGTGTTTTTTAATATAATAGGTAGGAAATTTACACTTTATCAACCGAACAGAAGCCCACTTTCTATTTCTTTTTTTTTCTTTCATGACAAAAAAATTGTATCTAGCCGCACAATATACAGAATTTGTTTACGTTCAGAAGCGAGATGTCAGCATCTTTTTGTAGATGCTAAAGCTATAGATTTCACTCTAAAGGCCTGTTTTTCGATATTCTTACCTAGTACCTTTTTCTTCAATACTATAGAATAACAGGTGTCACGCATAAATAGTTCTCATCATATCTTTCAGAAAGTGTGCAGGTTGTGAGAGTTAATGGTACTTGCTCTAAATTATCTAATGTAGAACATGGAGTCCCTCAAGGCTTGATGCTTGGACCTAGCCTTTTCTTATTATCTATTAATGATCTTATAAGTTTCGACATACAAAGCAAATTTATACTCTTTACCAATGACACTACCCTCTTATGGCATTCAGCGGATAGTGAATTATTAAAAAACATAATTAAAAATTATGTTCAAAAAATTAAGGTATGGTGTGATTGCTTGCCTTGCTTTGTCTCAACAACAATAAAACAAACATATTAATTTTCGGATTTACATATAATGACCTTAATTTAGATAAACTAATAAAAAATAAATCTGTTACAAACTTTCTCGGAGTGCACACTGATTCGAAACTTAAATTTCAAGATCACATTATAGAACTTAATAAAAAATTGACATCTGTTTGCTTGTCTATTAAGGTGGTGTCAATGGTGCCTGGTTGCTCGGCGTCAAAAATTCACTATTTGAATCGTATTTAAGATAGGGTATTCCGTTTTGGGGATTTTGTAGCTAGCAACTTATAATCTCAGTGTTTATTATTTAAAGAGGGCCCTTGGGCTAAGTATCGGGATCATTATAAAACTTTATTAATTAAATACAAGTCTAACAATAATAATCTGTTTATTCATCTTATACTGCATGTCAGGAGGTGAGATCCAATGTAACCCTCATAATATCTATAATAACAGGCAGTCAGAGTAAATATCCGGCTACCAATTCCTAGAGTTTCATTTGCAAGGCGGTCCATAATTTATGACGGCTTGACGATCGATAAATCATTTAAGCATCAGATATAGATCTTAACCATACTTTCTGTTCCGCGAAAGTGTGAGGGATACCTTCAGTCAGAAACTATAACAGCCTGGATGAATATTTTAATTTTGTTTGTTTATAGAATTCGTATCCTTTAATTAATTATTGTAGAAGAACTTTCGTTGGTTTTTAAGGATAATAAAAGACCTTATTTTTCATAATGGCATATATACGAGGGTAGATCAAATGTAAACGGTAATTTTGTAAAATACATTTATTGATCAATACACAAACTAAACATTTAAAATTTTTCAATTTACTCACCTCCGTGCTCTACACACTTTTGCCACCGATTTGGAAGCTTGAATATTTTTCATAAAAAATTTTGCTTTCAAATCTTTTGCCTCCAAGTGATTCTTTCAAGGGCGCGAACAAAAAATATTCATAGGGTTACAAGTCAGGGCTATAAAGAGGGTGCTCGAGGGTTTCGCAGCCCATTTCTTCCAATTTACCCCTTGTCAAAACTCCCACTTGAGTCAAAGGAAACAGTTGCAAACACTTTTCCGGCTTTTGGCTTTGACTGGGCAGCCTTCATCCTTTCTTCGCCACTCCTTACTCGCCATTTTTGATTCGGGAGTGTAATGGTGGACCCACGTCATCACAAGTGACGATACGCCTCAAAGAAACGTCCCCTTCTTGTCGAAATCGATTCAGAAGTCTTTCACTGATCTCCTACCTGATCTGTTTTTGATCTTCGGTCAACAACCTTGGGACCCAGCGAGCACTAATTTTTCTAAAGCCAAGTTGATCGGTGATGATGGATTGAACACTCCCATAGCTGATACCCACTTCTGATGAGATGTCTTCAATAGTTAACCGGCGATCACCTTCAATAAGCTCTCCAACAATACGGATGTTGTCATCGGTGAGACTTGTCCTTGGACATCAATCATGACTTTCACTTTCGACACGTTCTCGCCCATCCCGGAATTCTCTGACCCAGTGTAGCTTCCCCAAAATGTACCTTCAAACGAGTGAAAATTTCCGATTGTTTAACGCCTTCGTTGGTTAAAAACTTAATGATGATGCGTTGTGCAATAGACGAAGGAGCCTCGCGATCAGTCATGCCTGTACTGCCCGTTTCCCCCTCCTTATAAACCAAAAATGCCCGAGCATGGAATCCTCTAGCTCGGAATTACGTGCTAAGCTAAACAGTAAAATTACCGTTTATATTTGATTTACCCTCGTATATATATATATATATATATATATATATATATATATATATTTTGTTAATTATTTTCTTGGGCATAGGTTAACTCATTGAGAAGCAAAACTACAATTTAATCGCCGTTTCGCTCATTATATTGAGCTTTTTCAAGATATTTTATTTTCTTGAAAACATGTCATGTGTACGACTGTTTTGCGATTGCAATTTATATATATATATATATATATATATATATATATATATATATATATATATATTGGGATTACCGCTAAAGCAATGAAATTTGGCCAACTATAGACAAATAATAGAACTGAGCAAGTTCAAAAGTCCTAATTATTATAGAAGAAACATTACATATTCACAATGACAGATGCCTTGACGGGAAAATATTTTTATATTACAGAAAACTGCAAAACATCAGCGAGGTGGAAAAAGCCGTACACATACAAAAAAGACGTAAAATCAAAGTATTATTTAAATACGTAGAAATATGTCCGGCATATAATTGTACCAATATCTTCGAAAATATTTGAGAAATCAAATATCATACTACTTTGAGTATAATCCTTGAGTTCATCCAAGTTCGGTTTTCGAAATACTAAATTTACAACTATGGCCATTATCAAAATAAAATATATCAATGCCAGTTTTGATAAAGATGAATATGTGGGGGCGCTAATTTCTAACCTTAGCACGGCGCGATGTATATATATATATATACATCGTATAAATTTATTAACAATAGTATCAGTTCTTTGGCATACTTTCTTAAACAATAGGTAACAATACGATGAAAACAATGGTATTTTACCTGATTTGGAAAATACAGAGGATGGTGTGTGCTGGGGCCGGTGCTCTTTTTGACCTACATCAACGTTCTGAAGAGCAGTGACCCTGGTTCTGACTTTTTGCTGATGATACTACAGTGCTAAGACATGCTAGAAATCTAATTTCAATACTGCGCGCGGAGGCACAGTCAAGGGTTTCAATCTGGTCCCAAAGTATCCAAGTGAATTTAAATCCCACTAAAACAGTATAGCTAATTTTCCCGTAGAGGTCTCAACGGGGTTGAAATGAACGAATCGATACAATTTTTGGGTACCCAAAATGACCCAAAGCTGACTTGGAACACCCATATTAGTAATATAGCTGGAAAAAATCGCTTCCGCGAGGTCTAGCCTTGAGACCTTTGATAAATGTGGTAACCAGAAAGGTAATCCGCTCTGTATAATTCACGTGTACCGAATATAAAATTAATTATGCGCTCTTGGCTCGGAGACACTCCAAATTTTACTAAAATATTTTGTTTACAGAGACGAGAAATAAGAGTTATAGGCAATATAGGTTATCGTTCCGACTGCAGACCTTTGAATATCGAATTTAAAATTATTTGACTGTTTTGATGTTTATACATCTTTTAGTGTCTTCTTTATATGAAAAAAAAAAATCTCAAAATTATTCAATTCGTAGTTATATTCACTCGCCGGCATTAATTCCCCGAGACAAGCAATTGAAAAATTCGTTCTATCCGATACCACTAGCCTGTTGTAGATATAGGGTGACGTAGATGCACTTCCATATATTTACTTCCAAAGCGAATTATTGCCTTGAGAACCGGCCGCGCATTGTGGACGCGGTGATTTATGTTGTCATACACCATACATACTTCGGTACATAATTATTATATAATTTATATATTACAGTTGAATGTTGTCTTAAAAGCTTCGGGCTTTAATTTAAGTGTGATGACATCTATCGTCTAAGTTTTAAGAAAATGTTCAAACTGTTGAAAGTGTGGGTTTATGTACGTTTTTTTATTTTATAATTTTTAGCTCTATAGTTTACAATTAAAAGCTTGTTTTTAAAAATATTTTTTACATTTATTTTATTTTGTAGTTTTTAGCATTAGAGTTTGTTTAAATATCTGTCTATATATTTTCACTTGTGCGTATTCATTCGTTAAATTTTAAATTTGAATAGTACTTTTCATGACAAATCCATGATCCCAAACACTACGTGGTTATATTGTGTAGTTGAGTAACTATCTTCCGACTCCATTCATCAAAGTTATAAGGTATGCCAAATTTTAGCTCAATAAAATACCAGCAAGTGCAAAATGGATTACAAATTTTGAACCGGAAAGACAGAACCACGAACTAGAAAGACAGACATCCGAAGAAAGCAAGTTGCAAAAACAAAAACCAATGGGATTATTTTGAAATCCACTAATAAGGTACAAGAGTTACAACTATTAAAAAACTAATAAATGAAGATATATACAGTAACCTAACATGCATATATGCCTCAGTTTGTAAATACAATCTAGAAACAGAAAACTAAATGTTTACTTTTGATTATATAAACACAGTTTGGTATGAGTTGATATTTGAGGTCAGGTAATTTATATTTACTCAGGTACTTACAAATAATGTTAAAATATGGCAACAAGAAATTCTAACACGCAATTTAGAGCTTAGGAACAATGAAATAAAAATTAAACCTGCACTCAACTTGCACTATTCACAAACTGCATAACAATTGCCATTTCGTTTTATATTTATTCGATGTATCCGCATTTTTAATAAATGCATATTCATGTTATATAGACGTTATCATAATATAATTCACTCAACACAAGTAAAATATAAGCAGTTCAGTTAGTCATGTACCAAAGAAAAATAAATGACCCTAATATTTATTCTAAGTAATTCATGTTTGATTTAAGTTTTACATTTAATAAGGAGTTCATCAGTGAAAAATATAAAATGTAGACTGCAGAGGTAAGTCAGTTAATTGAAAATGGAATAATAAAAATAAGTATTATTAAGCAAATCGCAATTAACAATAGCTATGATCCATGCTTAATAAATAAGATATGCAAGCTATATATATATATATATATATATATATATATATATATATATATATATATATATATATATATGTGTTTTCATTCCGGGTGTACATCCAGTTTTTGCTGACGTTTCGCCAAAATCACATTTGGCATTTTCAAAGCTTTCTTTCTAGCGTCCGAATAGAGACTCAAGTGTTGGACACTGCGACGCTTCTTTTTATAACCCCACCCGGGGCCGAAGGTTATACCTGCGGGGCTGTTGGTCGTTATTTATGTTTTCCGGATGGTGCTGTTGTTGTTGCGCTAATTGCGCTTGAGTTTTTGCGATTTTAGATTTGTCGATTAATGTTTTCCATACTGTTGGTAGTTTTAATCATTCTTCCCTTTTATTCAAATCACCTTGTTTTTCAATTTGTATGGCTTCTCGGATTATTCTGGTCTTATAATGTTCTATATTGGCAATCTCCCTACACCCATCGAATTTATTTTATGGCCGGTTTCCTAATGATGTAGGAATAAAGCTGAGGTTGTTTGTTTGTTTCTGATGCTGAGTTTATGCTCTTCCACTCTTGCTGATATTCGCTGTTAGTCTGCCCAACGTACAACTTTTCACAGTCCTGGCACGGAATGTTGTATACTCCGTGGTTTTCCCGTTTGATTTTATCTTTTGGGTTTCCAAGTAGTTTACCTGTAGTTGTTTGTGACTTGTGTATTGTTTGTATGTTGTGTTTCCTAAGAATTCTTCCGATTCTGCCTGTTGTGCCTTTTACATAATATGGAAAGACTACTTGATGCTTTCCCGGTTCATAATTTTTGTTGTTGTTGTTCGGGAACCGTGTGCATTAATAGCTTTCTCTATGACGCGATTTGTTATAGTCATTTTTCTTTAAAGCACTAGATATTACCTTAAGTTCGTTTTGTCTCGTCTGTGTTTCAGTTAATCGCACGGATCTGGATATTAGGGTATTTGCCACAGCTTGAATTTGTGCTGGGTGATGATGTGATTTTGCATTTAAATATCTGTCTGTATGTGTTGGTTTTCTGTACACGGTGTATTCGAAATGTCCATTATGCAGTTTTGCGTTCAAAACATCTAAAAATGGTAGTTTCTTGTTTTCCTCTAACTCTAGAGTAAATTGTATTCTGGGGTGGATTGAATTTACGTGAGTCAGAAATTTTTTCGAGCTCTGCACTAGCATGTTGCCATATAATAAATATGTCATCCACATAACGAATCCATAATTTGGGCTTTGAAACTTGCTTTCTCAAGAGCTTCTTTCTCGAGGTATATCATAAATAAATTCGCGACTACTGGTGATAGCGAGGACCCCATTGGAGCGCCATCCATTTGTTTACACATTTGCCCGTTGTCTGAAAAATATCCCAGTTTTCTATAATATGGAAATTATGTGCATTTTTATTGGAAATTCAGTTTTAATCACGTTTTCGACATCGGATAAATAAAATGCAAATCTATATATATATATATAATGGAATATTTTATATTTAATCGTTTTATATAT